>JAHVAK010000241.1:2400000-3000000 GCA_019845155.1 Luehdorfia chinensis | reverse complement strand
ACATTATTATCAATGCCAATTAAAGTTGCCACAATCGCCACTATTCGCAGTTGAATTGGCGACCGCAGATTGACATAAACAAAAAATATTGTCGTTGTATACGGTACGGTATCTAGTACGAGACTATGAGATCGCGTGAGTGCTCTCAGTAACTAACTAATACGTTAGTGCGAGCTGTACACGGCACAGTAGTGTAGCCTACGCATGTTGATATTGACTTAAAGTATTTTGAATAAACATCAAAACAGAAAATTGGGTTCTTTATTATTTCACTTCGGTCCCCTATCCCTTTTCTACTGATAGTCATGGCAACTCAGGGCTCGGGAGCTCACCTTAAATATCATAGAATGTGATAGTGAAACGCAATTCGACGGTAACGAAAAGTGGGCTACGTGTGTGGCCCCTGCCTACCGCTTATATGGGGAAAAGTCGTGACTATATGTATGTATGTATGTCTTGACGACCGCGTGGCCTAGTGGTCAGAGTACCTGACTTCTAAGCCGCGGGTCCTGGGTTCGAATCCCAGCCGGAGCAAACATTTGTGCTAAAACATAAATTGTTGGTTTTCGGATCTGGTTGTGTTGTGATTGTCCCCGTGTTTCTGACACTGCATCCTAGCCTACCTCCGATCTAGTAGCATCAGCGTTACATCGGGCGCGGGTAGTTTGGGACGAGTGAGTGCCTTTGTGTTATATCTCCTGCGCAGTTGATGGCTCTCGACAGTAGTCGGCAGTTGTCGCCGTGGTCGAAATCGGCTAGGAGAACATCATCATGTATGTACTTACTTTATAGTTCACTATAGAACATTAACTTATGAGAGATATTTGCTAGTATTATTTACATTATACGCGCCCCGCACGTCGGAGATAGAAGTATAATGGTTTACACTGGGGATTACAATGGGTTGCACTTAGTTACATATTCCGTATGACGATTTTTGCGCCTCCTTGAATGTAGCCCACATTAGGCTAATGGATTACTTTATAAGTTTCAGCTAATTCTAAGTAGTTGCAATTAATTTTTTTTTTGGTAGTGGTAGTAAATTACCACTATAATTGAACGGAAGAGTTTGTATGTTTGAACACGCTAATCTTAGAAAATACAAATACTTTTTTAATAAAAATTGCATTATTGCCCGTTTCTTAAAGGAGGGGTTTAGGCCAGGGGTCTGCAACCTACGACCCGCGGGTCACCGAGTGACACATCATTTCATATTCTATTATTTCATAATTTCAAGTGTTCCACATTAGTTCCGAAAAAAAGTATACTATATAAAAATCAATTATAAAACATAATCATGAAATAATAATTATGAGAATAAAAAAAATTAAAACAGATAGTAAGAAAACTTTAGTGCTATATATATCTCATTATTTACTAAAAGTCTGTTTTAATACGAAAATATCTCTGACCTAAACGTCTCTTTATATACTCACATTTTGGTTGATTTTGACCAGCGGCCAAAAAAGTTTGCCGAACCCTCTTCTAGGCTACAAAACTTCAAGCCACGGTCTTACGTGGGCTGACAATGAAAACGTTGGGCACAATTAGTCAAGAAATAAAATCAGGCTTTTAAGTTATCAAATAGGAAATGAAAAATTGTCAAACGCAAGGATACTTCAGCGCGTTCCTGAAACACCGTCATTTGGTGGTAGGATTCCTATGAAGGTATCCGCCTAGGTAGGTACCACCCCAGGGCTAGTTATTCTGCCGTGAAGCAGTACTATGAAAACATTATTGTGTTTCGGTCTGAAGGGAACTGAGTGCTAGCGTAATCATTGGGCATATGAGACTTAAGAACTTGTGTCTCAGGGTGACATTGGTGAAATTTCTCTCTTGAGAAATTTTCTGAGTTACATAGCATCTGTTATGGGCAGACGTTGCACTTACCATCAGGTGAACGTTTTGCTCGTCTCGTCACATTATCAAATAAAAATAAATTAATAATATAGATAATAATTATTAGTTAAAACAACGTGCGTGTCTTTTTAAAAGCGTATGCAATTATTTGATGTTACCAATATTAAAATATTCAAAATATACTGCACAGTTTTTCGTCGTACAACATATAAGTTTTTCAGTTTTTCTTTCTATTAGTCTATTTCACATTTTACGTTTTCTTCACGTAAATACACTAGATCGAAGTTAAATTAATTATAGCCGCTTTAAACGGTGAATATAAAATGCTCGGCGGTAAAGTAAGACCTCGTTAAGAAAACCTGCATGTACGGGGCATCTAAACTCCGACAACTAAGCTTTAATACGCTGCTCCCGTAGCAGCGTATTGAATTACCTCGGCTTTACTACTCTTGTTAGTAAGCACATCTCGAATGTCTGTTTAACGTATACGTTTATTTAAAGATGTCGACATTCCTCACTATACTATAACATATTTTTTTAAATGAAGGTCGTTTCCCACTATAACATTTTTTTATTAATGAAGCTCGTTTCCCACTATAATTTTTTTTTAGAAAGAAACTGGATTCCCACTATAATTTTTTTTTATAAATGAAGCTCGTTTCTCACTATAACATTTTTTTATAAATAAAGCATTTTTGAACTGGGGCTCACAGTTGTTCGCGTCGTTTTTTTGCGTAGATCGGACCTAACTAATAAATAAAAGCTAAAAGTAGCTCGGATTACGGCCTCTGTCCTCCTATGACCGCGGTTGCTGTAAAGCGCTCGAAACGTCAAGATAGAAAAAAAATTAAAGCGAAAAAATCTGTAACTTTTAGTTTTATTCAATATAAAGTGCTTGCGTAAATACAGGAAATCACTATGAAGAATAATATTATATAATCTGTGCTGTATATGCTGGAGGAAGACAATTTTGTCACCGCGTTGCTGCCACTTCCGTTCATTCTGTAACAGGGCTGACAGTAACTCTTAACAGAAGTTAGGAATGGCATACTTCTGATAAGAATATTGTTATTTATCTCGTCGATTTTGTCTTTATTGGCGATCGTGATATCCTTGTAAAATAAATAATTTCGTGGGAATAGTACGTGTGTGCCTTTTTAAGAAGATATTTGTGACTGAAGACTTACTTCTGCAAGATATAACGTTCGCAATTATTATCAGATTTATATTTTTCTAAAGTTCATAAAAATACTTGTATTTATATCGTACGGAAAAGGAGTTTAAGAGTAAGGATGAATCCGAATTGGAGTAACATGGCGGAGTCGTCTCGGCTGCAAAGCTATCTTAAGTAGACGAGGTATGTGTTCAGGTATGGGACATTTATAGGCGGCTACTATTAAAACGTGTAGAAAATATTATGTTATGCGTAAAATATCATAATATTTTATTAAATGGAAATATTAGCAAATCGTTCATAATCGGCGACGAATCATAATAACAAAAATATAGTGTTTTTCTTCTTATCATCATCGTCATCATTTCAGTCTATCATCACTAGTCCACTGCTGAACATAGGCCTCCTCCATAGATTGCTAGAAACGATTGTATTAATAAGCTTTCATTTTGGGGGGATTTTGCCATAGATGCCACGCTTGGTAGGCGGGCTGGCAACCGTAGTTTATTTATTCAGATGTTCTAGGCAGATGCAGCTGCCCATATATTGGTTTATATTTTCTCTTTGTCGACCACCCACGAGATGGAATAGGGTGGTAGATTGTCTTAAGCCGCCACCACACGGTATTTCTTCTTATATCCTTTTATAACCAGAAATTATCACCCGCGCAGCATAGAAGTATTATATACACCGAATATTTTTTCGTTCTTGTCCTACGAGTCGAGAGTTAGATTTCGATTTGGAATAATTATTTGTGTAACCCACATATAGTTTAGCTTGGTGTTTTTTTTGGTTTAAAGCATATAGGATAACATTGGAGAGAGGGTCAGATGTAGTGTTGACATTGCATCTAATCTTTACGCGGCATGTTCAATACACAGTCAGACACGAAAACCAATAATTTGAATGTTGCGTTAAACTATAACTATAAATATTGGCTTCGCCTGAGCAGACAAAGACTCAGAACTCGGCAATCAGGAACGCTAACTACTGAACTACACGCCTTTCAAATATTGATATTGTATGGAAGTTACAGAATAAGTGTTGGGCCCAGCCCTAAAACACCGATATAGGGATATTGGCGTCGGATATTCAACAGAAGTTGTTACCTACGAATCTCCGGGCATCGACTGCGCATGTGTCAAATTTGAGCCGCGCATGTCTCTGTAAGACGGCGGCTCCAGTCTAGAACAAAATAAATACAAATATGTTTTATATTTGTAATATAAAATGTTACTGGTATATTTAGCTTATTTATTTGTGCACCGAAATTGAATACTACAAACCAATCATGTAGGTAAGTGATTTTGTTTATCTTGTACGATGAAAATAACCTTAAAATAATTACAGTTTTAAATGTGCCTTTATTTCACAGTAGTTATATATGAGAGGGTTTTAAAATTAAAGTAACCGTAGCAAGATTAAGTGACTACGAACGTTACTTTAATGTCTTATACTTGCTTGCTTAAAGCAAATGTATTTGAGCTCTTTGCATTACTGTCGATCTGAAGATTGAAGGTCAGGTTATATTAAGGTCTACAGCGTTATGTTAGTTAGCTTAATATTATGTATGAAGTATTTAGAGATTAATAATGATTTTTAACGATACATTAATGTGTTTACATTTTAATAGTTAAAGCGTTTTAAAAATAAAAATAAAAAAGGTGTTTACTACCGCATAAAATATCTTTTTGTCATTGATACGAAACAGAATCGTTACAAGAACTGATGATATTTAATCGTACAGTTACCTTTCGTTGAAAAATAAAATTTGCGTAAGATATATTTTAGATTTTTTTTAGGCATTGGCGATGTACTTAAGGAGCCTAAAACCATATTACTTTTTATTTGAAACGTGAAATTTATCGTATTATTTTAAAACTCACAATAATGGAAACATTGAAATCGAATTCGACGCGAAAAGATCGCAATTTGAGTCCGTTAGGGTGGCAAACATTTGTTGATAGTGATCTGTAATTATGGAGTGGCGTTGCCCGACGTATTATCCGTTTCTTTTGGAAAATGAAACATTGATTTACCATACCGTCTGGATATTTGTGCATTAAATTTCTTATGTGTGAAACGTACTCATGATACAGGATAAATCATACTGTGTCCCAACGTTTACCTCAAAATCGTTGCTACATTATTTAGAAATGTACATTCACACCTTATTTAGAAATGTAAACGTTGTATGACGTTTCCATTCACCATTCATGAATGTTAAGGGCTTTTTTTTATCAATTCTCATCCCGAATATATCTGTCGCCTTCGAATTGAAAGCGAGTGGACCAGCTTAGATCCAAATACACAACTTTGCTGAGTTTACTGAACTTTACGAGCCCTACTTTTCATTTGCCTGATCTGACGACATCAACATTTTACAGGAAAAGATTTTTTGTATACGATTTATTCAGTGACTTTTAGACAACAATTCTTATAGTGTAATGGAAAAAGTTAATTTAACGAAATGTCACATCATGAGAGGCTCGAGAAATAGCACATACATGTTCCTTTGCAGTTCCAAAGCTTCTTAGATACACAAAATAAGTACAAGTTCTATAAACTACTGACATTAGATATCCCCAAAAACCAACCACCCGATGTGGCATGTCTGAGAGTGTCGGATATGAGGAAAAGTTAACGCCTAAGTATTGGTTGAATTTGAAATTGCCCTCTCTGATAATTTTTTTTATTGAACCTTTCTGGGAGTGAAAACATCTAGAAATCTTTTTATTCAAGTTTATAAGTTTAAGTATTTATTAAATAATAAAATAATAAACTGCACGCGAAGGACACTTAATGTAGTGAAACATAGTTATGCATTAAGTGTTCTTCACGCAAAGAACACTTAATGTGTAAATGTCAACACATAAAAAAACTTATTCCAAAGTGGTTGAATATCTGAATTAAATTTTTGTTTAATTAATATAAAGAGATCGTGGAGCCTTTCGGTATTTTATTATACATTTAAGGAAGTAGTAAGGTAGTGATAAGGACACGCTATTTCAGTATCAGTATAATTTTTCAATTAATTGATTATCCTAAATTCAATGTTCAACTGTATAGTGCAGTGTCCCAGAAGTCAACTTGCATAGACAATACGTATCAATCTCTATGTAAACTTATTTTTTATGAAATAAAAGGATTGTCGCAATAACAATTTGTTAAAAGCAAAAGCTTCCTTATTTCGACCTCATAATTACGTTAATATTTAAATTTTGCGAAACAGAATCGTTAAGCTGCAATTTATATTTTGTTTCAGATCCAACATTAAATCTCACCGTCGACGCTCGTAAAACTGACAGTGTTATTGCTTGCTATTACAACTGGGGACGACGCCTCTACTGAGAACGATGAACGACACAATTTTAAGTTTAACAGCAATCGCTAACAACAGCGAACAGTTTAATAACGCAACTGCACAAAATATTTCCTCTTCCTTTGAAACTAACGGCTACGAGAACATTATTGACAACAAATGGATTCAAGGAGTGTTCTGTGTCATATACACAATTATTTTCGTCCTTGGACTTTTGGGAAACCTGTTAGTTTGTTTTGTTGTCATAAGGAACAAGGCGATGCAGACTGTTACGAATCTTTTCATTACTAATTTAGCACTCTCAGATATTTTACTTTGCATTTTCGCAGTTCCTTTCACGCCTCTTTATTCTTTTCGTGGTTCATGGAATTGGGGCTCCCTCTTATGTCACATAATGCCTTTTGCACAAGGGTGCAGCGTATACATATCTACACTGACACTGATGTCTATAGCTGTTGATAGGTTTTTTGTAATTATTTATCCATTTAGACCTAGAATGAAAATTGAGACTTGCATTACTGTTATTATTATGATATGGACTTTTGCTATCACCGTGACAATGCCATATGCTATATTTATGACTTATTACGACTTGGATATTGGACGGTTTTGTGAAGAGACATGGCCAACGGAGAAACTGAGACGCGTTTTTGGTTCTGTGACGTCAGTGTTGCAATTTGTTTTACCCTTCATTGTAATTGCTTTTTGCTACACGTGTGTAAGCTTTAAGCTGAATGACAGAGCTAAAGCAAAAGCAGTTAGTAAAAATACACGCAAAGAGGAATTTGACAAAAACAGAAAGCGTAGAACTAATCAAATGTTGATTGCTATGGTGACCATTTTTGGCCTGTCTTGGCTTCCTTTGAATATAATAAATCTTTGTAATGACTACTACGTATATGCGATTCATCTGAAATATTACTTTCTTATATTTTTCATTGGTCACGTGATTGCGATGTCTTCAACATGTTACAATCCATTTATTTATGCGTGGATGAATGAAAACTTCCGCAAGGAGTTCAAACAATTAATACCTTGCATAGATACTTCAGCTCAATTAAGAGGTAATATTCAAATGGAACCACTAGGAGTTGGTCCCTCTGAGAAGACATTCAATGGGAATACTACTACGGATAGTAGTTATCTATCAAGCTCTAACCGAGCTGCCTCGTTCAGACACAAAAGGAAACCTAGTGCTGCAGCGGATGTTGAAAAAAGTGGCGTTGAGTTAAATGAAGATCTCCTTACAGTTGATGTAAAACATTGCCATATCTCTACTAGTTACAACTTGAGAAGAGAGTCAGTAAAACTGCGACTGATCAATGAAGAATCATTTGATGGAACATCAACACAAAGCCAATTCTAACGACTGATATCATAGGTAAGATTTTTTTATTGGTTATTGCATTGAAATTTAGAACAAATATTATAAGCGATAATGCTCACATTGAAATATTTTGATTTTCCAAAGAAATAGTCTTATGCTTTCATTTAATATAAACTTAAACTGATTCTTGGCTTTCTGGAATTTGAAGTTTGTTGTTGTAATTTATCATGTTTTAGTGTTTACTGTTAAAAGTTTTTTTTAAAAAATAAAATGTGTGACAAAAGATAGATCGGTTGTTGATAAACTAATGTTATTTATTTTAAAACATTTTTATTATTTCCAGGTGGACCTTAAAGACGTTCCCAATTTTAAAATTCGAAAGGATGATTGAAGAGTGCCCGATATTTTTGGATTACATATTTTTTTGTAGTGGCAAACTAGTTTGCTACTAGAAATTTACTACCAACTACGGAATTTTTCAATACGCTTATGAATTTGAATTACCTCTAGAGATACGATTTTATGTGGATACAATTACACTATTGTTAGATATTTAATGCACAAATTGACTCCCAGAATTTCTTATTAGCATCACTGCCTTTGATGTACTTGGGTCTTAATCTTAAACCATATTAAGATGTAGAAACTTATTTTTTTTCTATTCGTATATTAATATCAGGTAAAGGTTAAAAGTTTTTGTAACTTTAGTCATAATTGACCTATATTTAAGAATAAATTATCCTTTCTTAATTACTACAAAAGTAATTTTTTTTATGAACGAAAGCTACGAGATCAGTAAATCGTTCACCTTGTATTAATTGCAACGTCTGCAAAAAGGAAATGTTGTGTCACCGAGAACATTTCTATGTGGTACCATACTACGCTCGCCATCCTAAGAAATTAGTTTAAATTCTCATATCTCCAGTAATCGCACTAGCTATCAGTACCCATCAGACCGAGACACAGTAATTTTTGCACACTACTGCTCGACGGAAATTGAAAATATTTTTTTTTTTTTTTTTTTTTATTTATTTATATTAAAAAGAATATACATGCTTTTTTTTAAGAGAAATTGTATTCCAGTCAAGTGGTTGAAATATTAACGTAACGAATGCTTAAAACAATATTAATTTGATTTTATTTTAAAATGCATAATTAAAAAAAGAAAAAAAATACCCACTTTTACTTGTTTAAAAAAGCCAAAGGAAAAACCTTTTACATCTTTACCCTTTATATTATGTTTTACCCTTTATATTTATTATATTATGAATTATAAGCAATTATTTCGTACCTAGGGACATTTATAATCTTAATATCTAAAAAATTAATAAGTCTTATGAATTTTCTCCTAGAATTTTTATCGGTAAGTGGTGTTTATATATTAAGACATTGTGAAGTCGTAAATGTTATGACCTGTACAGATTTAATAACATCATTGAGATTCATTTAATAGAATTACGCACATAAATACTAGATTTAAAATATCTGATTGTTCTTAAAAATTTAGTCATAAGAAAATATTTAAAAAGAAGAGGATTTTAGAGTATTTTTTACTTCTCATCATCGCACTGAAATGTTGCAGCAATAAATAATTTAATAAATATTTATCTTAACTGTACAAGCGCTGATATAAATTCTGGCATTAAAATATTATGTAATTTTAAAATGGTTATACATATTTAAAAAAATCGCATAGTTGACTGGTGGTGTAATTAAACCTTTGGCACACACCAACACATATCCATACACGCATTCAGCAGATTTAAATTACAATAAGTTATGAAGCTAAGATAACAATGATGCGTTTTTTTCTATATGCCAAGTCTTGTAACTTGCGTTTAAAAATTACACGATGTCCTTCTGGCTGATTTACCGACTACGGCGACAACTGCCGAATAATATCGAAAGCTATCAACTGCGCAGGAGAAATTATAGTGCCACTATCACACAGAATATCATTATCAAATTGTGTTTAAGTAGCGAATAAAAGTCCATCAGTTTCACACCTAAGAAAACTAAAAACTACAAGTCGTATTTATTAGTAGTTGGTGTTGGAATAATTATAAAAAGGGGTCCTACGTTGCGAAAAATGACCTACGTCGAGCAATAAATGTTCGTAACTTTTTAAGCACGTCAACGTGTGAGATCTTTAAATAACTTTAATTAATTCACATATTTGTAGTATTATTAGAAAGTATCCCAAAAACTGACTGTCACTATTTTAATGCCTTTAAACTATTTAATAAATTAATTGCACTAAGTAACTATCTAATAAAAAATATTTTACAAAAAACATTAAATGTTAATGTGAGACAATGTCAAGCAATACGTTAGAGTAATAACTAAATTAGATGTAATTCTATGTGAGCCTTTGATGTTTACTAATATAATTAATATTTATTATATAAAAAAGACAATTTCCTTAGCAAACATTGAAAAAACGTATAGTTAAAAAATAAATAAAAAACACGCTTAAAAAGCAATTAGGTGACAATCCTGGTGAGTGTACACAGTTATGAAATTATTGTATTGTAATCGGTTTTTAGTACGTGTACAAAATTTCAAATTATTCGGTGTCTGGAAGTGGGTGAAAATTGAATTGGAAGATTTCATTACATTCGAACCTATATGGTTAAGCTAACGAAAGCGTGTTAAAAATAAACAAAGTTTCTCCCCTATTTTCAAAGACCTACTGTAAGTCCTTTATGGGTAATATGATTTCATTAATAAAATTATTAAAATTGTTTTTACTTTTATTTAAATATCCTTAATAAATAAAACTTTACAACACAACTTGCAGTATTGATATACAAAAACCAAGATACACAGTTCGATACAAAAACTACTTCAAAAAGCGTCCATTATCGATCGAAACTTAGAAATGAAGACAGACAACAAATTCCGATTAAATAAACACAAATTTGATCGTATGGCCGCGACAGAAAGTAGCTTTTTAAGTGAAATTTACTATCGTTCCCCGTTTTGTGTACTGACTTAATCTTTGATACAGTCTAGGTTTTTTGTATATCAATGATTATTAGTGACTAATACAATGATTTAATATTCAAGATTGCCTTAAAGGCAAGTGCGGTTTTGACTATATTTGTGCCAAAACGAAATTCTAATCAACTAATAGTTATTATTATTAATAAAAGAGGAACGACTTAAAGCCACATTCACTTCTTATGTTAATTTCAACAAGGGGTTTTGAATATAGCGCTAAATCTATATTTTCTAATTATATAATTTGTTTAATTGTGTAATTTTTATTTCTAATTATACAGTTTGATGAAAAACATCATCCTTGTAACTCAATATCTGCGTAATTTAGATGACTGTTCCAACGCGACAATAAATGTTTTTATTTTATTTTAGAAGATAAATTCGTGTAAAATAAAAAAAATATAATAATGACATCGAATTCTATAATCGTGCGATAAAACCAAATTTTATCGAACTCAACACTAACATTTACGGCGCCCCATGCGTTGTTGAAAAATAAATTTCTAAATGCCGTGCAATCACAGCTGATTCTGTAATGGTGATTACAACCCCCACAATTGAAGAATACTCGCAAGAAGGTAGAGTTAGAGAAAAATAAATAAGTTCAAGTTAAGTCAAAGTAAATCTGCAAAAAATTTTTCTGAGAATATTCTTCAGATTTTATAAATCGCCATAATTCCTACATCAAAAAAAACCACTCCGAATTGCCACACCAAAAACAGGAGATGGGCAGCATTTCTATGCAGGAATCCGTATAGGTAGGTACCACCCCAGGGCCAGTTATTCTGCCGTGAAGCAGTAGTGTGCAAGCATAACTGTGTTTCGGTTTGAAGGGCATTGTGAGCTAGCGTAATCACTGGGCATTTGAGACTTAAGAACTGTGATGTCTCAGGGTGACGGGCGCAGTGTGGTGTAACACAGAAATGTTCTGGGTGGCAGCATTTGTTGTGGGCGGACGTTGCACTTACCATCAGGTTAACGTTTTGCTCGTTTCGTCACTGTATACAATCAAAAAAAAAGAAGCAGAATCTTCCTTTAACATCTGAATAAATAAACTGCGGTTTCCAACCCGCTTGTCAAGCGTGGCAAATATAGCAATACCCCCCAAAATAAGAGCCACATACTTTTGTGGCAATCTATAGGGGAGGCCTATGTTCAGCAGTGGACTAGTGACAATCAATCGGACGTCATGCGTCCATATTTGTTACAGAGTTCGAAACTTATTCTATTTAGACAGAATGTCCTAAAACACGATTTGGAATTTAAATCACTTACCTTTGGTCATTTTGGTCATATTTTGGTAATAATCATCATTTCTGCTCATCGCAGTTCCACTTCTTAACTTCTACCTGCCTATTTAATTGTCAATCTAGTCGCGATGTCAACCTGTACAGTGTTTTTCATAGCAAGAACCTTTCATCATTTTTGCAAGAACATTTCATCCACATCGATTATTTGGGCGTCATTATACGGTCAATCAAGATCGAAGACATTCCATACATACGAGTATGCATTAATTTTGTATAATTCGTTATCTCATTGGATTGCTATAGGCATTGACTTTACGAAAAACTAACTAAACAGCACATTTTAAAGATATTTGGAAAAGTAAGTATTGTAAAGATCTTTGTGAAAAGATACTCCTAATACTACTTCTGATGCTATCCTTATTTTTAATAATTTTTAATGTTCGGTACTGAGAAAGTCTATCAAAATTGATCAACCTCTACTATATGGTTGATTTGTTTTATTGGGTAATCTATCGTAATATTGTTAACTTAACGACAAGGCAACTGCGGTTGCCAACCCGCCTGCCAAGCGTGGCAACTACGGCAAAATCCCCCAAAATGAGAGCTACAATCTTTTGTGGCAATCTATAGGGGAGGCCTATGTCCAGCAGTGGACTTGTGATAGGCTGAAATGATGATGATGATGATGATGAACGACAAGTTTTTCCTCCATATACATTGACATTGTGTATATCAAATAGCCTGCTGAGTACTAACTTCCTAGCCAGAGCTTATAGTAGTGTTCCGTAACACATTGACAAACATAGAGATTTGAATAACTTTTTTATTTATTTATTTATTTATTTATTTAGAAAACCAACTGCATTTTTTAAAAATAACAATTGTACCTTATAGTACAATCATAACACTAGCCTATTATAGGTTTCCCTAGAGTGACTTTACAACTTACGGGTCTAGGAGCGATGCAACCATCATTATAATATAACATCTGAATAATTTTAAAATTTATGTTGAGATTAAATATCAAAGTTTTAACATGTTAAAAAGTGGCACCGATACGAATAGCAAAGATGCACTTTGTTAAATAAAGAGATTGTGTTATGCAATTGCGATGTTTATAACATATTGCATCAGGCACACTTCAATTAATTGGAACTATGAGTATACAACGGCGGAGTACCGCATACCTCGAAGCGAGCGGATTACCCGTAACGCGAAACATAAATTGGCACGAGAACGACGCGAGGCATTATTATTCTATGTATTTCATTTCAAATTACAGATAGCTTCACGAAGCTAACCTTCCCTTGTGTTATACTAAATAAGATATGAAGCTATGTATGTCGACTGCCCGGTTCTGCCTGACAGTGTACTTACCTGCATAGTTTTAGCTTTATGGTCTAAACCAAAAATTATGAAATATACTCGTAAATACCGGCGCGTCACGAAAAAGAAACTGGACACTGTGACGTCAGCAACGATGACGTCGTCATCATAATTTCAGTCAAAGTTTGTAGTTCTCATTTTGGAGAGAGTTTGCTATAGTTGCCACGATGGACGGGGCGGGTTAGTAACCGCAGTTTATTTGCTCAGGTTTTCCAGGAAAACGCCGCTGCCCATTTCCTGGTTTTCTTTTTCTCGTTTTCGACTTTTACGACACCCACGAGATGAGATAGGGTGGTAGATTCCCTAAAGCCTCCACCACACGGCGCTATGACGTCACTTCCTAAAAACTGCTTGGACGCTTTTCATCCCTTATACAAATTGTATTTATGGCTCGAAGATGTGATTTACTTTTTTATAAAATAATGTCTTCTTATTTTTAAATAGTGATTTATAATTGGTTATTTTGTTTTTTTTTATCTTTTGAATGTCTTAACGTTTTATATGTTTATTTGTTCTTTGATTTTATGTAACTTAATTGGAGCATTGTTTTAGTTACTAGCTTATTTTATACCCTTTATTCCAAATACTCCAATTCAACAAACTCTTCAGATTAATAGTTGGTTTACTGGTGTTAGGATTCCTACGCATGAATCCGTCTAGGTAGGCACCACCATTGGGCGAGTTATTCTGCCGTGAAGCAGTAGTATGCAAACATTACAGTGTTTCGGTGTGACGGGCACTGAGAGCTAGTGTAATCACTGGGCATATGAGGCTTAAGAACCGATGCCACAGAGTGACGGGTGCAGTGTTGTGTCACACACACGTTCTGGGTGACATAGCATTTGTTATGGGCAAACATTGCAAACATCAGGTCAACAATTTGCTCGTTTTGTCACTTTTACAGTAAATAAAAGAAAATTTAATAGGCATTTCATTTATTACGACACTTTACCGTTCCCTGAACAATATCTAAAATTACTGCAAAGTGCTGGATCTGTAAGTCAAAAGGCAAGAAACAAATCTGCTTAAAGCGCTAAGTGCTGCACTAACTTACTTGTTTTCGGTGAAGTAATCGCTGTTAGCCTTTTGGCTTTTACAGCTTCATCGGATGCTGTGCTCGCGGGCCTGGGGCCCGCGTGCCAGGTTTGGTTTGACCCAAACATAAATATATAAATATAAACTCCTACTAAACATCTAAATTCGGACCGTTGCGTTCGCTAGCGTGCTTGCGCTACTGTGAATATCTCCATAAAAGTATTATCTTAAGTCATCTAATGACCGTCCGAGGGGGACTGCGGGCCTCCGTTCGGACTGTCGACTTGTGTGTCGGTAACTCTGGGCGGTGGGAACCGTATCTAGTGTACGCGGTGTTATTAACGATAGCTGCGCGCCGCTCTCTACGGCGGTCGCGCGACGTTGTGCGTGTGATGTTAAAACTATTGACTGTGTGTACAGTGTTGTTCGGATCGTGGCTGACCGTATCGTGGTCAGGGAGTGCTGAGACGTCCGTGTCGTCTAGCACATTTCGCGGGCGACGTTTGCGTTCGGTCGCGTTTTTGTCGGATCGATAATTCGCTGCTTTAACCACCAGCGGGTTTGGACGAACCGCGGCTTTTTCGAAAAACCGCCGTGATACTTCTACGGAGAGGGCGGCTTGAGGAGCGCGTTCCCTCTACCCGGAAGCGAAATAGGCGATTGGACAAGAAGGCTCGTATGATGTTCACGAGTCTGTCCGGCACTTTCGTGTGATACAGCTTGTAATACAAGCCGTCGTGCCAGACTTTGTCGAATGCCTTTGCGACATCGAAAAATAAGGCCCCTGTGCCTACTGGCTTAGGGCGGTCGTGGAAATTCTCTAAAATGTGCTCCGTTAGGCGGTGCACTGGATGAGTGTTCGGGGCGAAAGCCGAACTGCTCGTCTGGAAGAATATTATTATTAAGGACGTAGTCTTTTAATCGACTAAGAATTATTCGCTCATAAATCTTGGCCATCGAGTTGAGGAGACTTATTGGGCGATAATTGGCTGGGATGTTCTTCGGCTTGAGAGGCTTCGGAATACCTATTACGTCCGCTTCCTTCCAGTCGTCCGGGAAGGAGCTGCTGGAGAGGAGCGCGTTGAAAATACTAACTAACAGACACAATAGCGGCGTAGTTATGCTGCACTAAAAGGCGCAGCTAAAGCCCTAAGATTCTCATTTTTAGAGAATGTTAACAGTGCCAGCGAGAAAGAAACATAGAAGAACTTTGTACATCATAAATGGCGGCCTATGATCAAGTTCTAAATAGTAACTATGGAATAATATTAGCGAAAAAAACCTTATTTAAACGTTACTTAGAAATTTGTAAATTCGAATCCGTTGCAATAAATACGATATGAAACGTTATTTTAAGTTTTTTTCAGAGTTAATATCTATAACCTGTGTAAAATGAATGTAATTCTCGAGTTAAATCTTTTCTTACAGACAGACAAAACAGATACTTCTGTCACATGAATGATTACTTGGGGCATTTCATCCTCCTGCGAATGAATACATTTTCGTTATCGATTGTATACCCAGGGCACGTCTACAATATATGTATATATCCTATCCGTGTGCGTCCAGTCGTTTAACCGTAAATTTGTGATAGATAGAGAGATTTGGAGAAACCGAAAATTTATCTCTTGCGCACATGCTTCGAAATATAATGTGAATAATACTAACTCAACAGATTAAAAACAATAATGTAATAAAAAAAAGTATAGCATCTGCTGCACTGCAGTGCGTCGCCAATGTTCGCGGAGGCTCCTCTCCCAGAGTTCTATGCAGTACTACGTTCCAGAATGGCCAGTTTCTGGGAAACTGTACGCAACTCAACAAATGAAATGATTCGAATCGTCGCTTAGATCTGTAATGACAATGTACGAGTATTTTATAAACACTGGAACTTTATGCACCCATTGGTACATCGGGAGAAAAGTGGATAGGCATTTTAATTAATTTAAATTTTTATATTTGTGTTTTTTTTATGGGATAAAGTGATGAAACGAGAAAAACGTTCACCTGATGGTAAGTGCAACGTCTGCCCATAACAAATGCTGTGTCACCCAGAAAATTTCTGTGTGACACCACACTGTGCCCAGCACCCGGAGACATAAGTTCTTAAGTCTCATATGCCCAGTGATTACGCTAGCTCACAGTGTTAGCTTTGCACACTAGTAGTAAAAATTACATTACGGCAGAATAACTGGCCCTGGGGTGGTACCTACCTAGACGGATTCCAGCATAGGAATCCTACCACCTCTAAAAATTACCTAAAAAAGTATAAAAATCTTCTTTATGGGTTATTGAGGAAGAATATACCTTGTTTAAAAAAAAAACAATATCTACGATAAAAATGATTATCCAAGTTTTATGATAAAATTCTACATATTTGCTAGTAAACTTTTTAAATGGAAAGTAAAAGTCATTAAACAACAAAAGTACTTGAAGTATTAACTTACACTCGTAAAAAACCTGAAAATAGCACCTTAACGCAATATTAAAGTTTATTGAATAAAATAAAAATTATTACAATTAACGGCGTGCCTTCATTTAGATTCGATGTGAAGAGATTGGATGCGTGACTACGGGTCGCGCGTTCGATTCCTGCACAAATCAATTTTTCTACGACCGACATATAGTTGTTCTGGGTCAGGATTTCCGTGTTGGAGTATGTACAATAACGAACCATGGTCTTGCGGTTTGGTAGTCAGGTGCTGTAACCACTAGTCCAAGCGGTCTTCAAAAACCGCCAGACAACAAAGACAAGTTTGTTTCCATATCTTGTATATTGGCCATTTTATTTGCAGTCTCTTAGATCAGGCGACAGGCCTTGTTACCTGCAGGTAAAAAGGCCTGTCAGCTGACAAGGCCTACGTTACAAAAGTCGTATTTAAACTAACCGTTTTTGCTTAAGGCCACTATCACAGGCACCTATTGCACGAAGATGTCACTTATTGTTAACGGAGACGCGATACTTTGCTCCCCGTAACCGATATTTCATTATATTTACATCGTAAGTCACGGCCGCCGATCACGGATAACAAAAATTGGAATAATACAGTCAGCTTCGTAAATCACAGTCTTTTTCTCTATTCATTAAAAAATTCGATAATCTAAATATTTTAAAAACGTATCGTGGTTGAAATATTCTTTACCTTGTTTTCTTACAGACTTGGTCGGCGGTTATTAATTTAAAGATAGGCCTTCTTATTCTACTACTTCATTTATCAAAATTTGTTTATTTTATAATGTATTATACATTACTTTTAATGTGACACGAATGTATATAATTGATTGATCGTTATGTTAAGAGACTCGATCACGAGTGTCATGGTCAGAATATGACCTGGATCATGCCGAAAGAATTTAAAAATGTTACAGTTTAACAATTCATCACCAGCGAACTGTTCTGACTAATAAGGGGGCTAAAAATAGTGCATTTAGAGACTTCTGAATCACATGGTTAATGCTAATTCTAGTTCAGATGATGATGAAGATAGTACGCTGCTTACTCACCTTAAAATTTCATCAGCTTTACTGGTGGTAGGATTCCTATCCAGAAATACGTCTAGGTAGGTACCACCGCAGGGTCATTTATTCTGCCGTGTAACAGTACTGTGTATCGGTCTGAAGGGCACTGAGAGCTAATGTAAACACTGGGTTTATGAGATTTAAGGACTGATGTCTCAGGGCAGACATGTCCAGTCAACATCAGTTGATCATCAATGGGCAGACGTTGCATTTACAACCAAGTGAATGTTTTTCTGGTTTCGTCACTTTATCCAACAAAACAAATGCAGACAGCCCTACACACACATATATAGGAGTAAATGATTGTAAAGTTCGTTCTTAGTCAATAGGTCTTGTAGTTTCGGAGATATCGTGATGGGTCAGTGGTAAATCGCTTATCTACTTAAATAAAATGATAGAGGTCTGCCGTTGTACGCGCATCACGCAAAAACTACCGGAAAGATTTCGATCAATTTTTTTTAGTTGTCTTTCGAAGACACTTAGTTCTTATTTAAAAAAAAATATCACGATATTTTCATTCATACTTAATTTTATAAACGCAAACGTAACTCTCTCTGCCCCTCTGGGTTAAATTTCGGTGAGCTATCTAGCTTGCATTCTGGAGACGGATATAAAATACTTTTCTTACCGGAAAATCAAATAGTTCCCACGATTTAAAAAACCTATATCCACGCGGACGAATATAATAATACAGCTAATATATAATATATAGATTATTCCCTGACAAAGCGAAAGCGCGCATTAGCTCTTAGAATTTTATCTGATATGTATATAAATCTCTTTTATTAAAAATTTCGCAAAGGTAGACCGATTATTGTATAGTCTATTATGACAGATTATCCTTCATACCTTTTATGGTCTTAGTAAACTAAACAGACTCGGGCCCCTTACGTTTGCCTCTTAATTCTCTCTTCATCCCAAAAATAAAATTACAAGAACTTAATCTAATTTTATTAATCATCTTTACACGCGTGATAATTTACTTTTTAAATAAATTTTAGATTTATTTTACTTTATCTTTGCAGCAAGCACGTTAATCATTAATTTATTCAAAACTTTGTAATAAAACCATACATTGTCTGAATTAGAAAGAAATTTAAAATTCAAATCTATTATAATGTTATTAATGTAATTTAAATAGAAACAGAAAGTAGGTTAAGCGGAAATGTTAAAAAGCGGTATTCTTTTCTGAAAGTTAGGTATTTTTTTTAAATAGGCTAAAGTTTAGTCAGAGTTAGATGAGGTAGAACCTCATCGGTTGTGGAGGGCGGGAATGGCGGGCAAAATCTAGGAAAAAAGAGTGAAGAATTCTTAGTTTTACAAACCGAGGGACGTCAACAGCAAAATCTACCCATAGGTATATGTCCTCCTGACCGATTTCGGACCAAGGCGATAACTTCCGAATAGCGTCGCAAGCTATCAACTGCGTAGAAACCACATGTGTACGAGTGAGTGCCTCTGTGTTTGCACACAGAGACACTCGCTCGTTCCTACCTAACCGCGGTATATGTAACAGCTCACATGCAATGTTAGATATGTCCCGTTACGACACAACTAGACCCTAAACTACACTAGATAATAAACGAAGTTGCAGAATGTTACGAATATTTCCATTAGTAAGTTATTTTTAAATACAAATAATATATGTAGACAGTTACTGATATTATTTGTAGGTACAATCTAAAAGCCATATAAAGCGCTTAAAGTTTAGATTATAGTGCCTAAAATCACATGAAAATATGAAAGATTTTTTTACTACAGTGAAATTTAAAACGCAAGACTTAGAAGTCACGTTACTTTCCTTTTTCTTTATGTGTTTTTTTCTCCATATATAAAGCAATTTCAGTAAACAATAACTTCAGCTCTACTCGCTGGAACATTTTTTTACCACTCAGATTAATTTATTTCGCCCCATTGCTTGAAGATCACTGTTTACTATCAAAAAATCCCATTATAATTCATGTCATTTTGACGAAGGTGAGCGAATCGTTTAAGACTTCTTATTATACGGCACGTTATACTTCTTTAAGTTTCTATTACGCAAGTTTGGGCGAGCGGAAACCGTACTGGCTCTGGGACTGGGTCGCTTTCAATTTCATAGTTTGAGAGCAATCACACTTCTAAACCCACTTTAAATGGTGTCCACATCATTTAATTAGATTATTATTACTTTAAAGTGTTAATTTACCGTGTATAGTAAAGGTAAGTGGTTCACTGGTGGTAGGATGTATATGGAGGAATTCATCTAAATAGGGACCTCCGCAGTGCCAGTTATTCTGCCGTCAAACAGTATTGTGCAATCATTTCAGTGTTTTGATCCCTTCCAGACACTGTTAATTAGTGTAACTACTTGGCATATAAGACTTAAAACATCAACAACTTAAGACATCCAGAAATGTTCAGCATTTATTTTGGGCAGACGTTGTACTTACCATCAAGTAAACGATTTGCTCCCTAGTTTCCAAAATGTCATAAATAGTGTAACCAATATGCTTTCATACCATTTTAAATAAAATTATTTTTCCTGTTAGAGGCATAATCCAAAAACGCTGACATTAGCAAATGTATTTTTTTGTTTCTTTAAGGTTTAGTTTTAAGCGATACGTAACGAAAATAACGGGTCAACACGTTTTCTTTTTGCCTTTTGCGATACAATATAATATGATTTGTTGAACAAATTTAGTCACCCGTGAACTCACCAACTCGTAGAAAAAGGTTTTATTGAAGAGTTTCAGAGTCGACGGACCCGTAACTAGAAATCATATCTGGTTATTAAAGATAGAAGGGTTGTTGATTTCGCAAGTTTACTTTTATATTTCAAGTACATTATTATCATGAACACAAAATGTTGTTTAAAAACATTTAACATACAAATAACATGTAAGTGTAACGGAACCATTTTATATATTAGTAATTTACTCTACGCATAAAACTACTGTTCTTATGCATATTTCTTAATATCTTTCTGTCCCACCCTCTAGAGTATATATTCCTACGCAGCCAATCTGTCACCCTATTTCATTCCATGGGTGCCGTGGGAGTCATAAAAGTCGGCTAATGGAAACGTCTGAAAATCACAAGATTTCCAATAGGAAATGGAATGAAGTTCTAACTAATTCTTCTCTTGAAATACCATTTTCTTGAGGCTCTTTTATATGCTAACATAGGCCTCCTCCATAGATTGCCACAAATTACGGTCCTTTTTCATCTGGTCGACGCTTCATCTAGTGGGGATCACTATACGAGGTACGAGGTAACAACTTGTGAAACTTTCTTGTTCAAAATAGAAAGATTCTGCCATAATGCAACACCCTGTCTTACACTCTCCTGCAATTTGTTCAGCTTTGTATTTTGCTTTTGTGCTCGGATACCCATTGTAGATTTATTGTACAAACACTGCAGCATCTCGATATACCGACAATCGATCCGGCACCGCTGAACACAGTCACTGTAACATTGCCCAAATTTCGACGGAATCGAAGACTTTCTCATAGACCACATACGTTAGTCATAGCGGGAAATTGTACACTTCGGTCTTTTATACAATTAGGTAAAGTGTATGTATGCGGTGGATAATGATATGTAACAATGGTGCTAACCTTAAAGCCTTTTCGGAATCCGGCTTGCTCGGGAGGCTGGAAGTCGTCAAGTCTACTTGCGAGACGATTCGTAATGACTGTCGAAAACAGCACGTAGATGCGGCTAAGTAGCATAGGTAATATATCTAAGTCTATAGTTCCTCAAGAAGGCCTTATCGCCCTTCTTGAAGAACAGGACATCCACACTTCTACTCCCCGCTTCCGGCTTTGCTCTTTGAATTTTACTAACACCAGTATGTGGCTCCAACGAAGATGTGTACAGCTGTTTATAAAATCTCTGAATCTCACTCAAAATCTCCGGTCCAGTGGAAATGACTGCGTCGCTGACTGTCCTCAACTTATTAAGTTGGCTCTTTTTCGGCATACAGATCCCTGGCAAAGACCTTAGACCCTGTATACTGACGCGTCAGTTGAGGAATGCAGCTTTATTTCACGCATAATCTCCATGAGATTAAGAGTGTGGTCGGAGAGTTGCTGATTTTTATTTGCGCGGCGGGACTAGCAAAACTTTATCCGCACCAACTGGACAGTTTACAAGAGTCTCTCTTTCATATCGTCTACTGTAAAGGGTTCAGCCAGGCACTGAAATCGATTGATGATAAGAAGCAATTCGAGCTAAAAGCTCTCGGGGTTTTGGATATAGGGCACGAGATGGACGGAGCGTGGACTTCACAAGACCTCTCCAGCTTTACGTTGAGGTTCAATATGCCCCTGACCATTCGGTGATCACTGCCGGTTTTCACTTTAGAGATAACAGAGACATCATTGAACAGTGTCAATCTCATTTTATGTGAAAACGTCTGGGTCCATGCAGGTCCTCTTGTTGCGGGGCCGCTTTTTGGAGATGTAGACCCTTCATCGTAAAGAGTCCCTTTTCCATAAAGTCGGCCAGCTGTCCCCTTGGGTTCCGTTGTCCTATCCCAAATTTCCCCACTTTTCTTCATGACCAGTTTTGCGTTAGAGTCTCTCATCAATACTATAGTTTTAAAGGAATGTATTTTAATTGGTTATTGTGATATCCTCATACATAACCACCACTTCATCATCAGTGTGTGTCGCGGTTGGTGCTTATACCTGTATGACCTTCAGCGAATACCGTTTGGTTAATCTGAATATAAAGCATGCAACCCTACTCGACACACCCAATCTTAACAACATTGTTTATGAAAGACTTGTAGACACTAAACCCTCCTTGGGACAGATGATCGTCCTTCTGGTGGTAGATAGTTAAGATTCGAGGAATACCGTGACATCCACCTGTCTTCGGACTTCAGATAATCCATTAATATCCCAGTGTAACTTGTTCCAGTGTAGTTGTTCACCTCCTTTTCCAGCTCCAAGATCCTTTCGTCGGTTCTCAGCGTGCGTGCGTTAAAAGTTAAAAGTCCTGGTCTAGTCGTCATTGGTGTTAGCATTATCTCTTCATACCGATATCTCACCCTCCGATCCGTCGTAACCATGACCGCTAACGTAGCCAGGACTAGCGGGGTCGTCGGAGAGTAGGAGACTTTTTTTATACCTCTCATTTGTTGGGATTTTGCCATACTTAGCAGGCGGGTTCGCAACCGCAGTTTATTTATTCAGATGTTCCAGGAAGATCCTGCTGCGCATCTCCTGGTTTTCATTTTCCCTCTGTCGACTTTAACGACACCCGCGGGAAGAGATGGGGAGGTGGATTCTCCATATATTTGAGTCCCAGAAATTTTTTAAGCTAAATTATTGATATTTTGTTATATGTATGTATAATGTACCATTTGTCGACCGACCGCGTGGCCTCGTTAGATTACCCGATTACTAGGCCACCTGGGTACAGAAGCCAGCCTTTTTTTATTTACATGGGGAAATGCCTAACGCTTACCCCATTCTTATCGCTCCTCGGGTGAGGACAATTCCTCCCCACTCTACCTCCTAGCCGAAAGACGGGCGCCCTTTCAAAAACGATTCATCCACTTGGAGGTGGCGTGTACCAGAAAAACGAGCACTTGTAGCTTTGAGCTTTTAGAGCTTGGAGCCTTCCCGGTCTCAGCGGCGGATCTGCCAACCAGAATGTCGCAGAATGTATGGAGAGTAGCGCCTCGAAATTCCAAACTCCTCTTCCCCACCTCCGCTACGGAGAACAGGGTGAGCGGTCCCAATACAACGTTAGTCCTCTCCTCAGAATCCTTCCTGTTCGCATCCAGAGTGGACTTGCACAAACAGTTTACTCGAAGCGACCACCCGGGCCAGCCTAATACCATAGGCTGACCGCAGTCCTTATAGCTTCGCCGTAAGTGACTAAGTCTTATCTGTTTACTAAGCCCTCTCCGTCACGACAAGGCGGGAACCCCTATACAGGGGGACAAAGCTTTTAAATATTCTTTAACAAAGTAAATACAACCATTAAAAATGCTCAAAGAAGACATAATCTGTTGTTTTAAAAATTGCTTTGTTTGCTTTCTGCAGACTAACTCTACTCTGATCTAAGAAAAGAAAATTTAAAAAATTATCCGTTGTTATAAATTGATGGTTGCTTTTAAATCTAACTTAGTCTATTTAAGTAAAAACGAGGCCACACACTTGGATGTCTCCAGTCTCGTGAGAGCGTTTTACATACATTTTCACATGCATAACACGATCAGACCCAACCAGATTGTTGGCTACGGATGGGATACGAACCCAAGATCTACGGTGTATAAATCAAGTATTTTGACCACTAGGCTACTCGGTCGTCAATTTATAATTACGTAACTTTATACAAAAATCACTTCAAAAAGTTCTTCTATAACACCTTATTTTGAGGTGAAACACGTGATGTGTTCTCGTCGTAGGCGGTGTGTATTGCCTAGTGGTAGTGTTGTAGTGGTGGAGGGTATTTAGTGGCGGTTCTTGGTGGCAATATTAGTTTGCTTGTCCTCGCTATTGTGGGAGGGCAGCGGTGCTCTTCGAAAACTAGATAATAAAACACACCTTTTTATATTTTGCATGCGGATCTTTGTATTTTAACTTTCTTTCCTCATTAAAATGGATTTTCGGAAACTTACGCCTAAGTCTGTTAGCTACGAAAAATTATTGATAATTTAATGAATGAAGCCCTTAAGCGATTGGCTTCTGTGTTACGAGCCGCAGGTTAGATTCCCACACGAAAAAAATATGTTTACAACTTGTCTTCTTTAATGTAAAATCTCTTATGCGAACATTTGTATGACTGTTGTAAAAATGAAATATAATTAAAATTTAAAAAATGAAATATGTTTCAATATTGATATTGTTATATATATTTAATATAATTCATCTGTTTTTAATTTAATCTGATGATTAAATAAAAAGCTGCAGTATAATATTATTTATAATTATAAACTTTTTTTGAATATTTTGTATAAATAAGGCGCTCGCTTTAAATTTCATTGTGAGCGAGTGACCTTCGATTCCCGGTGCCGGCACCACTAAAATTTTTATTTGAAATTTTAAGTGCTCATTGACCACGTGCTCGGCGGTGAAGGTAAACATCGTGAGGCATGTCTGAGAAATTAAAAGTATTTCGAAGACATGTGCAGTCCGGCAACCCTGACTGGAGCAGCGTGGCGGATTCTTCCTATCTCCAAACCCTGTGCAGTGTGACATTTATACGCTGAAACTTTATTTTTTTTTAAAGTGCAAATTTTAAAAAACGACATAAGTAAAAACTAAGAGAAAACAGTTTCTTATTTATTTATTAAGTAATTTATATTACGGCCACCTTTTCATCGATAACCATCAATTTATGTGGCATTATTTTTCGCAGCGTTCACATACGTCATTACTCGATGGTCGTTCTATAGTTTATTGGAACTAAGAATATCCGTTATAAATAGTGAAAAAATATTTTATAGTTTATTAACAATATTAGCAGTCTAAAACAATTACGATGACACGTTGTTTTTCGAGGAAATAAAAGCGTTGTATTAACTTGATTAAATTGCCGATAGGTGTTCGGCAGAGTAGACTAACATCTACCTCTTTATCGTAAGGGGTGTCGTAAGGGGCGACAAAGTTTTTGTACGGACAGCCTTTATTCGTACAGATCTACACCATTATATGCAATGCTGTCACTATACTGCTCGTGGGAACGCAGTGGGAAGTAAGAATTTTTTTACTCTGATCAAAATGGCGGCGACGTAGCTCGCCACCCGACACGTCTCGTTTTCGCGCGAGGGCTTAAAGTGGGCTACGTGAGTGGTCTCTGCCTACCCCTTATATGATAAAAGGCGTGACTGTATTTATGTATGTATTAACTTGAAATGTATATATACTTTTATGCTACATAGGGATGAGACGAGCTCATTCTTCACCTGATAGTTAGTACTAACGTCTGCCCATGCTGTATTACCAAGGATGTTTTTTTTTTATTTGATAAAGTGACGAAACTAGCAAAACGTTCACCTTGTTATGGGCAAACGTTGCAGATTGTAAGCATAACAAATGCTGTGTCACCCAGAACATTCTGTGTGACACCACACTGCGCCTGTCACCCTGAGACATCAGTTGTTAGGTCTCATATGCCCAGTGATTACACTAGCTCACAGTGCCCTTCAAACCGAAACGTAGTAATTTTTGCACACTACTGCTTCACGGCAGAATAACTGGCCCTGGGATGGTACCTATCTGGACGAATTCCTGGATAGGAATCCTACCACTAGTAAAAAGTCAATCCAGTTTCTGTGTAAGTCTCATTTGTTTAGTAATTACACTAAGTAACAGTGTTCCTTCAGATCGGAAAACAGTAATGTTTGCATTCTACTACTTGATGGTAGAATAAGATTTTTTATTATTATATGTATATAATAATAATAACTAATTTAATCAATCCAGAAAAATGGAACATACGGCACAAAAGAAAAATGTAATACAATAGAAAAATTGTAACCTTAAACCTATAGTAAATTAAAAAAAAAATGAGATGCTAGATCGATATGGTTTCAGCTGAGCATTATGTTGGCCAGAAAGCCAACGCTGGTATTCTGCTGACACCTCTAGGTCACCTTCTGTGTTAATGACAGAATTTACCATGCATTTCATTACGCAATCACCTATCGAAAGAATATAACAAGAAAATAAATAATACGTACTATGTGTCAGAAAGCAAGAAATAAAATTAAATACTAGGAAAATACAATATATGAAGATAATAAGATAATATATTTATTTACGATTATTGTTTAACACACAGCTAGCGTTTTAATCATTTTTCTGCGTTTTCATTAAAAATAATTTTCATTTACATTTTATTTTAAAATGCGCATTTCACTCACAAGACTCTAACGGGCGGTGGAATATTGTTCAATGAACATCTTATATAAAAATATTCACAAAGGGAGACTGATTACTACAGAGTCTACTAAAGATTATATTTCCATTTATTTTACGGTTTTTGACAAACAAAGACGGATTCGGACTTCGTAAGCTTGCTTCTTAGTTTTTTCTTTGATCCTAGATAAGAGAATATTAAAGAATATAAGAACTTAATCCCTTGCCTTAATTTTTTCATATTTAAAAAAAAAAGTAAAGTTTCAGCCTATAAATGTCCCACTGCTGAGCACATGCCTCCTCTCATTTCTGATAGGGTTTTGGAGCTAGGAAGAATCCGCCACGCTGCTCCAATGCGGGTTGGCGGACTTCACATGTCCTCGAAATTTTTCTATTCCTCGGACATGCAGGTTTCCTCACTATGTTTTCCTTCACTATGTTTTCGTTTGGTAAATCAGCACATAAAATTGTAGAACAATATTAGAGTTGCGGGCACCGGGGATCGAACCCAGGTTACTCGCTTACTATGAAATTAAATTCGAGCACCAGGCCCCTGAGCTACCACGGCTCGTAACTTATTTAAAAAATATAAGTATCCTATTTGTATTACTTTTTTATTTCACTTTAATCCTATCATCATCATCATTTCAGCCTGTAACTAGTCCACTACATTCAACAAAGGCCTGCCCCATAGACAGCCACAAAAGTTTAGTTTTAGTTATTCATTATATCTCAAGCCTTACTTAAAGGCGACATTTTCAGTGTGACATCAGGTTTGAAAACCACAATTTCTCGCAAAAGAACACCGATTTAAGTAGTATGGAAATACTACTTAAATTAAATACTTCTGCAAGATTTCACGACACAGCGAGGTCATTCTGAGTAGATCAGACCAAAAATAATAATTAAAAGATAAAGGTACCACGGGTTAACTATAACATCAGGACGTCAAACATCTCAGTCCAACAGCATCTACAGCAAAGATAAAAGAGTACATCCTCAAAATGGCAATCCGAAACAGGGACCACTCAGTCGTGGAGAACCTAACATCAGAAATTGGGGCAACTAGCATAGTGCCACAGAAATAACATTCCCGAAGCAGTCTCCACGGCTAGAATAACTGTTTCCTTATAAGTTTTAAAAATTATAAATATGTAGTTACAAACAATGTTATTTAAGAAACTTACTAAAAGAATAATAATAATATTTAACATTAAAATATGTATAAGTAAGGAGTATAATAAGTAATACGTATGAATAAGTAAAAAATTTTGTAAAAATTAATAAGGGCACGGACACTTAAATCTGTGGAAATTTAAATAAACTCTCATCGAGGGTGGTGTAACTCTCGGTGGAAAACAAAAAAAAAAAAACATCTCAGTCCTCCAATGATCATAGTACTTTAAAGCGCTCTCTTCTGAATGGTATAAAATTGTATTTGAACGAATTTAGCCATCCGTGAACTGGAATTTTACTTACTCGTGAATGAAGGTCTTAATACAGAGTTTCTGAGGGTTATTGATTTAGAAAATTAACAATTTCATCATCATCATTTCAGCCTATCACTAGCCCACTGCTGAACATAGGCCTCCCCTATAGATAGTCACAAAAGTTTGTAGCTCTCATTTTGGAGAGTTTTTGCCAGAGTTTCCATGCTTGGCAGGCGGGTTGGCAACCGCAGTTTATTTATTCAGATGTTCCAGGAAGATGCTGCTGCCCATCTCCTGGTTTTAATTTTCCCTCTGTCGACTTATAAAACACCCATGGGTTGAGATGGGGTCATAGATTCTCTTCAGCCGCTACCACACGGCACTAATTATAAAAATGTGATATAATATTACATTATTAACATTATCACATATTTTTGGTGGTAGGATTCCTATGCAGAAATCCGTCTCAGCAGTGCTAGTTACGAGTATTTTGCCAACAAGCAGTAGTTTGCAAACGTTACTGTGTTTTGGTTTGAAGAGCAATGATAGCTAATATAATTACCGGATTTATGAGAGTAACCCTTAATTTGGCAGACTTGATAATTTAAAAAAAAAAAATGTGTTATGTGGTTTTAGGAAAAATAAACATTTTTAACTTACATACATACATACATACATAAGATCACGACTGTATCCCATAAGGAGTAGTCAGAGACTGGGCACTCACTGCAAAAACAGATGACTGCCACAATCCACGTTTCACCAAAACAATATAATGCACTTGATGTGATAGGTGGTGAGCCCGTCGCCACCATGCGCTGTTGGGTGCACAGTGCAGTTTAATTCCTTACTCGCCTTTTACGAGATCCATTGGACGAGATGGAGTGGTAGTATTCTTTTAACGAGCCGCCACCACACGGCACTCATTTTTAACTTAGTGGTTAAGAATTAATGTCTCAAGGGGATGCCGCACAGAAATATTCTGGGTAATACAACATAGGTTATGGACAGACTTTGCACTTTGTGTATTTTTTACATAGGTCCAGGTCTAGTAAAATTTTGAACGTGTTGCTTATTCCACCTTGTCGAATTAAATACTCTTTTAACAACCCTATTTTTAGAATTTGTAGACTATATAACAAACATTCACAAAATGCCATTTCCCTTGATTTGTTTTGTGCAAATATTAGTATTTACGTGAGGACACTACAAAAGTAACTGTTAAGCCTTGAAATTTAAATTCTTTGTATTTTTTTTTATTTTTTATTACTCTAACTTTTTGGCAACCTTTTGTACTAATTGGTTGCTTTTATAATTTGATAGATGTAATTATAACTTGCTAATAATTATTATTTATTTTAGGCTCTTTAACACGTTTAATGCTTGTTATGGACACAATTTTGGATGTGTTACTAGACCTCAAAACATATGATTTTGTAAATTGTGTATCATTGTTAGTAGCACTCTGTATGTATTCTTAAATTAATGAAAAAAAAAATTCCCAGACATGTTCGCCAACCCGTGTTGGAAGACTTTTCCGGCTCAGTCAGTTTTGTCTCAGAAAGATGCTTTATTTAAAATGTGTTATCATTATCATTACAAGCCATTAATAGAATCAAGCGTTACTTTGCGGAAATCCATTATGTGTGCAATGAGGGAGGGCGGACGATGTTCTTCAAAAACTAGGCAATACACACCATTTTAAATTTTGCACGCATATCTCAGCTCTTGCTAAATAGGCTTATAATAAATTCATTTATTGCACAGATTGCCAAAAATCACGGTCCTGAGTTACCTGCATCAATCGATCTTCGCAAAGTTATACAGGTCGTTGCTCCTCTTAATGGTAGGTAATTTATTGTATAAAACGTTTGCCGGTAAGTGGATGCTGTTTAAATATTTATTTTCCAGTGGTTGGGGAAGGCAGGTTTTATTTATTATCTACAATAACACACTGCAAAAAAGAGCACTGGCTCTCAAACTACATCATGCTAGTATCTGTGAAACCAAAGTAGTGTAGCATTATATTGCATATATTTATGGTATTGGTTGATATTAAAATATAACCATTATATCTTGTAAATTTTAAATATTACTACCGCAGTTCTGTACAATACATATTATTTGCCGAGAGCCGAGAGTTCCCGTCTTATAAAGTTTGATTTATTATTTTATAAGACATATATCTTATTGTATGTTACATACGAGTATTTTGTTCCATTTATGTGTATTCATATCTATAACAAGGTATAATACTCTTATAATATTTCAATAAATCTGTACCAGGGTTATCCTTCTACTTATCGAACAATTTATCTCTATTTTTCTGACAGTTTTCTTTCTGCCTCTCGAAATTCACTTCAATACTTCAACTATTTGATATCTCATTGTTTTCAAACTAAGGTATTTTTAATGTTAAGAAACGTGATGTATATGTTTCTAGTATTCTTTTATAAACATTGTTTTTTTTATATATATTAACTTTTTGAATTACTGAACCAAAAATAAATTAAAGACATTTAGATAAATACCCTTTCATGATGTCAGTCAGAAAACTCATTTACTTTGTGTGGTAGGCCAAATTGTGTTCGATTACGGACAATATTAATCAAATATCTAATACTAAAGCTCAAATAATCTATAAAATTTGTTTTATTTTCCGCACAGTTCACAACTTCCGGCAGTATTCGCCGTGGTCGTTATCAACCAGGAGGAAATCATTTATTTTTCGTCTTTTTGTCGATTATTACGGAATAACGAATGAAGACAGTACAATTTCACATAACTTTTATTATATTAAACATTATTAACCTAAAATATTATTCATTGGCTTTAACCGTGTTAAAAAAAACAAAAAAAGGTAACAATTTTGATCGATGATAGAGAGAGATAGAAAGAAAGGAAGAGAGAGAGAGAGAGGGAGACAGAAAGAGAGACTGAAATAACATGATCTGGTAAGTGCCTTACAGTCAATGGTGACATATATACTCGTACATTAATTAAACGGCTTTTATTTTTAATCTTTGTAACATAATAATTCATTATGGACTTTTTTATATGTATGTGTCAAATGTGCAAAATAATAATAAATTAATAAACAGAACGTGATTTTTCATTCAGTTTTAGAGGTGAAGTTGTTACTGCCTATTTGAGTAAAAAAGTAAGAAAAGTAAAGTTTCAGCCTATAAATGTCCCACTACTGAGCACAGGCCTCCTCTCATTTCTGAGAGGGTTTTGGAGCTAGGAAGAATCCGCCACGCTGCTCCAATGCGGGTTGGCGGACTTCACATGTCTTCGAAATATTTTTTTTTTTTAATTTAAGTAGAGATGAAAAATTCTCAAAAATACTTCACCCTATATTTCTCGCCAAATAGTAGTCTTCTAAAATACGATAATGTTTTCGCTGACGAATGACTGCTGTCACGCTCAGAATATTACACTCTTTTTAAATTGAGTAGTAATATGTTATTGAATTTATTTAGAAGCCAGAAATTACTCAATATTTACTTGTACCATTTTTTGTTTAATTTCCATACATACAATCACTTCTTTTTTCAATATAAGAGATAGGTAGAGAACCTGCAGGAAACGAGACGTGACGGGTGGCGAACTAAATCGCCGCCATTTTGGTGCGAGTTGAAATTCTTGCTCGCCATTGCGTTCCCACGAGTATCCAGCCGTCGGCACTTCAACTACTCGCTTGGTAGGAAGGAAGGGAAAAGGATTAGGTAGAAAATGGACTTGGGATAGGGAATGGGAAGTTGGAAAAGGAACTATAAGGTGTAGGATACTGTTGGACTCAAGAGGAGCAAGAGGAGACAGCAGTAGGTCGGGAGTCCGGGGTCTCTTACCCGTGAATCTAACGTTTTTGCCGGACAAGGCGATTTGGTCAAATATCCCTGGCTTGAATTTGCTTAAAAAGCTTTAATTATATAACTTGCTAAGGTGCGTCAGTAATTCACACGGTAGCACTTCCTGAATCTCTGTCGAGTTCTAGTCCGGTATTGTACCGGCCGTCTTTCTTGACAGTAGAGCAGATGGCCTAATTGCAGAGTTCGAGTGTCTTCCACCTTTCTACTGTCTTTATTTAACCCTACAGTGTGTCATCGTATGTTCTCAAACTCTACCTCGATCACTATGTCTTCATATTGTTGCAGACTTCATCTGTTCGTTTCGGTTAATGTCAACAGGTCTAAGTTTTTGCGGTAGCATGCTGTCGCCTTGGGATTCTTAGAAGAATCCATACAACGTAAAATATTAATGGAAAGCTTTCTCCGTGACTGAAACTTTCTGACTTTTCAAAGTTAATTTAAATTCTTTAGTTCGCATTATAATAGACGTTCTATCAATTAGCTAAAAAGTTGAATGAAAAAGAAATCTTTTTGGCTAATGAATATTAGTTTTCATCTGAGATGAAATAAGTTTTCTAACAATCTATCTGTAACTATTTTTCTGAAAGTTTCTATATCGAAGGCTGAAAATGTAAATGATTTGATATAAATTGTATTATTAGCAATTTCATAAATTGTTTTATTATAATATACAATATTAAGGAAAAGGACATCGATAATACATTGAAAAAAACGTAACCCTCTTGTGATCAAGTTTTATTTATGAAGAATAGTATGTCAAACTTCTATTGCATTGCAGGAATGAAATATAATCATTTAATCAAAAAACAGACTTCAACCGTTCCTAAAATGCCTAAGGTAATTTAAGAGTTTCATGATTTTCTCATGGAATCCATTATCAGAACTTGACCAAAATTACATAGTTCACATTACTTTTCAACAAAGAAACACTTATTTGAAACAAAAAAAATACATTATAAAATTGGTCCGTTTTGTATTTCTGTTAAAAAAATATCTTACCCAATTGAAACTGTTTCCTAAGAAAAATAACTTGTTTAATTTTTTAATTACAGCCAATTCGCAGTCCAGTACTGATGGGTTCGCAGCAGTTTTAGTTCCACACTCTCGCAGAAAATAAAGCGTATGGTGACTGGCGACAGATAAAGACGCGAATTCATAATACGAATATAGGGTATATTATAGAATATAGAACAGATGAGTAAAGCTAACCATGGTGGCTGCTGGTGGTGAACTTTTATCTATTCGAGGGAACTGTATTCGGTCCCCGGTGCTGGGCACTACTAAGTGCTTTGTTAATTGCAATTTTAAGTGTTGCTTTATCATGTGCTCGGCATCGTGTCGAAACTTACATATCTAAAATATTTATTAAAATATTGCGACGGAATGTGACGTCCGTCAACATTACAGTATCGTACATATATTCCATCAGACAATCGCCTAACCGTTAAGTAATCATCATTATGATCACCATTATTTCAGCCTGTCAAAGTCAACTGCTATACATGGACTTCCCCCTTAGATTGCCCTAAAACGCGTTTCTGAGTCTGCCTGCTGTTGATTGGTAATCTCAGATTATGCATACTCTTTTGATGTCAACTCTGACCTGTTTGGTTTATGTATAATGTTTGAATTGCTTTGGATTTGGAATGATGTTTGAATTACTTTAAATTTGGAATGTCAATTTTGTTTGTTCAGATTGAATTTGTCATATTTTTAGAAGAACATGTCAAGTTATCTGACATAACTTTTGTATTTTACATAAAATTCATAATGATTAGGTTTCATCAAAAGTGAATTCAAAAATGTTTAAGTTAACATAAATAGTTTTCTTATCAGTCCTTAAGTGTCTATTTGGTTTGAAAGTGATTCCATTAGCCACATCTACCATTCAAGACCTGCATCTATCGATTTCCCACAAACCCTGCAAGTTGTCGCTAAATCTAGTCTCTACACTGCGTTTTCTAGTACAAGGTTTTCACATGAGAACCTTCCCTCTCCAACGGTTATCGGTTCTACAAGCTGTAATAATCGTGAATAATCTAATGTTTATCCCAAAAAATAAAAATAAAAAAAAATCCGCTGGAGCAGCGTGGCGGACTCGCGGTTCGCTCTACGAAACTTTATCATATTTTTTTTTATACGAATAACACAGTTGCTGTTAGGTAGTTAACACAACTTTATTTTCTCATAGTTAGCAGTAAAGCGTAATAGATGCCTCCGTCCCGGTCTTGAATTGGGTATTTTGGTGAATGAAGAGCCAAGGAAATGGTAGCTACCCGGTTGGTATGATCTGGGGATGGGGACGATGTCACCTTCAACCAGCAATATCTAGATCTTGCATATATAGCATCGATGAAACTTCAATAGCGTGATGCAGGACGTATGAGCCATTTTCTCGAGTTTCTCATGTGATCACACAGATGTCGATACAAGCGAATAATTATTTAAAATCATCCTCATCATCATTATTATTACAAATAATGTCTACTACTTATGAAAAAATATTCTATTATACATAGCTACATAATTACTATTATGGTTTAAAATCCCTCACAGCTAACCGAATATTTCCTCCTCCGGCTCCGGCATTTTCCTGAATCGTATTTCTACTGGAACTAGCGTGCTCTCATATAATATGATGAGAATATATGGAGCTCCAACATTAACTTTAACGTTACAAAAAGTAACTCTAACGTAGGGTTTGCATGTTGGACAATGTAAATTAAGTCATGCTATACAATTGAATCAATTTTAAAGGTTTTAAAAAGATTTGCGATGTTTGTTTTATTTTTGGATCAAAATCATCTTCATATTTTTTTTTAAAAAAAAAACGATGCCCCTCAGTAGGATTTCTCCTGTATCCTGTTTTACAAACATTTATTTCACATGCACTACACCACCAGACCCGAAAACCAACGATTCATCTTTATTCACTAACGGTGGATCCGGCTGGAATTCCAACGCGTCGGTCGTGGGTCCTGGGCTTTTTAGGGTCTGAGTATTTCATTAAAATTAAAAACCTCTAAACACGGAATTAAATATATTGCATTGATGCAAAATTATCTGCCTTCTGTATCAAAGCCCTCATCTCAAGAACACTGTTAAATAAATAATATTTTCGAGAGACAAAAACGGCTAATATCGTTTTTTTGTCAGGTGCATGCACTTTGTGATGTTATGTGACTTAATGGTAAAAGCATCGTCTGCTGAGTGTACGGTACTAATTCCACCAGAAACGTAAATATATTTTTAACAACACTTATTAGTTTTTGTGTTTGTAAATCCGTGTGGTGGTGGCGTAAGAGAATCTACCAACCCATCTCATCATTCGTCGACTCGTCGTCGTCGATTTTTTTTTTGTATAGAATAGGGGGCAAACGTGCAGGTGGCTCATGTGATGGTAAGTGATCACCGCCGCCCATGAACACCTACAATATCAGAGGAATAGCAGATGCGTTGCCGGCTTTTGAGAAAGGAATAGGCTCTTTTCTTAAAGGTCCCTGAGTCGTATCAGTCCGGAAAAACCGCTGACGGCAGCACATTCCATGAATTGCAAGTGCGTAGCAAAATTCCGCGAAAAACGCACTGTGGTGGAATGCCAACCATCAAGGTGGTGGAGATGGAATTTGAGGTTATGCCGTAAGGTGCGATGGTGAAATTCAGCGACTAGAATTAAACCTAACAATTCCTCGGAACACTCCCCGTGATAGATCCTGTAAAAAATGCAATGAGATACAACATCTCTTCGCAAAGCCAGGGTATCAAGCCGATCAGATAGGACATGGTCGTCGACGATTCGAGCCGCTCTTTGTTGAATGCGATCAAATGTAAGGAGATGACACCGGGGTGCTCCCGCCCAGAGGTGAGAACAGTACTCCATGTGCGGCCGAACTTGCGCCTTATAAAGTTGCAAGCGGTGGGCTGGCATGAAGTACTGTCGCGCTCTACTGAGCATGCCAAGCTTTTTGGAGGTCAATTTAGCCTTCCCTTCCAAGTGACCGCGAAATTGAACGTTGCTCGATATGTTGACGCCAAGAATTCGAATACTGGCTGAGGCAACGAGGGGAGTGCTCTCGAAATGAGGTGATACGACAAAGGGTTTCTTTTTTGCGGTAAACGCGCAAACTTGTGTCTTGTTGAATATTGTCACGGCCGGTGTATAAGGCATCACAAGTACTGTCATCTGCATAGCAATGAATGTTACTTATTTGTAACATATCATTGTTATGCAGAAGAAACAGGGTTGGCGATAGCACACAGCCTTGTGGGACACCAGCATTCACGGAATTGGAGTCCGAGCATGCACCGTTAACTACGACCTTGAGCTCCGGTCTGTGAGAAAACTAGTGCCCAAATTGCAAAATTTCTCGGGAAGCCCATATGAAGGAAGCTTCGAGAGAAGCGCTTTGTGCCATACCCGATCAAAGGCTTTCGCTATGTCCAAACTAACTGCCAGGGCCTCCCCCTTGCTCTCTACTGCCTCCGCCCATCGATGAGTGAGGCACGCTAGAAGATCACCTGCTGAGCAACCCCGACAGAAGCCGTACTGGCGGTCACTAATCAACTGGTGCTCCTCTAAGCACCTCAAGAGCTGGTAGTTTATAATGTATTCCATTATTTTTGAGAACAAGGAGGTGATGGCGATCGGTCTGTATTTGGACGGATCTGAGCGGTCGCCTTTCTTAGGGATTGGGTGCACAAAAGCTGTCATCCATGCCTTCGGGACGACGCCTAGAGAGTAGGAGTACCGGAAAAGAACTCTGGAGCACACATCCTCAATACAATAGGGGGGATTCCATCGAGCCTACTCGACTTGTGGATATCCAGGGAGAGGAATGCTTTGCGCACTGAGCTCTGAAAAAACCGGATGTCCGGCATAGAGAACTACTGCAGGGGATGGTCGGCGGTGAGTTCCTCATGTCATCGAGAGTCGAGTCAGACGCAAAAAGAGAACCTAGAAGATCGGCTTTCTCCTTTACGGCATGGGCCAGCGAGTTATCCTCCCTGTGCAGATATAGTAGTGATGACTGGCAGAAATTCCCTTGGACAGCCTTGGCGAGGGACCAGAACGCACGTGTTCCGGAAGGAAGACGAACTAGTTTCTCGCCAATTCTGCCTATGTGCTCGGACTTTGCCGCAGCAATGACTCTTTTGAAGGTCCTGGAGGCAGAATTGTACTTCTTCTTAAAATTGCAAGATTATGAAACCCGAGACGCCGATGCACTAACCCAGGCCTGGTAACCATGCTGCTTTTGGCGAGATGCCATTCTGCAAGTGACCAAACCAAGGCTTAGATCTACCATCGATGGACACCACAGAGGCTGGAACGAAGAGTTCCATTCCCTGATGTACCACGACAGAATTGGCAACGACTTCGGGACTATCCACCGAGAAGCAAACCTGCCCCCATGGGTAGGATGCAAAGAAAGACCGCATCCTTTCCCAATTCGCCGACCTGTAGTGCCACACACAACCCGAAAAATCGCGACTGCAATGGGCAGATGATAGACACTTTACTCCGGGTCTGGCAGTGGTCCGAAGATCCCAGAGTGGCATGAGAGGCATGAGAGGGGGAGATGAGAGGTCAGCAGAAGATCGAGCAGGTAAGGTGTATGATCCTCCACATCTGGAACCCGCCACCGGAAACCATTACTGGAAGAATGGAAGAATGGTCTGGCATATTTTAGGTCTGGCATATTTTTAATTGTTAATTCGCTGTCCGTCGAATACCATCAGATTTCACATTATCAATATATACTTTTAAGTGAAACTAATTTTACGGAATTTATCGCGTTTAATTTTTTACTATTTATAACCCGACGTTTCGAGTGCTTTACAGCACCCATGGTTACGGGAGGACTAAGGTGACAGATGTCCTGATGTCATAGTTAACCTGGGGTACCTTCAGCTTTTAATTATTATTTTTGGTCCGATCTACGCAGAAAGAGCTAACTGTGTCATGAAGTCTTGCAGTGGTATGCTTGGTTTTTGATTTAATTTTATTTATTATTGGATCCCAAGCTGGTGGTAATACCCAACCATCTTCTCTATTGAAATTAGGATGTTTTTTTGATTTCAATAGCCTCGCGAATCATCCTTGGTAGGAATCGGTGTTCTTTTGCGAGGATCTGTGGTTTATCAAATCTGATGTAATAGTTGGGATGATCCAGAACTTGGTCACAGACTGCAGACTTCCTAGAACGACGATGCTTCCTTCACGTCAGCTATGTGTTCTTTTACGCGGGTTTTTATCGATCTTTTTGTTTGGCCTATGTAAGAGAGACCGCATTCACAATCTAGCTTGTATACTCCTGCGTCTTGTAGAGGGATGTTACACTTAACAGATGGTAAAAACTGACTTATCTTCTTCGGCGGCTTGAAGAATGTTTTTATGGAAGCCCGCTTCAAGATATAGCCAATCTTGTCCGTGACTCCTTTGACATAAGGTTGAACAGCAGGTACACGCTCGACTGTGGCCGGTTTTACTCGGTCACTGCGACGTAGGCGCGGAACCCGAAGCTTGTTATCGTGCAAAAATTGCTTGACATGCTGAAGCTCGGCGGCCAGGTGTTTCCTTATGGGTCTTTTTTCTATTCACAGTGTGACTCAAGGTGTTATTAGGGTTCCGAATCACTAAAACATCTAGAAAAGCTAAAGAGTTATTTGCCTCTAACTCCATTGTAAATTGAATTAAAGAGTTTAGGTGGTCTAGAAATGCAGTTACTTTATCTGATGGTAAATCTGTGGTTCAGGAAAGATAGTAGAATATAATGTGGAGCCGGAATGTCGAATTAGAATAGAACATAGATGGTATAAAATGAACCTATCGTTTTTAAGTAATGGAAACTCTAACATATAAATATTTTTTTTCACATAGACGTAATATGTGGTAGCTGATTCGAGTATTTTATTTTATAGTAGGAACGTATATCCGTGTGGTGGCGACTTATGATAATCTACAGCCCCATCTCATCCCGAGGGTGTCGTAAAAGTCGACAAAGAGAAAATAAAAACAAGAAGATAAGTAGGAATCCGTCTAGGTAGGTATCACCCCAGAGCCAGTAAAACTCCCGTGAAGCAGTAGTGTGCTTCGGTTTGAAGGGCATTGAGAGGTATAGTAATCACTGAGCATATGAGACTTAAGAACTGATGTCTCAGGGTGACGGGCGCAGTGTAGTGTCACACAGAAATGTTCTGGGTGACACAGCTTTTGTTATGGGCAGACGTTGCACTTACCATCAGGAGAACGTTTTGCTAGTTTCGGCACTTAATCCAATAAAAAAAAATTCTCAAAGTCTCAAAGTGTTCTTATAATGTTTATCCGTTACGTCGGAGCACGTGTAAACCATTACTTTAAACGATCGGTTATTAAAGGATCAGCAGGTCGTACATTGCGAAATTTGAAGTAAATAATATACCTATGTTCTTATTCGGCTTTTATAAATGATGCCTTAAACAATGGCATTTCCTTAGTAGATTCGTAGAAGCTTCGGAATCGCTATGGAGACATATAATATAAAAGCTCTGATGTCAATGTCGCGCTGACGAATGATTTTATGAAATACTTCCATTAAGATTTTATTGTTAGTAATTCGCGTCGCCGCTTCGTGTCTAAAGCTGGCATTAAATTTTACTTTCTCTTGTGTTAAACTTAATTAATGTCGGGACGTGAAAAAGAAATCCAGAAAATAATGAAAAAAATAATATACATGACCTTTGAGATACTATAGATTGGTCTAGAGTAGTTTCTAGTTTAGGTTTGAATGTAAACTGCTTTTTAACTACTATTGGTTCTAGTTCGAAACCGTAAAAAAAAATCCTAGATTAGTTTAGCCAAGACCAATGATCTTTTGCGGATAGGCCAACGCCTGTTCAGGTTCCCACCTGGTGTTAAGTGGTATTGAAGTTCAAGACGTTAAACCTTTTAGCATAAAGAATACAGCTGTCTATTTTTGCCATGAAGAGTTGCATGCTTTATTATTTTGAGAAGACCGACGCCAGCAAAGATTATTATTATATCACTGACTTTCGTCAGCGCAAACCGCTTTATACGGATTTGGAGCATGTCAACCACGTAAAGTCTTTCCGGGCGGTGTGTCATTCCATAGCGAAATGAGGCCAGGGTAAAGAGAGATTATAACTCCGTCATACTCTCCAAAATACAAACTATAGAATTTCGATAGATTGGCTACTGCACGACGGAGATTATGCACCTATGCTACAAACAACATAACTTCACCCAGAGGTCTATCGTCACGTTTTACCTCTTTACGTCAGCTGCCTGGACAATGATCAGCGCCTTCCCAAATATGACAACAGTAAAGTAAAAAGTCCGTGAAGTAAAAAGAGACGTGGTAGCTCAGGGGCTAGGCGCTCGCTTTAGATTTCATAGTACGCTAGTGACCGGGGTTCGATTCCCGGTGCCGGCACCACTAAAATTGTTAATTGCAATTTTAAGTGCTGATTTACCACGTGCTCGGCGGTGAAGGAAAACATCGTGAGGAAACTGCATGTCGAAGAAATAAAAAATATTTCGAAGACATGTGTAGTCCGCCAACCTACATTGGAGCAGCGTGGCGGATTCTTCCTAGCTCCAAAACCCTCTCAGAAATGAGAGGAGGCCTGGCCTGTGCTCAGCAGTGGGACATATATAGGCTGAAACTTTATTTTTTTAAGTAAAAAGTAAAGTAACAGCCTATAAATGTCCCACTGCTGAGTACAGCCTCCTCTCATTTCTGAGAGGGTTTTGGAGCTGAGAATAGTCCGCCACGCTCCTCCAATGCGGGTTAGCGGACTTCACATATCCTCTATTTCTATTCCTCGGAGATGCAGGTTTCCTCGAGATGTTTTCCTTCACCGCTCCGCACCGCAAGCACGTGGTAAGTCAGCACTTAAAATTGTAGAACAAATTTAGAGGTGCTGGCACCGGGGATCGAACCCAGGTTACACGCGTACTATGAAATTAAAGGCGAGCACCAGGTATAAAATACCACCGTATAAAGTAATAGTATATATTAAAAATATAAATATATAAAATACACACAGATCGTTATACACTTCAAAATTGTTTTATCTGTTTTCGAAAGATTTAACTTTATTTCTGAAAGAATGTTCGAATAATAATGATGTAAAATTGTTAAATATATAGAATAACGTACTATAATTTATCATCATCGTCACTTTAGCCTATCTTAATCCACTGTTAAACATAGCCCTCTCACACAGATTCCCTCAAAACACCCTCTGACTTTCCACAAAACGGTGTAAGTCGTCGCTCCATCGAGTAGGGGCTCACCGTTGACTCACGGTACCGTTACCGACTTTACCGTTACCGACTTTACGACCTATATGATCGGCCCATTACCACTGCAGCTTGCTAATCCTTAGAACTTAGTCGGTTACTCTAGTTCTTCTACGATATCATCGTTACGGATTCTATCTAAAAAAATGAACACGGAGCGTTCTTTGGTTTTCTTTCAGACTATTCTTTATAAGCTTATTTATAATGTATTTTTGACTAAGATACAAAAGGATTAACATAAAAGTTTCCTTCGCCTGTTTTTCCGTCAGAAGAATTTCATTACGAAACGGTGGTATGAAATTCTAAAAAATGACGTTTCATTGCATATATCGCAAAGAAACACCGAGATTAGACCTTTCTGTAGCTCGCTGAGCGATTCTGTGCTTCCTCATGCGGCCGGCTTCGATATTTTGTAAATTGAAAGAGGTTTGCAACGCATGCCTGGCATGAGCTAGTATAAGATTAGAAAACATACATACATACATACATAAGATCACGACTGTATCCCATAAGAGGTAGTCAGAGACTGGGCGCTCACTGCAAAAACAGATGACTGCCACAATCCACGTTTCACCAAAACAATATAACGCACTGGGTGTGATAGATAGTAGTCATTAAATGCTCATAACTTACGCGTTTTTTATTAAATCGAATTTTTTAATCTTACTTCTACTACTACAGCTTTAAAAAATCGTTAGGAAGAGTCTATATAATCTACGTGCAGGTTTGAAGGGTACTGAGAGCTAGTGTAATCACTGGGCATAATAGACTTAAAAAGTGATGTCTCAGGGTGACGGGCGCAGTGTGTTGTCACACAGAAATGTTGTGGGTGAGACAGCATTTCTTATAGGCAGACGTTGCACTTACCATCAGGTGAACGTTTTGCTTGTTTTGTCACTATATTCAATAAAAAAGGTTTGTAACCAAAAAAAAAACAAGGGAATATTTTTATTTGTAAATGCGATATTAGTATTTTTATCTATCAGCCACACATTTCCATTAATTTCAATATAACACACTACAACAAAACAATTTTTGAAAGATTTTTCCACAAAAGACATAATTTATGAAGGTGGAGTTGACGTGAATGACTGACGGCTGAAGAATGATTAGTAGGGACAATAGCCTCTGCAATGAAATAGATTAATGAAATATTCAGTCAAAAGCTTTATGACATTTAAATTTTTAAATACTCTTATCTTATCTTTTTTTTAATAAAAGCTACGCAGGCTATAGTCTATTTAGGGAACCATGAGACAAAAAGTAAACAAACCATAAAAAAATATTTTAGTTGGAACGCAGTTTAATACTACCAAACAAAAAAAGTGTTTCTACCATCTTTACTATAGATTATCATGTTCATTTGAGAGCGCTGTTTCCAAAGAAAATTAAAAAAAGTTTCAGCCTATAAATGTCCCACTGCTGAGCACAGGCCTCCTCTCATTTTTGAGAGGGTTTTGGAGCTAGGAAGAATCCGCCACGCTGCTCCAATGCTGGTTGGCGTACCGCACATGTCTCCGAAATATTTTTTTATTTCTCAGACATGCAGGTTTCCTCACGATGTTTTCCTTCACCGCCGAGCACGTGGTAAATCAGCACTTAAAAAGCGAGCGCCTAGCCCCTGAGCTACCACTACCGCTTCCAAATAATTCTTTCTTTTCTTCTTTTCTTTAATTCTCGTTATTCCATTGTTACTTTTGTTGTTACATTATGTTTCTATTAAGACTACCATGTTTCACACTTCGTTTTGCAGAAATGAATTTAACATGCCTCACACAATCAAACCCGTAAATCAACGATTTTGAGTTTGCGTTTTGATTGAGTACCAAACTTTAAAGTATAGTGGACAAAATGTATGTCCATATTTCTCAAATTACGTTATCCATCTTTATACTTCATGCTTAAGATTTTTTACATATTTAAAAAAAAATTAAATATGATGAATAAGAAATTGAGTTTACCCCAGGTAGCGTCGCGTCAGGTAAAATCATATTCACTTTATAAAATTTGATATTACACTGTTCGCAAATCAATGTCTATTATGTCAATTAGTTAGTTAATTATTATTAATGTGTTACGTTATATTTATAGAATATAATAATTGCTGTGTAAAAATTATTTAATAAGCATTATCTTTTTCCACCCAATAATTCGCGACTGTCTCTTCTTACTAGTCGATTGCCACTTCAGTCTGCAAACTCGAAAGCCTATTTCAGTCAGATTTTGGTTTTCCGGTGGATTTTTTATTTGATTCATATAATATTAATAAATATTTCGAATTAATTTTAAAATTTCTAATGTTAACTAGGTTTAAATGTAAACTAATTTACGCGTGTACATTGTACATATCATATGGCTAAATATTACGAGTATATTCATTATAATAAAGTAAATTAAAATAACCATTTGTGTTCATTAGCAAATGCTCAGCAAAACTAAGATTCTATGAACATTGTCACGTTTCTTAACTATTTAAATCCATCAAGTTCCAATAGAAATTGCGTGCTTGTTAAATTTGATTTTAAAAACATACACATGACTCAGGTAAGAGGATGCCTACCTTAAAAATATATCAGTTTTAAGTTAATTTCACGTAAAGTTTATTTAGAAAAACATGCTGAATTCAAAAACAAAATTTTAAATTGTGTGCTAAACATTTAAAACATTACATTTCAAAACCAAAAAGTCTACAATAATCGTATTAAATATGCACGAGTTACATTGTGGTTAATTGACATGTTTTCACAATAAATGCTTTCAAACGATACAAATTTACATTTAATTTTAAATATTTCATTAAACGGCTAATGATGCAGGGGCATCCATGAACTTCGTCGCATCGTTTCATCTGATAGGTGGTCGCTATGCACTAGGTTTACCGGTACGAGGTTGTCATTCTAACACCTTTCTTCTCCATCCCACATCTTGTAGGTTTTACGAGCAACGTGACCAGCCCCTCGTTTCTCTAGATTTGCTGCGAATAACATCCTTACGGATTCTATCTCGGGAAATACCTTTCCATAGCTCGCTGATGTACTTTGCGCTTCCTCATGCGGTCTGCAGTGAACGACCACGTCTCGGTCCATATGTCATCACTGGTTGTGACACTGGCATATGTGTGACATATACGTTAGATATGATCTTCCTCTTGTCCATGTTCGCAAGTATGTGATGTATTCGCAATTGACGTAAACACCGTATCCTTTACAGACATTTCGTAGCTTGAAGAAGTCTTCCAAAGCAGCGACGAAGAGTTTCCCTGCGACATCGCCCGTATCTTAAAATCTTATGCAATCGTATCGGTATCATGATTTGGTTCTCTACTCAGATAGCCATCGTGGCTTCATAAAAAGTAATGCTTAAAGTAAATTTTCAAGTTACCTTAACAACATTGTTGGTTCAAATTTTAGTTCAGATTCATTCCTCTATGTATTCTTACAGTCTTGCTGACGACACAGATACTCGCTTGCCTTTAATGGCAAATTAGTAATCCATACATTTTTATTTTATTTTTGCCAGTAGGGAATTAGGTATAATATTATCACTAATGTAATTTACATTAATTTAGCCTATAAAAAATAAATCTCTTTTTAAATTGATTACATCTTGATCCAAACCAATAAGCTTTACCTTTTTAATTTTTAATAGGAATTCTTAAAGTTAACGTAAGATATTGTCTATGCTAATCCTAAATAGTATCTCTGTAGAAGCAACGAAGAAACATATTTTCGATTCGTGGCGAGATAACATAGACATTTTAATAATTATATATCCAGACGTGTTTACGAAATTATATCTATAAATTGCAGATGGTCTTCTGATAACTGATCAGTATGGGTTCTGGTTTAGATTTATTTTTGATTGGGTATCTGGGTCTCGTCTTTCACCATTCTAAATGGAACGACGTTACAGACCCAATTAAAGGAAATTAGGCACGCACCGTTTTCCGCACATTGATCTTGTTCCATTTAAGTAAAGAATGTCTATTAAGGCGATGTTAGACGCTTCACTAGGGATAATGTTAACTCGAGTGAGGATTCATTGTTATTTCATTTTATATGTCATCGAACGACGTCATGCGCTTTGGAATCCGTTTCATTCGTGACTATATGATAGAAGAATTATCTAAAAAGATGCAAAAAAATGTCAACGATGGAAGCCGCGGTCATAGATTTTTAGGAAAAATTCCCATGGAGCTTCAAAAACACTGTTAAAAGCAGAAGAAGATATTGACTAAAACCACCTTCGAATTGACGAAAATAAAATTGAAGAACTTCTTCAATTTGTTGTCCGTCATTAATTAAACAAGACAACCAACGACGATAACTACAAATTTGCCTAAAATACTTTGCTACTGGCGATTGTTTTGGGACTTTAGAATACTTACATTCGATTTGTCGACGACATAATCATAATGACAGAATCGCTGGAGTACCTTAGCACTATGCCTCAATGAGCTAAATAGTGACTCCTGACGGGTAGGTCTCAAGATGAACATGAACAAGTCTAAAATCATGTCTAACGTCCATATCACACCAATAACGGTTTTTGTTGGGCTACGCCCAAAGCTATGAGTTCAGACGCTCAGAGTTGTCGAGGAATATGTATAGATAAGACAGATTGTCCGACTAGGTAATTCCAACTTGACCAAAATTACCACCACCATTATAATATCCCCATTCTAATTAAAAAAAGGAACATTAAAATCGGTTCATAAACAAAGAAGTTATATACTTTATTATCACATACATTTATTACATACATAAAAACCTAAAAAATATATACAAACGAATTTTGAAGTCGGTTAATAAGAAACAAATTGATTCAGCTGTTTTGACCGATAATTTATAATTGCAATTGTCGCTTTCGTCGTTGATATTTTAAGAATTTGATACAACCTTAATATCGGAAGGAAAATAAATAATAAAAATGTGGATTCTAGTGTACGTTTTATAATTTATAAAATGCTTTCTTTTATTACCTCCCATTGCAAACATAAATTTATAAAATTAAATTATTAATAAAAGTTAATTTTACAAAAGCTCCTCGAAAAATACAGGAAATAAGTACGAAACCAAATTCCGAATTCCGCTACTGTTTTCGGTCTGAAGCTACTTTCATTCTGAAGATTTATCAATGTTACCAATCTTAACATATATTAGAAGATAAACTACAGCTATCTTCGTATAAATCTCAATCTTCGGCCTACGAGCACATCATTTAAGCGTAACATAAAATAATAAAATGAATTGTTCAAGAAAATAGAATTTTACTTTCATATTTTATACAATTACAATTAACATTTAAATATGAAACTTTCAAAATTCTTTCTAGAAAATAAATTTAAAATTCATAACGACTATTAAAACCATTACACCTCAGTTCGTAGCCAACCTGCCGTGCGCGATAACATGGCAATTTTGCAGAACTCCCAGAGTTCATTTTGCAGAATTCGATTTCCAGTCTGGGCCAATATTTTCGCAATGCATAAATTATTGCTTTTCCAGTTTTGATTTATTGCGACCTAGTCTAGATTTATTGCGAACTTCCGTGTGTCTTACATCGAGTAAGGTCGGACACTGGAAGATGGGAATATACTATGTATAGATGATATCACCATGCATTTTTATAAATACGATGCTTCACACTAGGAGTTCTTCTGTATTGTGAGTGCGTTTTACAGACATACATTTAAAATGCGTAGCACATCCAGACCAGAAAACCAACATTTTGTGTTTTAGTACAAATGTCTGCCTAGTCTGGGGTTCGAACCCAGACCTAGACCTAGACCACGTTGTCGGCAATATGGAAGATATCGTTCAATTTATGATCCTGAGGACATATACAATAGAAAAATCTTATTCATTTTAGAGGTATTTTAAAGCTTTCAGTACTAGGCCGTACTGAACTGAACTGGTAGCGGCTTAAGAGAATCTACCACCCCATCTCATCTCGTGGGTGTCGTAAAAATCGACATAGGGAAAATTAAAAGCAGAAGATGGACAGGCAGCATCTTCCTGGAACATCATAATAAATAAACTGCGGTTGCCAACCCGCCTGCCAAGAGTGGCAACTGTGGCAAAATCCCTCCAAAATGAGAGCTACAAACTTTTGTGGCACTCTATGGGGAAGGCTTATGTTCAGCAGTGGACTAGTAGTAGGCTGAAATGGTGGTGGTGGTGTAAAGCTCTTGGATTTATTTATCAATTTAAGGTAACCCAATTAAAAGCAAAAAAGAATACTAGCAATGCTATTGACATTACTAATATTCCTGTTAATCCCTTAAAAGCTTGTGCTTTACTAATTAAAAATGCATTTCACTGAACAGGAAAAAATGAATTTTAAAACAAATTTATTTTAATTTTTAAACGAGTCGATCATTCAGATAAACTTAAAATCCAAATACAAAATCACTTAAATACAAAGTCAACGCTTCGGGGCGAAACACGTGTCGTGTTCTCGACTTCAGTGGTGTATATTATCTAGTGGTAGTATTGTAGTGGTTGGTGGAGGGTACCTGGTGGCGGTTCCTGGTGGCGGTGTTAGTTTGCTTGTGCACGCTACTGAGGGAGGGCGGGTGGTGCACTTCAAAAAACTAGGTAATATACACCATTTTTATATTTTGCATGCGGATCTTAGCAAAGTAACTTACTTTTCTTCATTATAATGGATTTCCGCAAAGTAACGCCTGATTCTATTAACTATACTAATGAGATAGTCACTACCTGTCTTGATGAGAAATCTAATAATTTGTGTTGCAGAATATTGATTTTGGCTATATATTGAAACTAAGTCCGTGTCGTTAGGTCTATGTTCGAGTTCTAGATATAGTTGGCCATCGGTAATTTCGTATTTATCCATTCTTTGATGATAACGCGCAGGATATCGGTATTTCTAGTGTGGTTCTTCCGAAATTTGTGCCAGCTCAAAACTTAGGTAGCTTGTGATTGTCGGGTTACTAAGTGCCCTTCGGTGCTAAGGGAATTTCCTCTACGTTTTGTTCCAGCTGTATCTGGAGTTGATAATGCTATTATAGATCTTCAACTTAGTAGACTTCGTCCGATTAAAAGATTTCTGGTAATATCTTGGGAGCCTTGCTTTCTCCCTCTATTATTTTTTAACCATATTAAAAAAAACGAAGGCAGAAAGCAAGCTAGGCTCAAAAGAACTTATGTAATCTCTCATTAAGATAAATTATTAACTAAAACCTATCATTTATTTTGTACTAGCTGAGCTTTTGTACTTACTGGTGGTAGGATTCCTATGCAAGAATCCGTCTAGGTAGGTACCACCCCAGGGCCAGTTATTCTGCCGTCAATCAGAAGTGTGCAAACATTACTTTGTTTCGGTTTGAAGGGCACTGTGACCTAGCGTAATCACTGGGCATATGAGAATTAAGAACTTATGTCTCAGGGTGATGGGCACAGTGTGGTGTGTCACACAGAAATTTTCTGGTGAACGTTTTGCTCGTTTCATCACTTTATCCAATAAAAAAGCCCTTGATTACATCCGCGTGTATTCAGATTTTTTTTAAGCATCGTGGGAACTCTTTGATGTCCCGGAATAAAAAGTACAAGTAGGAATAAAAGTACTAGTACACTGGGCATATGAGACTTAAGAACCAACGTCTCAGAGGGACGAGCGCAGTTTGTTACCGCACATAAATATTTTGGGTGACAGCACTGCTATGGGCGGACGTTGTACTTACCATCAGGTGAAAGTTTTGCAAGTTTCGACTCTCTAATAAAAAAAAGAGTGTCCGTGTCCGATTTCGGAATGCTCTCTCACGAATTCTGTCAAGATTACTTCAACGGTTGATCCGTGAAAAGGTAACGGAGGGACAGAGAGAGTTACTTTCGGATTTATATATTAGTATGGAAGTATGAATTATTATTTCAGCAATACAAAAAAATAAGTAAATTCATATAACATTATATGATAGAAAGTTTGCTACTTGTATTATAATAACAAATTGGTTTCTCTCAGCTCGGCGGATTAATTACAGCATCCGGGTAAACATATGTGTGATTTGTAGATACTCGTGTGTCACGAGTCTGGATATTTATAGCGTATATCTTTATATGATCGTATTATGAAATTCTGCAAACTATATAGATATAAAAATAGGTGTTATATATTTCACATAGTAGGATATAATATTATAGTCGCTATATTTTTTTCTGCCGTGAAGCAGTACTTTCGGTCTTATCGAAACTGAGAGCTAGTGCAATTACTGAGCATATGGGACTTATAGGCATGTGAACTGATGTCTGAAGGCACAGACGCACTGTGCTGCCACACAGAAATGTTCTGAGTGATACGTCATTTCTATCGGCAAACGGTGCACTTACCATCAGGTAAACGTTTTGCTCGTCCCGTCATTTTCTCTTACATAAAAAAATATAAAACTTATTATAAAAAATATTTATAATTTTATTAAACTCAATTAGTGTTTGAAAAGAAACGGTCTATTCAATAACTTTTGCGTTCTATGGAATACTCATAACTTTGAATACTGGTCAAATTTAAATTTCTTTTATTATTTAGGCTGGTTTAAAGTTCAGTGTTAAAATCGACACCGGTTTAAAAAATAAGACATTCTCAAAGAAGAACCGGCACGAAAACTAGGGTATTTTTTTCCAATGCCATATAACATGTTGTAACCTGCATATATAGACCACCCCAGGGCCAGTTATTCCGCCGTGAAGCAGTAGTGTGCAAACATTACTGTGTTTCGGTTTGAAGGGCACGGTGAGCTAGCGTAATCACTGGGCATATGAGACTTAAGAACCTATGTCTCAGGGTGATGGGCACAGTATTTTCTGGGCGACCGTCCGTCTAGGTAGGTACCACCCCAGGGCCAGTTATTCTACCGTGAAGCAGTAGTGCGCAAACATTACTGTGTTTCGGTTTGAAGGGCACGGTAAGCTAGCGTAATCGTATACATCAAATGTCACATAAATATCCACATACATATAAACTCAGATACACGCATATTCATGTTGGAAATAAATAGAACGATCAAAATAATTTTAAAAAATGCTGTTCTTTGCGGTAGGTTCCATAACTGCAATCTTTAAAAAATGCTTCCGTACTAGACTCTTAAAGCAGGCTTAATACTTTGAGATTTTCTAACAAAATTTCAGTAATAGTTTTTTGTAAACTATCACTCTCAAAAACCCGTATCCTAACAAAAAAAAAAACTGTCACACCAAAAACTCTGTTCAATTTGTACAAATTTTTCGTAAAAGAACATTACTTCAGTACTTCGTTACAAAAGATTCCTGACGATTTTCATTAAGTTCAATGAAGCGTTAACTTAATTCTGTTCAAATAAAATTAAGGATGTCTTTGTTTTTCGCAATAAGATTCAAAGTAAATATTTCTCGTTTAAGACTTAGACATTAGTTCCATTAGTTCATTAGTTAAGCACCAAAGACTGGGCGGTAAAAGTACCTATATTATTTATTTATACATTTTTCGGTAGAAAATTATTCTGCGGAAAAATACAAATTCATAAGTCAGTAGTAACGTTTACAAACTGCGTACATATAAATCTTTTAATGACTCGGAAAATATTACTCAGAAAATGATGATTATTATATCGACCACCCCGTCTCGTCCCGTGGGTGTCGTAAAAGTCGACAGAGGGTTATGAAAACCAGGTGATGGGCAGCAGCATCATCCTGGAACATCTAAATAAACAAACTGCGGTTGCCAACCCGCCTGCCAAGCGTGGCAACTATGGCAAATCCCCCCAAAATGTGAATCTATGGGGGAGGCCTATGTTCAGCAGTGGACTGTAATAGGCTGAAATGATGATGATGATGATGATGATGAATAATAATATTTACTGGTGGTAGGATTCCTATGCAGGAATCCGTCTAGGTAGGTACCACCCCAGAGCCAGTTATTCCGCCGTGAAGCAGTAGTGTGCAAACATTACTGTGTTTCGGTTTGAAGGGCACTGTGAGCTAGCGTAATCACTGGGCATATCAGACTTAACAACTTATGTCTCAGGGTGATGGGCACAGTGTGGTGTCACACAGAAATGTTCTGGATGACACAGCATTTGTTATAGGCAGACGTTGCACTTACCATCAGGTGAACGTTTTGCTCCTTTCATCACTTTATCCAATAAAAAAAAATAACGGGTAGAACCTCATTACAAGGTTTTTTTTTTCATTCAATCATTACAAGGTTTGATCAAAATCCGAGCAGGTCAATTTCATAGACCGCGCGAAGGCATGTATGAATGCAACCTGAAATAAATGGAGGTCGACTTACTTAGTACTGAAGGAAAGGAAGGTGCTGTGCAACAAGGAGCACGACTATGATCATTTTAGTTATTAGATTTCATAATAGCGAAATAATCGCATGCATGCGGAAGCATATTAACTTTATTTACTTTATTATAAAATTATTTTTAATTCTTAATGAATTCCCCTTGGACTCTTACACATTTGTCATATCGGTTAATTATCATGTTTACGTACGTTCACGTAGCAAAAAAAATGTCTTCCTCCCCAAAATAAGTCGCTGAGTAAACTTAATAACAGAGCAAAATTCGATTCCCTCCATTTTTTAAATACTGTTTCCAATTTATTTATTTAACCAATGACAGCTCAGTGAACAATGATGCGATTGTTATGGAATTTAGTATTTATACTATTAATGAGTATTTTAATTAGTGCAGTGGGTGGGCCGAAATTTTTACATATATTTTTGCAACATTGAGTTTATCGAAAACCATTAGAGGAAGGGGCGTGCGGATAGCGGGAAATTATGCGTCGATTTAAGTCACGATTTAACGCTACAAAGGAAAACAGCGTGCTTTTTGCGTTAAACAATTTCACGAAAACAAATTATTACAACCTAACTTAAAATTGAATATAGATTACGCCGTGTAAATGAGTGTTCAAGTGTTAACTTAATTAAAGCTTGGGTCAATAAGTTCTGGCAAACTAATTACACAACGAATATTAGACAAATATGGCGGCCACGTTCAAGAAGGACCGAATATGAAATTCGGGAGGTTGAAATTTCCGTAAGGAATGATCCAGAATCATCTAAGCGTAAGCGTTCGGCGGCTCTGGCTCTGGGCGAATGTTGCATGTGGATCTCAAACTCCACCCATATAAGCTACAAATTGTGCAGGAGTTGAAACCAAACGATTAAATTCAACGTAAGTTATTGGTTGACATTATGCTAGAGCGATTCTCTAGCCTTGAGAATGTATTGTTTACGGACGACGCACATTTTTAATTCAACGGGTACGTCAATAAGCACAATTGTCGCTACTAGAGCAAGGAAAACCCTCGTCTTAAACACTAAAAAGTCTCTCAACATTTTCACGTACATTAATTTGAAGGATACAAGAGCAGGAAGCTGCCTTCTTACGGGCTTCCCGAGAAATTTTGTAATTGGGTCACCAGTTTTCTCACAGACCGGAGCATCAAGGTCGTAGTTGACGGTGCATGCTCGGACTCTAAGTCTGTGAATGCTGGTGTCCCACAAGGCTGTGTGCTATCACCAACCCTGTTTCTTCTGCATATCAATGATATGTTGCAAATTAGTAACATTCATTGCTATGCAGATGACAGCACTGGTGATGCCGTATACACCGGCCGTGCTAATATTTCTCGGGAACACGTTGACGAGTACCGGAACAAACTTGTGTCGGAAGTCGAGTTTTTGTTAGACAAAATCTCGAATTGGGGCCGACTAAATCTAGTCCAGTTCAACCCCAAGAAGACACAGGTTTGCGCGTTTACCGCTAAAAAGAAACCCTTCGTCGTATCACCTAATTTTGAGAGCACTCCCCTCGTTGCCGCAGCCAGTATCGGTATTCTTGGCGTCGACATATCGAGTGACGTTCAGTTTCGCGGTCACCTGGAAGGGAAGGCCAAATTGGCTTCCAAAAAGCTTGGCGTCCTCAGTAGAGCGCGACAGTACTTCATGCCGACCCAACGCTTGCAACTTTATAAGGCGCAGGTTCGGCCGCACATGGAGTACTGTTCTCATCTCTGGGCGGGGGCGCCCCAGTGTCAGCTACTTCCATTTGACCGCATTCAACGGAGAGCGGCTCGAATCGTCGACGACCATGTTCTATCAGATCGGCTTGATCCACTGGCTTTGCGAAGAGATGTTGCATCCCTTTGCATTTTTTATAAGATCTACCATGGGGAGTGTTCCGAAGAATTGTTCGGATTAATTCCAGCCGCTGATTTTCACCATCGCACATTGCGGCATAGCGCGAAATGTCATCGTCAATGTCACCACCTTGATGGTTGGCATTCCAGCACAGTGCGTTTTTCGCGCAATTTTCTGCCCCGCACAAGCACCATATGGAATCTGCTGCCGCCAGCGGTTTTTCCGGACCGATACGACTTAGGGACCTTCAAGAAAAGAGCCTATTCCTTCCTCAAAGGCCGGCAACGCATCTGCTATTCCTCTGGTGTTGTAGATGTTCATGGGCGGCGGTGATCACTTACCATCAGGTGAGCCGCTTGCTCGTTTGCCTCCTCTAACATAAAAAAAAAAAAAAAAAAAAAAAAAAAAAAAGGACTTGGATGCAGCAAGATGGTGCAATATGCCATACGTTAAACGTGACCGGTGGTCAAATAAATGTTTCCGGACAAATTGATTTTTCGAAGAGGTGATATTCCATGGCCTCTGAGGAGCTCGGACCTTTATAGTTTGCGATTTTTTCTTGTGGAGGAAAGTGTGAAAATGTTTGTGTGAAAAGTTGCTTGCGTCATAATAAACCAACGACAATATCTCAATAAAAGTTCAACATCCACGAGGAGATAGCTGCGCTTCCCCGCAGCATGTGTTTTCCAAAATTTGCGTAGTCGTTTGTTGGAGTGCCAACGACGAGTGGAATAAATTGCATTAGATGTTTGTTAAGTTCATTAAATGATCAACTTAATATGATTCGTAGTTTTATTTCTATTCATGTTTCAAATGTGCAAAGATTTTTGGCTCAACCTCTATATACAAGTGACGTCATCTCCCATTACCCTTTCATTTCACTAACCTGGTTGTGGTACGATTCCTATGCAGGAGTCCGTCTAGGTACCACCCCAGGGCCAGTTATTCCGCCGTGAAGCAGTAGTGTGCAAACATTACTGTGTTTCGGTTTGAAGGGCACTGTGAGCTAGCGTAATCACTGGGCATATGAGACTTAACCACATATGTCTCAGGGTGATGGGCACAGTGTAGTGTCACATAGAAATTTTCTGGGTGATACAGCATTTCTTATGGGCAGACGTTGCACTTACCATCAGGTGAACGTTTTGCTCGTTTCATCACTTTATGCAATAAAAAAAAATCTATTATCTGCCCTCGTAAGTCATACATGTAACATTCCTAAAGATATCACTAGACATTTCTTTCAGTAAACTTCACTTTGGTGCCAGGACGGTGACGAATGCCGGAGAATACTGGTCTACAGTTTTTTTTTATCTGGGTCACTGATAACTACATCGACAGATAAAACTTAAAAGTAAATAAAAACAAACTTCTAACCCCTATAATATATGTACTTTTGGGAGTATGTTTAATGTATAGTAATCTATTGCCTGTAAATATCTCTCTGCTAATAACTATTTTAATTTATCAGACATATTTTTACTTTAGTGATGCCGGAACCGGGGATCGAACTCTGGTCACTCGCGTACTATGACATTGAAAGCCCGGCCCCTGAGCTACCACGGCTATATTTTGTATATTAGAGCGAAGTAATAATATATACCTCAAACTAAAAAAACTGTATACAAATTGTGTGGATATAAGTAACTAATATAAGTTAATTATTATTATAAATTAATATTCACTTAAATATCGAGTCTTTTTTTGAAGGTTTAGAATATTTATATTCATAAACTTAACTATGCAAGATTGCTTTAAGGTGTTTCAATCATATATTTTTTTTAGAAAGCTAAAAATACAATACAATATTAAGCTTCATATTGAATTTTCAATAAATATAGTTCGAAAATTACTCAGGTTGCTCCTGCATGTAATTACCAACGACATACAGCGACGCTCAAAATTAAAGTGACCTTTGAAGCCTTTGAGCGCGATGCCTCCACAGCAACTTTGTAGAAGTGGAACCAGGAATTTCTTAATACACCGTAATTTTTAAGCCGTTCCGGAAGAAGAAAATACCGAGACAGAATCAATAGTAGAATCGATTACTGGAGTTTAATCTTACTGAAAATGAATATAACTGTGTTTAATTACATGGATAAAAAATAAAAGTTGACCTACAGTTTTTCGAATATAAGCTTAGTACTGTCGCAGTGTTATAGTGGGACCGCACACGCACCGGCCGAGTTCAATAGCCCGTGCGAATCAGCTGATACCTACACTAACACAACGCTCGGGTCGGACACGATATACCTTTCTGCGTACGTTTTATCATAAATATTTATTGAGAACTAAATTGGTAAGTTTTTAATAATTAAATACATTTAGATTTGTTTGATTATTAAAAGATGCGTCAGACTAGGAATATTTCGAAGTCTTGAGTGCGTTTACAGAAAATTTCCAGAACCGAAAATTAAAAATTTATGTCTTTACAAAAACGTTGGCTCCGGCTGGTATTTAAACCCAGGGTCCGCGTCATAGTATTCGCAGTAGAACGTGTTCCACTAGACTACGCAGTCGTCACGTAACTGAGTATTTACTCCAATTTTCTCTTCTTTCTTACACAAATTTAGGATCGTCGGAAATACTTTATTTTGTGTTTTCTGAGATAGCTACTTTCTTGACAAAAGAACATAGGATAAACTGAAAGTGTCAAGTGCACTTTTTAGTATTCTGTTTTTTTTTTAAAAAACTATGATATACTCTAGGATTTCTCTTATACAGGCACAAACACCCATACCCAGTACAATTATCTGTAAGCAATACAAATATTTGTCTCGTGCGGGAATCGAACCCGCAACCCATAAGCCAATCATTTATCCTCGGCGTCCACATAACCGCCCAAAAAAATGGAACTGTTTGGAAAACCTAACAGTTTCGTTTTTCACAAGGTTATTTGCCAAATAATTTACACTACCCTGTATCGGAGCAATTGCTTCAATTATGTCAACCTTACTCGATATACAAAAGTGTTTATTACATTATCTTTTACATTTTGTGTAAGTTTTTACTTTCATATTACATGTAACAGCCTAAATTTGTAACATTAGTTCTCCTACTTGAATACACTTACTAAAGACTTATTTTCTTTACGAAAATTCCGTAACACAAGAGCGACAACACGCTGAACATCCAAGGTCAAATTCAGTGCGACGTTTTGAATGTGAGAAACGAGTTCGGCGAGACGTTTAATATGACGCGAAAAGTCCGCAAAATATGTACTTAGACAGAAAGAGAAAAAGAAAGAACTATGTAACAAATCCGAACGTCACGAGACCAGCGGGCAAGAAACATACGAAAATGTTAAATAATCAACGTGGAATAAAAAAGTTAAATCAAATTTTAAGAATAATATTATGTATTCTCAAAAAAGGTATTTTACAAATAAGCATATTTTAAAATCCGTATTGGCCTCGTCTGTAAAACACTAATGGTAAAGTGCCTCTGGAATCTTGATATATGCGACTTACTGTGCTACGTTATTCAACACTTTGTAAAAATAATTAGATAAATGGCATTTCAAATCTACCGTAGCTTTTTTTTTTATAAAAGGTGTAACAAAATTTAAACTATAGGTACCTTGGAGAAATACTTTTTTTAAATAAAAAAATAAATAAAATATCTACGTACTATAAATATTTATCTGGTACAAATAATTTCATTTAACAAACTTTCGAAATTTGTACACAATACAACCATTCCCGAAAGCCAACAATTTGTGTTTTGCACAAATGTTGCCACCCGCTGGGATTCGAACCCAGGACCCGCGGCGTAGAAGTCAGGTACGTTAACCACTAGGCCACGCGAAAATAAATCCCGTGCTTTCATTATTGTTCTGAAAGCGAAGATAAACTATAAACTTTAATTGTTTAAAAAAAATTAGATCTGTTTTTATTTCAAAAAGAATCGTATCTTAAAACAGAGAAGTCATAATAAAAAAATTGCTTTTAGCAAGATCAGTAGTGTATACGCTCGTCTATCTTCAATATTGAAATTGGTTTCTAAATTAAAGAAGAACATTTCAACTATTCTTTGTTAATAATTTTAAATTGCGATTTTACATGAGAAGAAACAAACCGGTTTGTACCGGCCTAGTCTGACGACAAGCCCCGCGAGTGTTTAAGAGTGTGTTGAGAGCAATTAGTCCTATTAATTGATCGTAATACAAATTAAATTATTATTTTTACAATAAAGTTTTCACTGTCTGTACCAATAATGTCATTTACGCATTTACTCGTTCTAAATAATCAGAAAACTTACTTTCAAAACTGCACTAAATAAAATAAAATGGCGAATTATTAAAACATTATTTTTGTTTAATTATCCATGAAAAGTAAAACAGATATTCGTTTGTTTATAAATAATAAAACATTCATGATATCATTAACAAAAGAACAATATTTTAACAAACTATTAAGTTACAAAATTGCAAATTTACAATATTTATAAATATTATAGTTATTTGACTGTTCACGGAGCCGCTTGTAGATGGCACTGTTGCAGTATATTGCAACATTCTGGTTGGACTAAATATAACTATTTATGCCACTAGTTAGGTCTAGACAACATACTTCTGTTGAAGTTTACAGTGAGCTCAATGCCCATACAAAAAATATTGGCTCCTCTACATGTATATTCATTCTACATTGAATCTTGTCAGATACGTATATTATTATGTTACGAAAAGTTTTGAAATAGTTTGCTAAGATGGCGCTTACGTTAATTAATTTTTCGTTTTATGCGTATTCATTTCACTTTAAATGAAATCGATTCCTATGGAGTAAACTCCAAAAATAAAACAAATATTCAGATAATTTTTAATAATAAAATATTATTTCAACATTTTATTTTTATCAAATAAAATTATTCTAGCTATCGAAACAGTGGTTTTTGGTAAAAACGTTAGGTAGAATTTTAGTAATAATATCGGTTAATTATTTTATGCGTAATTAAAAATTGTAATAAACCATTTACACTATTTACAACTGATTGGAATTGAAATTAACAAAATAAATATTTAGTTAAGTGCATACCTGAATTGTAATAACTGTGCAAACTGCTTTCTGTTTGGTTGTAAACATAAACGAGCACGTTTTCGCAAGGTTTCTTTCAAATGATTTATTCACACTCACAGTATCACATCACCTTTTATCACTTTTAGCATCCACAATATGCCGTTTAATTGACTAAATTCCGCGCTTCTTCCGTATACACAAGTATTTTTATTTTTATTTAAGTATTATCACAAATAAAAGTGCATCGAAGAACAAATACGATTAATAAAAAGAAATAATTAACATAAGCACTAACTGTGCATTAAAAAGTTCAGAGCTCACACGTGACTAAGTCACTTATTTACCTATTTTTTGCATTTTGCTGTTTTACGTTAAAGGTGGCGGGGAGTGACTTCGCCTCCAATAGCATCGTGGTCAACGCGTGAAACGAAAATGTTTTAAACAGGGCTGTTTCAAAAAAGATTTTTAATTATTATAATAATTTTTATCACTGCTGCTTTTATTAATCTGAATTTATTTTTAATATTGCCAAAAGATTCATTGGATCGGGTATATTAAAGTAAAAGCTGTGACCGAACATAAAAAATTCATAGTTTATTTTGATCTCTTTAACGTCCCATATATTTTTTTCGAATCATCTGAATAAATAAACTGCGGTTGCCATCCCACCTACCTCCACCTTGTGGCAATCTGAGGGGGAGGCCTATGTTCAGCAGTGGACTAGTGATAGGCTGATATGATGATGATGATGACATTTTTTTTAAATTTTGAAAACGTCCATTATCATATTGCTTATCTTCTGACTACTTTTATATTCATAAGAATAAACGTACAACTGCATGGCCCGAATTATCATATACAATTGCTAGTTTCTCCTTACGTTGGAATACATTTACTTTCGACTCATATTTCCGTTACGATAATTGAAAAACGCGGATACGATAATGTTCGTGAAATATTTAGGTAAAGCGAGCCACCCAATGTGCAGTTGCAATTATTGCACTGCATCTACGCTTACGTTAGCTCGTCCTAAAAAAATCTTTTTCGCTCAAGCTAACGTAGATGCACAAAACCGTTTTCGTTTAATGTTTTGTCATGTTTAATTAAATTTCGAAACGACACAGCCCTAGGGCTGTGACGTTTCGAAATTTCAACGTTTCGACTTGGCGGCCGGGAGGGGATATACAACAGCGCTATACGTCGCAGTTCTCAGTGTTGCCAACTTAGGGGTTTTCCTTCCAGATGGGGAAGAAAATATGGTTTTATAAATGTAATGTGAAATGTTAATAAAATGTATGATTTAAAAAAATACAGCGAGGCTGAGAAGGATTCTATTGTAATGGAAGAAATATTATTAACACACACACAATGTACATTTAATTTTTAATGACAATCAGTGATATGATTATTATTCTTATTACATTTTTTTTAATTATTGTTTTCTAGGATTTATACTAATGGAATTATTTATTATTTAATACTAAGTAATTCTATTGTAATAATAACCATTGATGAATATTTTGATACTACTTTTACTGTTATGCTCTATCGACAACTTTTTTGTTTAATTTAAAAACTGGCATACAAAAACTAAATAGTAGACAGACGTTTGTCTACTATTTAGTACACTGCCGACATACACTTAGTTTATGTTTTTCAAATGTTTAGTTTAGGGAGTTTTTAATGTCTTTAAGGGTAAAAAATTCATGTGTTGGCGAGAGTGACAGTGCTTTAGTTGGTTGGTCTATGTGGTCGGTCGTCACCTATAGTCTAAGGTCATTTGGTCGCGCTTCTGTTGTTGAATTATCGCGAAGAAAAGAAGTCGTAAAGTGTATTCTATCTAACGTCACAATATCTAACAATGGTACAGGTATACGATGTTGCTAACAAGAACCATTTGACTGTAGGTTTATTTTCATGAACAATAAATTCGTAAAGTGTTACGCATTATGATCGTGAATGTGTTTAAAACTGATAAAAATCCAGAAGCCAGTTTAATAAGCCGTGTACGTGTGTGTCGTGCAAAATGAACTGTATTTCGCAGATTATTTTGTAACTTCGTAAATAATGTTATGCCATGAGTATCGTCCGGCAGAGGCTATCCCAGGTACGAATAGAGTATTTTTATTCAGTGTAGATTATTGACGTAGTACTTATTAAACGTATTTTTTTAAATTGAAGTGGTTCGCAAACTTCTTCAGTTTTATGTGGCAGAATAAAACCCATGGGGCCTTTATTGTAATAATTTTATAAAGTACGAAACGGCGTATGAAAATCTGCCACCCAGTCTCATTTGGTAGGTATGGTAAGTGTCATCCAAGGGAAATATTGAAAAATCTTGGACGTCCGGCCAGATGGCGGATTAACCATGTCGAAAAATGTCCGAAAATTCACGATCTTCAACGCTTTTTTTCTCCGATAGCCTTTACTTCGTCGCTTATGCGTTCGTAAGGACATTGACCTATCGACTGTGATCGTAATTACCTATAGACGGGAGCTACCGCAAGTTGCCGGTTCTTTTAAAAACACGTGATTAATTTTAATTTACCAAAAAAAAGTAAATATTAAAATCTAAAAACTGATACTACCAATCGTTTCTGTAACTGAAACTGTACTAATTTTCTTCGTTTCCAGAACGATGTAAAAATTACGGTGTATATGCGCAGTCAAAGAATAAAGTTACAAGGAACGAAAACTATTGTTCAAGTTTAAATTAAGTAAACTCAAACAGTATAACCACGTAGAAGTGTTATCTTAAGCAATATAGAGTTTATAAATATATTATTTATGTTCCATCCATTACAACTAATTACAATCTCGGTTACTATATCATTACGCCATATTTTAATGTAACATCTCACTCTGCCAGGAAGAAGGTATGAGTGATGTAGAGCAACACGAACAAAGCGAACAAGCGCGAACAATTCTCTCATTTATTTTACTATACCTCACCGTACCTCGTCGAAAAGTTCGTTTGAAGTCCGGACCTGTTCTTCCCAAAACCACGTTGTTTGCCTCTATAAAACGAGCCGCCTCCATACATGCTCACAGTATGGAAGGTTAAGTTGTCATAGTTGACTACCATCGTCCATGTTAACGGCCAATTGCACACGATGGTTCAAATAACTATTTAACAGCGAAAATCTAACAGTAGGTACCTTAAGTATCCTATGTCGTGCGATGGTTAAATATAATCTACTGTGTCTATCAGAGCTGTTGATGCACTACTAACCTTAACGTCTTTGTTATATAATGTGGGACGTCCCTTGACCAACCATAGTAAATAACGGCGGTAGACAGCTACTAAATGCATGGAATTAAAGAACGGCCTAAGTGGCGCTTCTTGAAACTAGCCTAAGTGCAAAGATGGACGCAGGCCGATAATTTTTACTACCCTTATTAATACAAATACTACAAACTTATTTTTGTAAAGATCTGACCTGAAGCACATTTTGGCCTCTCTCAATAGAATTATGCCAATGTCAAGTGAGTCACGGGAGTGGCAATTCGATGGCGATCAACAGTAAAATGATAGTTGACTTTTACTGAAGACTCGCTGGACCGATGGAGGACATGAAACAGTACAATACACAGTAAAAAAAGTACAATTCTGGTCTTAAATTGAATTTTCCAATCACTGTACACTTCCATGAGCTGCGTAATAAACTATCAATATTAAACATCAAAACTCTAAATATACACAGAGATTACAAAATTCATTTAAAACTCACACTTGTCACTTTTCGAGTTGTCTCCAAAAGTCAAAAAAATATTTTTTCTAGGAGCAGATACAATGACGCGCTAGCTCGCGAACACCGCCGTCTACCCACACACTTTTTTGATATAGATGTAAGGTGCCCGTAATTGAAAGACCAATAGAGAGCAAGGATTACATCAATCCCTGAAACATAGAGGCATCCAAACTCAAACAATTCCGCCCCAACAGCCACGAATATCCAACAATTTAATTACAACGGTGCAAGCACATCATCACCATTATTTCAGACCACAACTATTCCACTGCTAAATATAGGCAATCCCCAAAAGATTGCCGCAATAGTTTGTAGCTCTCAATTTGGGTGGAATTTTGTCGTAGTTGCCACGCTTGGCAGGCGGATTGCAACCGCAGTTTATTTATTCAGATGTTCCAGGAAGATGCTGCTGCCCATCACCTGGTTTTTATTATCCCTCTGTCGACTATTATGACACCCACGGGATGAGACGGGGTGGTAGATTCTCTTAAGCCGCTACCCCATGGCTAAAACAAGGGTGGTGCAACCATATACTCTTATATTGCAAAAAGTCTAAGCACAAACATAGATGTACTAACCCGTATTCATCTTCCCGTATGATCTAATTCAGATTAAAATCGATTAAGTGACCATTATCTAAAAAGATAGAAACGATGCCAAGTAAATCGGCAATAAGATACATCAGATATTAAAAACTAAATTTCTGATTCAGACTACAGCAAGCTTTTCAAGTCTCTTTTCTAGTTTCTCAAGGCTCTAAGAATCAGAGGACGGGCACCAGTAACCGCGATTACCTATTTGACAAATGAGCCTAAAAATACAATTAACCGTAGTGAAAGTGTATTGCGAGAACATTATCATAATTATAATGTTGAAATGGATCACAAATGTCATGCCAACTTTATGCCACGTCTGAATGTTATTGCAAATAAACTTATTTTACGAGCAATTTCGATCGACACGTAAAAGGGTTTTATTTTCTTTTCTATTTGCAGGTTGGATCATCACATCAAAACTTTAAATACATATAAGAATTCAAAACTTCAAAATTAAATTTCAATTTTAAGTTATATTGTAAGAACAATTCCTTTCACCTACACAATAGAAATATAAGTTTAAATTTATGGAAGGCCATCTTAACTAGTGCCCCGGATTCGCATGGGTTCATTTTACTAATGAAGAAAACTAAAGTGGGCTTAGAAAAAAATTATTAAGCATTTTTTTTGGATTAAGTGATGAAACGGGCAAAACGTTCACCTGATGGTAAGTGCAACGCCTGCCCATAACAAATGCTGTGTCATTCAGAAAATTTAGTTGTTACACCACACTGTGTCCTTCACCCTGAGACATAAGTTCTGAAGTCTCATATGCCCAGTGATTACACTAGCTCACAGTGCTCTTCAAACCGAAACACAGTAATGTTTGCAGACTACTGCTTCACGGCAGAATAACTGTCCCTGGGGTGGTACCTACCTAGACGGATTCCTGCACAGAAATCCTACCACCAGCATGTTTATTTTATAACATGTTTATATCTCCGTGGCATTATTTTCAAAGAAATAAACCGCGAACTGAAATTATTGAATGTTGGCTAACGCACCAAATTGTTGAATTTTAACGGTTTTCAATGCACGAATGATATGCTGACTGCCGATGAAAAACTGAAATATCGATTTCAATTCAATTCTTTTACGTAAAATATTAATATTCAAAGCGGAATTTGTTTTTGTTATAAAAACATGTGACAGTAGAACTGTCAAACTTAACGACACATTTTTTATTGCTGTTATGAAAACACATGACAGCAGAACCATAGAGTAACTTAGACACGTTATTCATGATTGGTATAACATCCCGGCACCTACTAATGCTACTTTGATCTGATAAACACAAGAAGCTTTAATGACAAAACTGAATACTAAAAATGTCCATACAAAACTTTAAAATTATTTGTTTTGTAAAACTTTACGCGACCCTAACTCAGAAAGTCGTTGCCCCGAACTAGACAAATTCAAAATACGTTGTCTTCTCCATTTAATTTATGTTACCCTACTACGGCGTCATACTAACAGATTTTCTTCGCAACAGATTTTCTTAAGCTTCATGTTATCCTAGTACTTGCGAGTTTTTTCCATGGCAGCTCAATGGAAAAACGCCTAATTAAATTTGTGAGTTCATTGCCTCGATCAGCTGTATAACAGGGTAGTCACCTATGAGTTTTAAGCAAATTCTTTAAGTCGACATATCGGGGCATACACACATCGTCCCTAAGCCTAGCCTGCCGGGATGTATAGGATATTACGAATGACTCTGTTTATACTGTGAAAGCAGAACTGTCAAACTGAACGTCAGTTTTTTATTGAGATTAATATAAAAAATATTTTCAACTTTTCTAGTAAAGTAAAGTAAAGTAAAGTTTCAGCCTATAAATGTCCCACTACTGAGCACAGGCCTCCTCTCATTTCTGAGAGGGTTTTGGAGCTAGGAAGAATCCGCCACGCTGCTCCAATGCGGGTTGGCGGACTTCACATGTCCTCGAAATATTTCTATTCCTTGGACATGCAGGTTTCCTCACGATGTTTTCCTTCACCGCTAAGCACGTGGTAAATCAGCACTTAAAATTGTAGAACAATATTAGAGGTGCTGGTACCGGGGATCGAACCCAGGTTACTCGCTTACTATGTACTTACTTTTCTAGTGGCTTTTCTAAAATAATTTGGAAATTTTAATTAATTTACAAAAATATATAAGTCGATCGAGCCGTTCTCAAGTGATGATCTTTTCTATATGCGGCAATTGATTTTTAATTATATAGATGCAACGAAATCAGTAAATTATTACTTCGCTTGTGACAGTGACAGTATAAGAGTCATGTCTATTTTTTATTTTAAAAACGACGCCCCACACGGAAATGTTCTGGGTGACATTTGTTATGGCTAAACATTATACTTACTATCAGGTGAACGTTAAGCTCGTCTCGTCACTTTATCCAATAACAAAACCACCTCTCTGCTCAATGTGGTTGGTATGGACAAGTCGTACTTGGACTGAATGGCAGCTGTTTTTTTTATTTTTTCTAGATTTCATAGATGCGACGAGCGAGCAGCTGTTGTTAATGCTTTCTCGGAAGCAAAATTATTAAACAAAGTATTAGTGAACTCAGAAAGGCAGATGGTGATGATGATAATAATGTCAATAACATTTGTGTATATCTCTGCTTCCCACAGAAGATGTACTCGTATATGTTTATGTTAAAATTGGAGTGAGTTAGTTTTAATTCCTGAATAAATGGCCATGACGGTTTAGTAATCATGTTACTTGGTGGTTTGTTAATTAGTGCCCTTACGAGTATATTGCAAAAGTTAATATTGAATACATAATCGATAGTCATGGAGACGTTACATCAACGATCACTTTACAACTATCCCTCTTCGTTCCTACTCTGGATATTATCCCATTACATCTGCGTCACAGTAAAGCTAATCGTTGCGTCTTCTTTTATTAACGATACATGCAAGCCTGCCAATGAGTGCACGTAATGTTCTCCATTATGCTATTTCATAATATTCTCGACGACCGCGCGGCCTAGTGGTCAGAGTACCTGACTTCTACGCCGCGGGTCCTGGGTTCGAATCCCAGCCGGAGCCAACATTTGTGCTAAAACACAAATTGTTGGTTTTCGGGTCTGGTTTTGTTGTGTTTGTTCCCGTGTTTCTGACACTGCATCCTAGCCTACCTCCGATGTTATCGCATCAGCGTTACATCGGGCGCGGGTAGGTTGGGACGAGTGAGTGCCTCCGTGTTTGCGCGTACACTTGTGGCACTATAATATCTCCTGCGCAGTTGATGGCTCTCGACAATATTCGGAAGTTGTCGCCGTGGTCAAAATCGAACCTTGAACTTCAATGAAATTCATTGCCAAAATTATTTTTGCTAAAGCACAACGTTGAAATCGTGTGATTAATCAATTATTTTCTTTTATATTGTTCAATCTTGCTTACCAAGTCAGGTGTATCGGCAGCCTTGGACGGGAACGCAATTAGTCTCGTTTTTCTTGTGAAGTCGTTGTGTCGTAAAGTTATCATAATTTGAGGAACCGTTTGTCGGAAAGGCAAACATTATTTTGCTTTACTTTACTTTACGGTTAAATAAACGCATTGAAAACACAAAACAATTTGAACAGTTATTCCGTTTCCCAATATAATTTTTATAAGGAATTCTAAGAATCCCAGGAATTCTCGCAATTTACTTAAATCGTTAATGGTTTGGTTTGAGCAGTGGCTGAGCAATTGATTTCTGCTTTACGGTTCGCGTTTAATTGCCGCGGGGTTAATGACCCATAGTTGTTCCGGGTCTGTGTATTTGTGCACGTGCGATGTGTGTCTGAAAACCGCAGTCAGAGGAGAAATCCTTATGCGAGGCGTATTTATAAAAATAATTATTACTTTAACAACTCTGCGGGCCCTGTGGCCCACCGATTGATTTCGGCACTACGGGTCCTGGGTTTGATTCTAGTTAAAAACAATTATTTATATGACCTACAAGATTTACCTAGTCTGGGTGAGTTATTGCAATTTATATTTGTACACCCACGATACAAATGAAGCTTTAGAGTCGCACGAACGATAGGGTGTACGTCGTACGAACGTATATCGTTGTTGTAGAGGTTGTAAAGCGCGGGACCTAGGACTGGGCCTTAAGGTACACAAGCTCGAACGGGATGTGCTTCGGAGCGCACCCCCTCGATAGAGATAGGTTTGACTGCGAAGAAAATCTCGTATGATGAGTACGAATCGTTCTGACACACCGAGCTCATGTAACTTGTATGCCCGTTGTGCCAGACTTTTTCAAACGCTTATGCCACTTCGAAGAAGCGTGATCCGGTATGGTGCCCGTGAATGAAATGGAATTGTAAATGCTCTATGATGCGGCGCACATAGCTTGGAATCGAAACTGCTCGTGAATACCCTTTGAGACTGAATGAAGTCTTTTAAGAGGTCGAGAGGTAATCGCTCACATGGATTTTGCCTAAAACCTTGACGAGGCTGATAGGCCGATAAGCGGTGGGATCGGATGGGTATTTGTTGCCATATAATTTTATTCTCACCCTCTGTGCGACCGTTTAACCACAGACTATTATGTGATTGACATTGTCAGTATGAACATAAACAATGACTGTATTAATTTAATATATTTATAACACATTTTATACATACATTTTAGCTTTCTCGCTTCTGCTCCATACAAACTTTTACTATGTCCACTTCAAACTCATCCGTGCGTGCAATATGCTTAAAAAGTGGTACAAAGTTTTCTCTTTCGGTATTAATATAGATTTACACAAATAATTGAAATAAACAATCGCTAAAGTGCTGAGCATTGTTGTGATTTTTCGGCTAATTTCTACAGTGTGCTCTTTTAAGGTGGAGTCGATATGAACACAAAGTTGTTTACACTGGTCCAAAATGACACGACTGGAGAGAACGATTCGAAATTCAATTAGCTTGTTGTTGTGGACTGTAATTATTGTTGGACATTTAGAACGATTAACTGTCGTTAATTCAAGAGTTTATAATTAGAATAATTTTATTAATCCCCCAACACATAAATATAGATGTCGTCAATGACTATCGAAAAGCTATATGTAGATATAATTCTTCGTACTACATTTAATTCACCAGAATGAAGAAGTAATTGAGAGAGAGAATTCTGGAAGCCTTGTTATAGCTACCATTAAATTTTACTTCTGCATAGTACACTTTTTATGGTAAATCGTCCACCTGATAGTAAGTGCAACGTCTAAGCATAACGAATGCAGTGATACCCAGAAAATTTCTTGTGGTTGTACTCGTAGATTGTAGATTGCAACGGGCCGGTTTCCGCAACTCCACGTCTAGCGCGTATTTTGCGTGTAGGTAGGAACGTTGTGCTACTCGAGCCAACCAAGCTCCTCTAGAAATCGCAGCAGGCCCTTGATGTTCCCCGCGACCTCAGGCAGCGGTCTCGGCGAGCCGAGATGCTTGACCCGGTATAAGGCGACCGCAGGGCAGTCCAGTAGGACATGGGTCGCCATTTCGTCCGTCTCCATACAGGCTCTGCACAGAGGGCTGTCTGTAACACCTAAATTAAACAGATGTTTGTTAAATGATCCATGTCCAGTTATAGCACTACTGATCGTTCTGATTTGGGGTTTAATCAGACGAAGTAGCGCCTTGGAGATGCGACGGTTGATAACGGGCAAAGCTGTCTTTGCCTGTCTGCACTCTGGGTGATTCGCCCAGATTTGTACATGTTGGTTCCTAGTGCGCTTACAGACTAGCGAACGAACACACCTGAGAGGAAGTGGCAGTATAGGTTCTGGACCCACAGCACACTAGTTAGAGCCTCCTCGAGCAAGTTCGTCGGCCGCGTCGTTGCCCCTAGATCCGCTGTGTCCCTTAATCCATTGTAGGGTTATTTCATTGAATTGACATACCTCATTTAATTTCTGGTAGCATTCGTAGATGAGCCCTGAATTCATAACATTGCTATTGAGGGCCAGTAGCACCGCCATGCTGTCGGAGATTATTCGGATGGAATAGTCTTTTACCTTCTTTCAGCTACAGCCGAATTTCTTGTGGTTTCTGGTGGCAGGAATACTATGCAGGAACTCATCTAGGTATGTATCACCCCAGGTCCAGTTATTCTGACGTCAAGCAGTAGTATCCAAACATTACTCTGTTTCGTTTGGCTAGCTAGTGTAACTACTGGGCATATGACACATTTGAAACTACTAAGTCTGAGAGACTATTAAGTTAAGAGTACTGGTGGGCTTATCCTAAAAACACGATGAGTAGTAGAACTTTTTGGACTGCGAAAATATTAAGGAATAACAATAAAAATCAAAAAGCCAGTCAATATGACTATAAAACCCAGCTGTAAAGGCACGGACGCCATGTTGAACTATTATTCCTAGTATAAGCAATTAACTCCTTGAAAATCGGCGGGGTAGCAATTTGCTCGAGAATAGCAGCTGTCCGTATTAATATAATTTAAAAGGCTTCAGAATCATTTTCACATAAAAAGTAAATAAAAAAAACCAAGTAGTTGTTAATATAATCTACGTACACAAGACGTCTTTTAAATTGTCATGTACTTATAGTGTACTTATTTTCTATAAGCAAAATGAAACAAATAATTACACAGTAGTCTGTGTAATTATTTTCAATTACATTCTCAATAGAACGAATTTATTCTGTCCAAAAGTGTCTAATTAGTGTTTTGTTTAGCTTAAATACTGGCATTACGAACGTTGCATATTTAATCGAGTAGACGGGCTGAGAAAACGTTAGAGGCAAGTTATTACGTGGCCTATTATGTTATAAAATAGGAACATTCGGTTACTCAACTTGATTTTTGATTTACATTAACGCTACTCTTCATAAATATACACGATTTTTTTTTTAAAATATCACATACAACAGTTTCGCCTATATTCTTTATAGTTTTACGTTATTATTTCAAATCGAATTTGTTTCTCGTTTTTAAAAATATTTTTTATTTAAGATATGCCTAATTAAATCAATTGCATACCTGAGTTGCAAATTCCAGCGCTATTCCATTAATTTTTATAGTGGAAAGTTAAGGAGTTTTAGCATTAATGGCAGGGCATTAGCTAAAACTTTTACGGTAGCTTCCATCAATTTATTCATGTAACCCCTAAAGATTTGAACTTTCGAAAGGTATAGTACACGAAAGATTAACTTCGAACAAATGTAGGTGTATACAGTTATATAGAAGTAGGGTGTGAGTGTCGTAAAAGTCGACAGATGAAAATTAAAACCAGGAGATGGGCATGGGAAGAGCATGGGAAGATGCTGCATCTTCTTGGAACATCTGAATAAATAAACTGCGGTTACCAACCCGCCTGCCAAGCGTGGCAACTAAGGCAAAATCCCTCCAATATGAGAGCTAAAAACTTCTGTGGCTAACTATGGGGGAGGCCTGCGTTCAGCAGTGGACTTGTGATAGGCTGGAACAACGACGACGAGGGTAGAGAGTAGGATTCCTATGCGGGAATCCGTCCAGGTAGTACCAGGACGTACCACTATGCCAATTATTCTACTATGTAAACACTACTGTGTTTCGGATTGTAGGGTACTGATAGCTAATGTAATTACTGGGCATGTGAGATGTAAGAACTGATGTATGTGGGTGACGAGCGCAGTGTTGTGCCACACAGGTATGTTGCAGACGTTGCATTTACCATCAGGTGAAGGATTTTCTAGTGTCGTTACTTTCTTCAATAATAAAGCTTTTTGTTTTGTACACTAGACTTTTAATGTCTTGTCATGCTAGCTTTATTCACCAAGCATAATCTCGTTAGATTTGGTAGAAGCGACTTTAGAGATAACTGAACAAGATGCCTCCTGAACGTTCCTTATCTTAATCTAAATATAAAATATTGCCGTTGACGTTTCGTGTAGACTTTTAAATTTGTTTGGACAGACAGTTTTTAAAAAAATTGCATATAAAATTGACGTAGAAAAAAAAACACCGCAGTGTCAGTTATCCTGCCGTGAAGTAGAAATGTGGAAACATTTGGTTTGAATACAGGGCACTGATAGCTGGTGTAAATACTGGACATATGAGACTAAACTAAAGAACTTAGGGTTCCTAGTGCAAAATGGAGCCGCACAGTAATGTTTGGGTGACACAGCATTTGTAATGAGCAGACGTTGTACTTACCGTTAGGTGAATTATTGCTCCCTCTGAGACACCAGTTCAAAAATATCATATACCTAGTAATTACATTCGCACTCATTGCCCTTCAGACCAAAATACAGTTATGTTTGCACACCAAAGTTTCATGGTAGAATAACTGGCCCCGCAAAATGCCTAATAATCAATAGAAATTTCTACGGAATAAGAAAGACTCTCAGAAAATAATAAACTTTATAAATATTCTTCGAAAGTACCTTGGTATATTTATGTTTAAAATACATTCGTTCACGACACACCGAGGCACTTAGTCTTGGAATACTTGGGGCATTAATATGACACGCATATTCACAATTTATTACGGGCAGGCAATAAAACACGGCTTAAATAGACTTTCGCCTAAGGCTAACGTTGTCGAAGAGAAGTGTTTGAACATGTGCAGAATTAAGATATTTGTTTATCATACATACATAAGATCACGACTGTATCCCATAAGGGGTAGCCAGAGATTGGGAACTCACTGCAATAACAGATGATTGCCACAATCCACGTTTCACCAAAACAATATAATGCACTTGGTGTGATAGGTGGTGAGCCCATCGCCACCATGCGCTGTTGGGTGCACAGTGCAGTTTAATTCCTTTACTTGCTCCTTTACTTATTATTCATTAACAATATAAAGTAAAATATTAACATTAATCGTATACAAAAATTGTCAAAAAATTATAATGTCATGTCAATTTATTAAATAATTATTTTGTCTGTTAAATAACCTGCAATTGTATAATTGCACTTACTTACTAAGATGGCGTGTAGTTTTAACTTTAAACATTACTTAAATTGCTATTCTTGGCTTCTGCGCCGCGGGTCGCGGGTTCGATTCCCGCACGGAACAAATACTTGTATGGCCTACATGTAATTGTTTCGGATCTGGGTGTTCGTGCATGTGGAATTTATGTCTGTAAAACGTACCCACGACACAGGAGAAATCTTACTGTGAGGCATCGTTTCTTAATAAAAAAAATATGTTTTTTTTACTTTGGGAGACTATTTATTGTTAAATTAATAGAATCACAAGATAATTGTATTCATATTATAATTAGGTTGTGATAATTAACTCCAATTGTAACAAAGTTGATTTGTTAGATACAATTCAACTTATAAAATATGTTTTGTAATCATTTAACTAGGTCCGTGTGGTGGCGGCTCGTTAAAAGAATACTACCACTCCATCTCATCCAATGGATCTCGTAAAAGGCGAGTAAGGAATTTAACTGCACTGTGCAACCAACAGCGCATGGTGGCGATGGGCTCACCACCTATCACACCAAGTGCATTATATTGTTTAGGTGAAACGTGGATTGTGGCAGTCATCTGTTTTTGCAGTGAGTGCCCAGTCTCTGACTACCCCTTATGGGATAAAGTGATCTTATGTATGTATGTATGTTATCTAGGTAATGTTTCATTTGTATGGACTTCTATCTCATTAATATGCTTGTTTCTGTTGCCGTCCCGTGGGTGTCGTAAAAGTTGAATGAGGGAAAATTAAAACCAAAAGATGGGCAGCACCAGCTGCAGCTTTCTGGAACATCTGAATATATAAACTGCGGTTGTCAACCCAAGCGTAGCAACTATGGCGTGGCAATCCCCCCAAAAGGAGAGCTACAAACTTTTGTGACAATCTATAGGGGAGGACTATGTTCAGCATAAACTAATGATAGGTTGAGATGATGAAGAGCCTTATCGAAAATATTAACATAAAATAGTGGTATTTTGAATTTTTAAAGCCAGGTTTATGACTCAAAACTCTCTTTGTGGGAAACTCCCAACTATATCTAACGCCAGCAATATCGCGTCTCACTCCTTTAGTTTACTAACCGACTTCAGAAAAGGAGACGGCTCTATATGTGTTTATTTTTTTATGAAAATTAAAATAAAAAAAAATTGCTTGAAAGGGTACCATACCGCAAGGGTTGTCCTATATCATGGTCAAGTTCTGATAATGGAATCCATCAGAATTTCATGAAACTTTTAAATTTGCTTAAGTGTGTTTGGGGTTGCTGCGTTGTAGTCGGTTTTTTTTATTAATTATTTATAAATTACTTATATGTATTTCTACAACCAAAAACTTTATTTATTAATAACCTTTTCATTGTATACAAAACTGCTAATCAAAACTTCGAGCTCAATGTAAATTGAACTTTAAAGGCGTGCGTACTATAGCTGTGTAAGTTAATTAAAAGTAAACGTAGGATAATTGAAAGTAAACTTGACGGTAAACCACTGTGTGCCGTATATAAAGTAGTTTATTGTGTGTATTGTAAATATTGACATTTGTGCAAAAACACGAATTGTTGGTTTTCGGGTCTGGTTGTGTTGCGCATGTGAAATGTATGTCCGTAAAACGCTTCCACAACATACAAAAAATCCAATTATATCCAATTATCCAACAGGGCATAAAAAAAGAAACAAAAATGCGTATCATGGAATTACAGCTTATTATTGCACGCAGTTGCCGAGGAGCCGGGCGCTCGTTCTATTTAGCTGTACCTGCGACTTCGCGTGGTCTTTTCGATTTGTTATTAAAACCATTTAAGTGTAGTATCAATATGTGGTGTATTTATTACAGGATCAATGTAAACGGTGTCCTGTAAATTATTATCCAAAACTTTAAATACGCGGACGATCAAGTACGATAGTCAATTAACCGTATTTTTTTCTATTAAATATGATGATGATGATCTTTCCGACCGTTTTCGGCCATGGCGACCACTTCGACTCCTAATCGGTCGGGCGCTGGTGTACCCGAAGATGGCTTATGTAGCCAATCTTCGCAGCGAACTCTCGCGCACAATGAGGGCACGTGAGTACGCCGCTTACATAATTGAATTTTATGGCCGCGGGTGGACGGGCCTTTAGCTCATCGCGCTTAGCGTCGAGGTCAGCTATACGCTGCTCCTCGAACTCGCGAACTTGCCTCTTCACAATACCACGCCATACAAACATACAAACATTCCCATTGAGAGGGCTCAATGTTGCATCTTCTCATGTGTCTTTTCTGAACATCTTTGTACCGGAGGAGTTGTCCGCCATGTTTTCGCTTACCCTCCTCTAGTTCAGAATAGAAGATGCGCTTTGCCACTCTTTCCTCCGCCATACGTGATACGTGACCGCACCACCGAAGTTGCCGACGCATTAAGTAGGCTTCAATGCCACCGACATTGGCTCGTCGCAAAACTTCGGTATTTCGCACTCGGTCGGACCATCTGATCTTCATGATGGTACGAAGGCATTTAAGGTGGAAGCGATCCAAAGTGCGAATGTGGTGGCGATACACACACCACGTCTCGGAGGAGTACAAGAGGTTTGGCAGCACAGTCGCCATGTAAACAGAGATTTTAGTGGCCAGCTTTAGGTCGTGTGAGCAGAAAACCTTGGAACGCAGCTTTCCAAATGCTGCAGCTGCAGCACTGATCCTGCTGTTTACTTCAGCATCAAGGTCACACTTGGATGTTATAGTGCTCCCCAGATAACGGAAGTTATCGACCTGTTTCAGCAAATCCTCACCAAGCTTAATGACCAGTGTCTCACGACCATGTATGTCTAAAGACATCACCTCAGTCTTTTTGACACTAATCTTCAGGCCGAACTTGCAGCATGCTTGGTGTAAGCCAGACATCAGCTGTTGCAGGCCATCTGGGGAATCCGCTAAAAAGCACAAGTCATCAGCGTACATGATCTCTGTGATCAATGAGTACGAGACTTTAGTGCGCGCCTTAAGTCTGGCCAAGTTAAAAAGACTGCCCTCAGTGCGGAAGCGGATGCGGACTCCTTCTGAAACAGTTTGCAGGACTTCTTTGACTACTACCGCAAAATACAAGGCGAACAGTGTGGGCGCTAGGACACACCCTTGTTTAACCCCACAGGTAACGGGGAAAAAATGTGACTGTTCACCATCTACAGAGACGCAGCACTGCATGTCGTCATGCAGGAGTCTCAGAAGTCCTACAAACTTTTCAGTGCACCCTAGCTTTCCTAGCACCATCCAGAGAGCTTCACGAGGCACACTGTCGAATGCTTTCTCCAAGTCAACAAAGCAGAGATACAGCTGACGACCCTGTTCTCTACTCTTTTCTTGTAGTTGACGCACAGAGAAAATAGCTTCGCAGGTACCTCGGTCAGGTCGGAAGCCAAACTGGGTTTCGGGCAAGATCTTTTCGGATATATCCTTCAGGCGGTTTAAAAGAACTCTTGCGAAGGCCTTTCCAGGGGCTGTCAGAAGTGAAATACCACGGTAGGAGTTACAGTCGGAACGGTCACCCTTGTTCTTGTAGAGGGCACTTATGCGAGATACTTTAAAATCATGTGGGACTCGCTCCTCCTCCCACATGCGAACAAAGAGTTTCCACACCAACGTGTGCAGCTCCTCACCGCCGTACTTAAGCAGCTCTCCCGGTATAAGGTCAATGCCAACCGCCCGCTTATTTTGTTGCTGTCTGATGGCAGAGACAACCTCGTCACGCGACAGAGGCTCATCCAGCTCGGTGACTAGAGGGAGTTGAGGCATTAAACTGATATTATGTAGATCAGCTGATCGATCTACGTTGAGCAAGGTATTAAAATGTTCAGCCCAGCGTCTTAGTACATCGCCCTTGCTTGTCAACAAGTGCCTACCGTCTAAAGACCTCACAGGCACTTTTGCTCGGTAGGACGTACTAATCAGCTTACGTACCTCGCAGTAAAACTCCCCAAGCTGGTTTGTGTCAGCAAGCCACTGAATGTGACAGGCCTTGTCTTGCCACCACCTGTCTTTAATTTGTCGAGACAGCTTGCGCAATTCAAGGTCACTCTTTTTGACCACTGCAACGCTTCCGCCGCGTCTAGTATGCTGTCGTAAGAGGACTCGATGTTTGTCGAAGGCTGCTTTGAGAGCTTCGTCATTCTCATCGAACCAGTCTTCATTACGCCGGTTTTTAGTACCTAAAGCAATTGAAGCAGCTTCTACGATATCAGAAGACAACGCTCCCCATGCAGCACCGACATCATCTATCTCTTTAACTAGCGACAGCTTCCCAGACAAGGCGTCAGCATATTTCTCCGTAACCTCGCGATTGTTCAGCCTATCCACGTTAAAAGACGCAGGCCTTTTAAAACGAGATCTACGTGGTCGACGGAGGCGGAGTTGCAGTTTGGTGACAATGAGTCGGTGGTCAGTCCAACAATGCGCACCTCGCATGACGCGGGTGATTTGGACTTGACTGATATCTCCTTGCCGTACGACAGCATAGTCGATCAGATGCCAGTGTTTGGATCTTGGGTGCATCCACGTTGTCTTGTGCTTGGCGGCAAGTCTGAACATAGTATTAGTTATCGCAAGATCGTATTGAGCACAAAGACTGAGTAGCAACTGACCATTACTGTTCATGTTGCCAACTCCGTGTTTACCCAGAACTCCAGGCCACGCCTCGTAGTCCCGACCAACTCTGGCATTGAAGTCGCCTAGCAATAAAACCTGCTCTCTGGCATTCATGCTGTCAAGGCATTGAGATAGTTCCTCATAAAATTTATCCTTGATGTCATCAGACTTGTCCAGCGTTGGAGCGTAGACACTGATGATATTAAGGAAATTATCAGTATCCAGGTGAAGGCGCAGTGTGGTCACGCGGTCCGAGATGTGTATAGGGTACTCCTCAAGTCGCTTTACTAAGTTGTTCTTGATGGCAAATCCTACACCTGAACGTCTATGTTCGGAGGAAGCGGTACCTTTCCAAAAGAAAGTGTAGCCGCCTCCATCTTCCACCAGCTCTCCTTCATCAGCAAGATGGGTTTCGCTGAGCGCAGCCACATCTACGTCATAGCGACGAAGTTCACGAGCTACTATGGCGGTTTTACGTTCAGGGCAGTCGTTGCCATCACGATCAATAAGCGTTCTCACGTTCCACGCGCCAAATGTCATGACAGGTGTTTTCATGATATTATTTTTAATGTTGCGTCGACCACGAATTAGGGTGATGCGATGGCAGCCGCGGTTATTACCACCTTTCAAGTAGGGACGAGCATTTTTTTGGGGCACCTTTTCTAGCCCCCTCCCTGGCTGAGCAGGGAAAGCAGTGCCTCCCTAAATAGGGCTGCTTTGTCATCCCAGGTGCTGCCGAATCCACACTGTCGCCCCAAATTTGCAGTGCGAAAGCGACCACGGTGTGTAGTCACACCCCCAGGACCGCCCATGTGCAGGAATCAGACAAAGCCTAGCTTGCACCAAGCCAGACCTCTCTACTTCATCCCATCACCACAGGACTTTGCGTAATCGGAGTCCATCAAACGGAAGCAGTCAGATGCGCAGGATATATTAAGGTGCGCAAGCGTTCGCGCACACGCAGGCGCACACACTCGTCCTCCCTCTTCTCGATTCAGTGGAACGGAGAACCGTTACGACTGGAGGAGAGGTCAGATGATGTGTCTGGCCGACGTTAACTCTTGCCCTCTAACGCCGCCCTTGGCCATCCACATTGCCTTGCTGAATCGCCGAGTCCGCCAAGCCCTTTGCATATCTGCGGTGGGTTGCCATCCTCGCCGAATCAGACTTCATGCACTTTGCAGGAGGGATCCGCATAAAAAACTTGTCCACCAAAAGTGGCAAGCCCCTCGTCCAGGTTTAGTCCGTGAGCCGACACGGTTTACCGGGGTGTGGCCGCTGCGCGCATCACAGCTACTTGGAGCCACTGGAGAGAGTTTATGGGCTAATAACGAATTTAACACATCTCTGCCACTTCTGTAGAAGTCGGCTGGCAGAAATAGGCGCTATTACCCCACTACACCCAAATATTAAATACATCTACATCTATTAAATATACATCATTGATGGCAGCCTAACTCAGTTTTAATAGACAAGGGTTTCGCTATGCTCATAGATGGCGTTTTGTGGAATATTATCGAACACAAATCACACGAACACAAAGAAATATAATCAATCACGTTCATAGTTTTGGAAACGGTATTAAACATAATGAAAGTCCCAGAGTTATTGTCGATAACCTGCAGTTCTCGGAATCGACTAAGAGACAAAAAATGTACTTCTAATATATAATTAATAATTTAATAATAATTAATAAATTAAATATAATTCATTTTATAATTTATAATTTACCACGTTATTGTCAGTAAAAATCATTGTGAGGAAACCCTGCTTGGTCGATTTCCAAAAAGTTTCTGTTTAATTTATGAACTGTTCCACTAAGAACAGATTTTACGAGCCTTTACTCCTAAATGAGTAAACGGGCTGGTGCTGTTTTTCTCTATACATACTAAAATAATTACTTCCTTACGAAGTCGGGGAGAATTAACTAGTAATATTATATTTATAGTGGTTTTATTAAGTAGTTTACATGATATACCTAAACTTTTGTAATAAAAACCGCCATCACCGTCATAATTTTAGCCTATCACTAGTCCACTGCTGAACATAGGCCTCCCCGATAGATTGCTTCAAGTTTGTAGCTCTCATGTTGGGGGGGATTTTGCTGTAGTTGTAAGGCTTGGCAGGCGGGTTGGAAACCGCAGTTTATTTATTCAGATGGTCCAAGAAGATGCTGCTGTCCATCTTCAGGTTTTTATTTTCCCTCTGTCCACTTTTACGGCGCCCACAGCATGAGATGGGGTGGTAGATTCTCTTGAGTCGCAACCACATGGCATAAAACCGCCAAAATTTGTTATATTAATAAACTTAAATTAAATTTGCAAAACAAAACTCCACCTGCCGTAGTATCTACCGTAACGTGTAAACAAATTTAATTAAAGGAGTGTCGTGTTAACATCCCAGAAATGTTGGTGAAGTTAATAAATTATTTCAATTTATGGGGTAAATTTAAACAATTTGATCGTTTTAGTTGAAAATCATAATGTCATAAAACAAATAATATGAATAAAATTAGTCCTATTTTTTAAATAAAAAGCATAAACTTTTGATGATGCCTTCATCGTCAGCTTAAAAGTTATTAAAAAATAAATAGAAAATCGATTAAAATAAAAAGAAAACGCAGATGTGGAAGAAAGAGAAAGACAACAGCAAGAGATGAAGTTTTTTTAATTATGGAAAGTAAATGAATCTCTAGAAAAACAAGTCAAGAACTTCAGCAAGACTTAGCATATGCTATAGTTTTTGTTAACGACTCTACTGTACGACAAAGACTAATAGAGGGTGCAAGAATAACAACCAGACCTCAAAAAAAAAAAAACAATTTTTGACTGTTTAAATGATGAGAAAAAGATATTTTTGGGCAAAAAATTATGTTAGCTGGACTGTTGACGACTGGCGACAAGTGTTATTTTCACCAAATCAATTTTTAGGTACGGAGACAGCGAACTCGTTATGTAAGAAAAAGTGACAACGTAAAACTTACAGCAGCTCATATTAATCAAACAGTTAAACACCCCCAAAAGAAGATGTTTTGGGGCTTTCTTGTAAAGGTAACGGATGTCTTGTTCCGATCAAAGGCATGAAACATACATACATACATAAGATCACGACTGTATCCCATAAGGGTTAGTCAGAGACTGGGCACTCACTGCAAAAACAGATGACTGCCACAATCCGCGTTTCACCAAAACAATATAATGCACTTGGTGTGATAGGTGGTGAGCCCATCGCCACCATGCTGGGTGCACAGTGCAGTTTAATTCCTTACTCGCCTTTTACGAGATCCATTGGATGAGATGGAGTGGTAGTATTCTTTTAACGAGCCGCCACCACACGGCTAAAGGCATGATGAACTCTCAAAAATACAGAGACTTGCTTGAATAAAGATTGGAATCCGAACTAAGAAACGGTAATGCTAATGGTAAAGCAGTTTTTCAACAAGATTCGGCTCCGTGCCACGTGTCGAAGGGCATGATGAAATATTTTAAGGACAAAATGATATCATACCTTGAATGGCCAGGAAACTCACCAGATCTTAATCCCATAGAAAATCTGTGGGCCGTTGTCAAAGCTAGGCTTCGTCAAATAGATTGCACAACAAAAACTAAACTAATTGAAGCTGTAATTCAGATATGGTTCCGAGATCAGCAAATATCAGAAAACTGTAGAAAAACTTATTGATTCCATGCGAAAACGCTTTGAAGAGGTTATAAAAGCCAAGGGCGGACATATTTCCTATTAAAACAGTTTAATGTTCATTATTTTCTCTGTTTTTATATGTTTTAACTAATAAATGTTGTTTTTTTTTAATTGCTACTTATGTTCACATTAATTCTCACAGTACTGCATATGCCTCTCCACATTCGGAAAGTTTTGCCATTAACACTAGTTGCTATAGTTTTTGATAAAAGTAACGGAACGAGCAAAACGTTCACCTGATGGTAAGTGCACCGTCTACCCATAACAAATGCTGTGTTAACCATAATTCGACCAAAAAGTGTGAAACCATAATGCGCCCGTCACCCTGAGACATTAGTTCTTAAGTCTCATATGCCCAGTGATTACGCTAGCTTTCTGTGCCGTTCAAACCGAAACAGTAATGTTTGCACACTACTGCTTCACGGCAGAATAACTGGTCCTAGGGTGGTACCTACCTAGCTAAAATTGCTGTAGCTCGATATCATTCTTCACTGCAGAAGATAATCACTATCGAGACGAGACGAGCAAATCGTTCATCTGATGGTAACTGCAACGTCTGTCCAAAAAAAAATCTGTCTCACCCAGAACATTTCTGTGTGGAACCACACGGCGCCTGTCATATTGAGACATCGTTAATGTCACTGGCTATCAGTACCCGTCAAATACACATCACAGAAATGTTTGCTCACTATTGCTTCATGGCAAAATAACTGGCACTGCAGTGGTTACTACCTAGACGGATTCTTGCATAGGAATCCTACCACTAAAATAGATTAGAATAATGATTGCATTTTAGCATTGATTGTAAGAGAACCGCTGATCAATGGGGTATGTCTAAAGTCAGTAAGTCTATCATAGATATAATTGCACCTCAATTAGCCATAATATTGAATTCAAGTATTGAAGTTGGTGTATTTCCTGATTTGATAAAATATAGTAAAACATACCTTTATTTAAATCTGGTAGTACATCGGACCCCTCCAACTTTAGACTTATTTCCGTACTACCAACATTAAGTAAAATTTTTGAAAAAACTATACTTAATCGAATGTTAAAACATTTTAATTTACATAAATTGTTTCACAAAAACCAATTTGGTTTTAAAAGTTTAAAAGAGGTCATTCTACAACCGATGCACCGGCATCTGTTGAATTAATTATTATCGTATCTTTCTAAGGCCTTTGTGGAACACTCATCAAAAAACTACATCATTACGGTAAAAGAAATTCTGCACTTAAGTTTCTAACTTCATATTTGAGCAATAGAATGCAGAAAGTAGTTATCAATAGTACGAGTTCTTTCGGGGCAGCAGTATCTATAGGTGTCCCGCAGGGTTCGGTTCTTTGCCCATTACTATTCTTTATTTAAATATCTTAGGTAAAAGGGAATAATTCCCACGGGATTTTAAAAAAAACGTATTTCCATTTCGTCGCAGTCATCAGCTTTCTATAAGTTTTGGGCATTCATATGGTTTCGAACTGTAAAACGCGGAGGCGTTTAGCTCCGTAGATGTTATTATTGCGGCACTTAAAATATAAATGATACGATGTAGAATGTGAAAAAAGAGTGCAGTTCCAAGTCTTTATTTTTAACTAAATTATATTAACATCAACCACAAAAAAACATTAGTTTAAAACAATTATAATAATTAATTTAAGCGCCAATAGCCTGATAATTGAGGGTGCACTTCGAAACATGATGTCGCATGATCAAAATCGCTATTCGACTGTTATCGTCAACTATCTCCTATAGCACAAGCTTTTAAGCTTAGCTGGACTTGTTAACAGGAATGTTGGTAATGTTAATAAATTTGCTTGTTAAATAAAAATATTTTCTTAGATGTAAATAACAGAGGCATCAATGTAGTTGTATGTACTTTGTATCTTAATAAATACTGACGATTCCATTACAAAGTTTTGGAGTGAATGAGCTGTCCCATAATAGATAAGTTTTTCAATAAAACTTCTGAGATATCATTAGTTATTCCGTATAGTGACTTTAAACAGTAACTATCTCGACTCTCTGGCGTCTAGTAAACCAAGTTTTGAATTTCTGTTCACAGTAATAAAAGCATTTGTTTTACAGTCAACATTTTGTCAAATTTATTCTGCAAACATTTAACGAAATAGTTAAAAGAATCAGGCGTTACTTTGCAGAAATCCATTATAATAAAGGAAAGAAAGTTAATTTGTTAAGATCCAAATGCAAAATTTAAAATGGTGTGTATTACCTAGTTCGTGAAGAGCACCGCCCGCCCTTCCTCAACAGCGTGCATAAGCAAACCAACACCGCCTCCGGGAGCCATCACCAGATACCCTCCGCCACTACAACACTACCATATATAAGTTAGGGTGAAAATCGTGTGTACCTATATATATATATAAACCCCATATACTTACTCGTATATAAACCCCAAAAAATAGTCAATAGGTTATTCATAACAATTGCTGTGTTACTCAGAACATTAAATTTGAAAGTTCTAAGGGCTTTTATATCAAAAATATCCGTTACATATTTATTTAAACTACACAAAAAATATATATGTATATAAATATATTTAATAAAACATATCAAACATTTTATCTTAAATTATCGAAAAATCAATATAAGTTTGATAACTGCTTAATAATTATGGTGGGTATCACCAGCTTTGGATTGTTTTATTGATAAAATTAAATCAAAAACCATGCATACCATTGCAAGACTTCAAGACAAATTTAGCTCTTTCTGCGTAGATCAGACCAACAATAATAATTAAAAGCTGAAGGTACTCCGGGTTGACTATGAGATCAGGACATCTGTGACTTCAGTCCTCCCGTGACAATGGGTGCCATAAAGCGCTCGAAACGTGGGGTTATAAATAGTTGAAATAAAACCCGATAAAATCCGTAAAATTAGTTTTTTTGAAAAGATTTTATTTTGTTTATTGCGATACCATAATTTGGTGGGTCCTAAACGTTAATGGTCCCGTTACTAGATATATGCATTAATAAAGCAAAATTTAACAGCTAACCTATTTTTTGGCTCGTGCTTTAGTATCAAATACTTACATAAATACAATCATGGAATCATGGCTTTTTCCATATAAGGGGTAGGCAGAGACCACACACGTAGCCCACTTTTCGTCCCCGCGGGAAACGAGACGGGACGGGTGGCGAACCACGTCGCCGCCATTTTGGTACCAGTCAAACAAATCTTACTCCCCATTACATCCGCACGATCAGTACACCATTGCATATTATGGTGTTATTCAGTATACAATAATTAATCGCCTCTTACGACACCTCGGTAGTAAAGGGGTTTACAAATACTTACACTTACAAAATACATACGATGAAAAAATATAAAATATCAATAAAGCTCTTATACTCGTAGTTGTAAAAATTGGTTTTATTTTTGCTTCTTGTTATTTCAACCGAAATTCGTTTGATAGCAAATTATTTAAGGAGTATTTTCATTTTATACACAACAAGTATTTGAAACCTCTTTGTATTCAGATACTAGCAAACACAGAACAATAATGTTTTGTTTTATTTCTCTTTGTAACGTCACGAACGTAAATAGTTGTATAATTAACTTACTATAAATTAGTGTTGTAGTTTAGTAAATAGTAAGCGAATGATTGCTGTGGCCTAAAATCTACCACCCCATCTCATCCCGTGGATGTCGTAAAAGTCGACAGAGGGAAAATGAAAGACCAGGAGATGGGCAACAGCGTCTCTCTGGAACATCTGAATAAATAAACTGCGGTTGCCAACCCACCTGCCAAGCGTGGCAGCTATGGCAAAATCCGCCCAAAATGAGTGCTACTGACTTTTGTAGCAATCTATGGGGGAGGCCTATGTTCAGCAGTGGACTAGAGATAGGCTGAAATGATGATGATGATGATAAAGCGAATGGTTTTAATTAATAAGATCACGACTGTATCCCATAAGGGGTAGTCAGAGATTGGGCACTCACTGCAAAAACAGATTATTGCCACAATCCACGTGTGGCGACATCTATGTCGACGCCACATGAGAAGCTCAAGAAATATTACCATACGTCCATAATCGCGCTATGAAAGTTTTCTGAGATGCGAACTATAATATACACAACATCTAAATATTACTAGTTGGAAGAGAGGTCTTCCCCAGATCAGACCATTCGATCTGGCGGGTAGCTACCCTTTTCCTTGGCAATATCATACGCCAAACACGTTTCACCTATTATTTTAATAAAATAATAATAAAAAAACTATACAAATGTGATGGTCTTTGTTAAGTCTTTCTTTATTGATTGATGACGTAAGACTGTTAATTCGAGATGTTCTCGTTTCTTCAGCGTTTTGATTCTATACATACAAAATATTATATTTTGGGAATAAGAATAGGTACGTAAGCAATATGTCCACACGCATACCAGACTGTACTGCCGTAGGGCCTTAATTTTAATCTCGGTGTAATGTTTGTGTTCAGGTCCGGATATGCAATGGGTATTGCATCTTCCAGTATTATGTTTCTAACACTGCATCGATCGGATGTAGGAATAGTACCTCTTCATTTGCGCGGAAATTTTGACGGATAATAAGAAATGTGTAAAAATATATTTTTAATGAAGGAAAGTAAGTTAATTTGCTAAGGTCCGAATGCAAAATATAAAAATGATGTATATTTCCTAGTTTTATGAAGAGCACCGCCTGCCTTCCCTCAGTAGCATGAAAAAGCAAACTAAAACCGCCACCACCAACCACTACAATACTACCACTAGATAATATACACCACTGAAGTCGAGAACGCGACACGTGTTTCGCCCCAAAAACGAGGCATTTTTTTTAAGGACTGATGGTCACGGTTAGCCCGAAGGCTTTCACAGCTTCGCCGGATTGAAAGGTGGCAGAGCGCCGGATGACTGGCGCAAGGCCCCCGAGAGGGGACCTCGGCTTGTACTCGGTCATCCTGTTCGCGTGAGTAGCCGGCCTCGGCTCGGTCAGTTACTTCAATCGGGAGGGCAATATTACTAATATTAGGATTATTATTAGATAAGTGTACCACCACTTCTGAATGCGTTTACGCAGGAGAAGTAATGGTCCAAGAAACTCCAGCGACGCTTATTTATGATTGACGCTATTTATGACACTATTGCTAGGGGAGAACCGGCCTGAGATGCGGCATACATACATAGGCCTTCCCCATAGATTGCCACACAAGTTTGTAGTTCTCATCTTACACTCACACACACACCCACGGGATAAAATGGGCTGGTAGATTATTTTGAACCGCCACCACACGGTATGCAATGCTGTGACTATACTGCTCGTGGGAACGCAATGGGGAGTAAGAATTTTTTTACTCGTACTCGTTTCCCACGAGGGCGAAAAGTAGGCTAGGCAGACGCCATACGTATGTACTCGTATGTCTATATTATTAAGATAAAGAATGTCATCTATAGAAGTTTGTTATTAAAAAAATGAATTCAACGCAGCAGATCCAAACATGCTTATGCGAATTTAAGAGTTTCATGATTTTCTTAATGATCTATCTCATCGTAAGAATCATTAAAATCGGTACACAAACAAAGAAATTATGTACAGAGGAATTGAATATCTCCACCTTTTTTGAAGTCGGTTAAAATCCATTGCTGACTTATACTTGGATCCAAGAATTTTTTTTCCAGACCATATACAAGAACTTTTATGCATTATTGTAAACGATTTATCACTGTAGCACTCATAAATATACATTCCGGATAAAATTCTAGATCTACGAGGGACATTACTTCTTAGGATTTAGGAGCGTAATGGAATGTCTCCTTACTCGTAATTGGCTTACCGGCTCTCCGTCTTTCCCGATACAGAATGCACTGACATTATGCAATTACTGTACACGGCTATTACGTTAGAGCGTGGTCCTTGTTCGGTAGTGGACCTACAGCTATAATTTAGATAAATTAAGGTTCTACAAAAATCTTTCCATTTAGATTCTTGATTGACTTCGTCTTTAGGTGCTTCAGATTCAAGAGCTGTCGTCTTTAATGGAGGACTAATAATGCGGTAATTAGCCAAGAGGTTTAAAAACGGCAAACAAATTTTAGCTGTACAGAGATATTTAATCAGTCTTGTCTTTACTTATTACTTAATAAATTAGTGCAATGTAAACCAGTGAATGTAATCCAAAAACAGAGGTAATAATACTTAAAAAAATTTCAACAATCAATATCAAAGAGTAAAATTTCAAATAATATTACTCTTTCCTTTATTTGTTTATAAATTAAATAACGTCTTTACAAAATTCCAGAGGGTTTTGGAGCCGGGAAGAGTCCGTTACGTTATTCCAATGCGGATTGGCGTACTTTAGATGTCCTCGAAATAATTTTTATTCCTCATACATGCAGATTTCTTTATGATGTTTTCCTTTACCGCTGAGCACGTGGTAAATCAGAGATTAAAATTATAGAACAATTTTAGAGGTGAGGTAACGTATCGAACTCAGGTCACTCACATTATGTTATAGAAATGGCCTGTGTTGAATTTGAGCCCATAGTTGTCAGCATGTACAGACCCCCATGTGCTTTATATGATAATTTTGAGAAAATTACGGAAGAAGTTTTAATTAAACTTAATAAACAGAACAAACCTGTGGTCCTATGCGGAGATTTTAATATCAACCTTCTAGAAGATTTCTAGAAACTTCTTCCATCAGCATTAAGTTTAGTTGTTTGATGTAATCATTTAATCTAGTAAACGTGTTGTTAGAACAAACACGTATTACTGGATCTAGTGGAACTTGTATAGATAATATTTTCAAAGATGTTAAGTCTTTGCATCAATCCACAATTTACAAAATAATTCCTGACCATTCTGGGCAATTAATATCGTTACCTTATGCCAAAAAAAAATTCTGTTTGTTCCTGTGAATAAGTATCGCTCGGAGAAGTTTAGAAGTAACGTAGATACGAGTAAAATTACTTCTAATACACTACTTGAAAAGTCGCAAGACTTTTAATGAATGGGCGATGAGGAATCCACAGAAGTAGGCAAAGGTTGTAAGAACTTTACCATGAAAATTCAAATAACCACAGTAAGACATTCGTAGAGTATGTTAAAAATTACTCAAAATTATTTAAAAAGTATGGTCCGCAGCCAAGTTATTATACTTAAGCAATAAAGTGAAGAGAGCCTCGGATGAAATAAAAATGACTTGGAGTAATATTGACTGTGAAACGGGGAAGTCAAGGACCGCAAATCTGATTACAAATTAATTATTAACACCTAGATTATGACATCGGATCAAGACGTTGTTAAAAGTTATTTACTGAAGTTCCTGAAGAACTGAAGTGAAGTTAAGTACTGAAGTGAAAGGTAAAAAAAAATGGTCAGGAAAAGTCACGTTAAAAGTACCCGCATCCAACGAGTATAATTGCACCTCAATTAGCTATAATATTTAATTCAAGTATTGAACTTGGTGTATTTCCTGATTTATATTTAAATGTGTAAGTACATCGGACCCCTCTAACTTTAAACCTATTTTCGTACTACCAACATTAAGTAACATTTTTGAAAAAAATATTCTTAATCAAATGTTAAAACATTTTATTTGCCATAAATTGTTTCACAAAAACCAATTTGATTTTACAAGGGGTCGTTCTACAACCGATGCCGGTGTTGACTAATAAGGTATATATTCGATGCCTGGGAGAATTTCAGGTCAGCAATGCAGGGTTCGATTCTCGGCCCATTTTTATTCCTTATTTACATTAATAACTTAGCTAGTAGCGGATAACCAAGATATAGTATTATACTACTTTAATATACTATGACTAGGTGAATAATGCTATTTCAAAAGTGGTATATTGGTTTAACGTTAACAATTTGCTTTTAAATGGCAATAAAACTAAATGTATAAAATTTACAACACCAAATGTTAGACGATTGGACTTAAATGTACTCGTAAAAAGGGGAAGAGTTGAGCCTTGTGGATACCACTGTATTTCCTGGAATACCCCTTTAACTCTAAACTATCAAATAGACTTAGCTCTGCAGCTTATGCTGTTAAAAAAATAGAAACTTGACTAATGTTGAAACTGCTAGATTAGTTTATTTTAGTTATTTTAATAGCATAATGGCTTATGGTATTTTGCTATAGGAAAATGCGGCTGATGTAGAAACGATTTTTGTTTTGCAAAAGAGGGCCGTAACAGCTATTTATAATCTTCGCTCTTAAGTGTCTCTTAGAGATAAATTTAAAGAACTTAATATCTTAACCTTGGCCTCTCAATATATAATTGAAAACGTTTTGTATGTACACAAGAACATACTGATTTATATTTACTAAAAAAAGTGATGTTCATAATGTAAATACCAGGAACAAGCCCAAATTAATAATGCCAGTTACTCGACTTCACAGAGTCAGTAACTCTTTCATGGGGCAATGTAAACTTTTTAGAACAAAATCCCAGGAAGTGCACAGTCTTTCAATCAAAAAGTTCAAACTATTTGTTAAACAAAGAATATTTAAGAAGAGTTATTATAATATTACGGGAATGAAGTGATCGCTGCCAAGCTTTTTCTACGTCTTTATAATACTTTTTTTTATTGGATAAAGTGACGAAACGAGCAAAACGTTCACCTGACGATAAGTGCAACGTCTGCCCATAACAAATGCTGTGTCACCCAGAACATTTCTGTATGGAACCACAATGCGCCCGTCACCTTAAGACATGAGTTTTAAGTCTCATATGCCCAGTGATTACACTAGCTCTCAGTGTCCTTTAAACCGAAACACAGTAACGTTTGCACAATACACACTACTGCTTCACGGTAAACTGGTCCTTGGGTGGTACCTACTTAGACGGATTCCTGCTGTAATTATATATTATTTTTAAAATTACTGAAAAAAATTCTGGCATTTCTTTGCGAACCAGTGTAGCTTAAAAAAATGACGTTCAATAAGTACTATGTAAATGATATTGTGTTCAATAAAGATAATGTATAATATCTATCATTATCAGCTTGCGGCAGTCCACTGCTGGACATATCATCATCAGCCTGCGGCAGTCCACTGCTGGACATATCATCATCAGCCTGCATATTGAATAAAAATATTCTATTCTATTCTATTCATGTACTATGATATTTAAGGCGAGCGCCTGACCCAGAGATACCACGGCTCAAATTTAATGTTAAAAATGAAATCTTAGTTAGCTTTATGAAATTACCAATCGCAATTTAACATAACCAACAAGTTGAATAAAACTAATACATATATATATTAACGGATTTTATTGCGTGTTTATTTTAATTATACTATAACCCATGGTCACGGGAGTGTTAGATGTCTTGACTCTTGACTTGATATCATAGTTAATTTGGGCTATCTTCAACTTGTAATTATTTTGGTTTGATCTACTCAAAACGCTTACTTACACAAAATTAACTTTTGCAGTTAATAAAGAAAACTCCTTTTTTAGGAAATTTTAAGTAACAAGTATTTAGTATAGTTATACTAAACTTATTGTAGGAAAACTTCGTCTAAGATAAACTTATTTAAAAATTGAAGTTTCAAGCTTTGGAAGATTTACGCGTAATGCAATTTCTCGTTCATCTGCGGGCTTAATTTTCTTACGTCCTTGTATCTATAATGTTTCCTACATTTTTATCCATTATTAATATAAAACTAACTTTTATATTTATTTCAAGTAACAGTGGAAAATTTAAGAGGTCGTCTACTACAACTGAGAGTACATAAAAAACATTAAATAGACAAAAGAGTTTCAAAATACAATAAAATGTTGCAAAATAGCAGTGTAAATTTTTTTATTCTGATTGTAACTACAATTACAACACACATTATATTTGAACTCTTCTTTAGGCATGTTGATGGTTGCGTACGTTTAATTAGTGTTAAGATTTCTATGTGTAGTCCTACACCTTACGTGGGACAAACGCGTGATTGTATGTATGCATGCAAGTATTTGATACTTAAAACAAATGTTGTACTGGTGGTAGGATTTCTATGCAGGAATCCGTCTAGGTATGTTGGTACCTACCTCGACGGATGAGGTGTTCCTCAGGGTCAGTTATTCTGCCGTGAAGTAGAAGTATGTAATAAAAAAACAAATAGTAATGATAGATTACTGTTTCGGTTTGAAGGGCACTGAGAGCTAGTGTAATCACAGGGCATATGAGACTTAAGAACTGATGTCTCAGATTGACGGATGCAGTTTCGTGTCACACAGAATCTGTTATGGGCAGTCAAAAAATTGGGGATTAAAGCATTAATTTTAATTAAAATTTTCGGGTATGTTCCATTTTGATATCTTGCAGGATTCGGAAGACGTTAATATAAATTTCCAGTAATTGCACGCTGTGACAGAAACAGAAAATTACCGAGAAAGACCGAACTGCTAATGCTCTGGTAAGCGAGGTACCATTCTGTACGGTGCAATCATGTGCGCTTCTTATTTTACGTGGGTGTAATAGCGAGCTCTGCCCGTTGAAAAATAAATTAAAATAATATTAATTCAAGGTAAATACTTTGCTGGTGGTAGGGTGGTAGGCATAGTAGCTCTATGCAGGAGTCCGTCTAGGTATGTGAGTACTTACCTAGACGAATGAGGTAGTACAGGTAGGGGGTCAGTTATTTTGCCGTGAAGTAGTACTGTTTCGGTTTGAAAGGCACTGAGAGCTAGTGTATTCATTGTGCATATGAGACTTAAGAACTGAAGTCTCAAGTTGACGGATGCAGTTTCGGGTCTCACAGAAATTTCTGGGTGACAGCATTTGTTATGGGCAGACGTTACACTTATCATCATGTGAAAGTTTTGCTCGTTTCATCACTTTATGAAAAAAAAAATTATCAAAATGATAGAAAAGTTACAAATTACTAATGTTTTCTTTTATTTACGCGAATACTACACATTTAACTGAAACTAATTTTTACGGATTTTATCGCGTTTAATTTTAACAATTTATAACCCGACGTTTCGAGCGCTTTACAGCACCCATGGTCACGGGAGGACTGAGGTGACAGATGTCCTGATGTCATAGTTAATCCGGGGTACCTTCAGCTTTTAATTATTATTTTAAGTCCGATCTACGGAAAAAGAGCTTAATGCGTCTTGAAGCATTGCAGTGGTATGCTTGGTTTTTGATTTAATTTTATTGATTTTTTTTTATTGTATAAAGTGACGAAATGAGCAAAACGTTCACCTGATGGTAAGTGCAACGTCCGCCCACAACAAATGCCGTGTCACCCAGAATATTTCTGTGTGACACCACACTGCGCCCGTCACCCAGAGACATCAGTTCTTAAGTCTCAAATGCCCAGTGATTACGCTAGCTCACAGTGCCCTTCAAATCGAAACACAGTAATGTTTGCACACTACTGCTTCACGGCAGAATAACTGGCCCTGGGGTGGTACCTACCTAGACGGATTCCAGCATAGGAATCCTACCACCAGTAGCCAAAATCCAAGCCGATAATACCCAACCAAATTCTCTATTGAAATTAGGATGTTTATTTAATTTCAATAGCCTCGCGAATCACCCCTGGTAGGAATCGGTGTTCTTTTGCAAGGATTTATGGTTTATCAAATCTGATGTAATGGTTGGGAGGATCCAGAACATGATCACAGACTGCAGACTTCCTAGAACGACACAATACAATTATCACATTAATGGATGAATTTCATGAACATTGAACTGTTGAACGCATCATCGTTTAGCACCTTATGGACCTTATGATCTGAAATAAGCAATTTTTTAGAAACAATTTCAGAGATATCAGCTCTTTTGAGTTTGTATGAATAAGTAGTTTTGGTGATACGACATTTGTAATGGGCAGACATTGCACTTACCATCAGGTGAAAGTTTTGCTCGTTTCGTCACTGTATCCAATAAAAAAACAACGTTTTATCCATAAAAGAAATAAGCTATGTTTGTAGATAAAAAGGCAAGCCTTTACTTGTACGATTCTTGAATTACATAGTTTGCTGACGAAGAGACGATAAGACGATTTTTTTTTATTAATACTGATAAATTGAAACGATTTTATAGATTTAATAATAACGTAACTTTGTCTAGATGATGGAAACATTTAGATCGATCGCGTGGCATAGTGGTTACAGTACCTGACTTTACACTTTTACTGTCCTGGGTTCGATTCCTAGCCGAAGCTAACATTTGTGCAAAAACATAAATTGTTGGTGTTCGGATCTGGTTGTGTTGCGACTGTCTCGTCGTTTCTGACACTGCATCCTAGCCTACCTACGATCTTATCGCATGGGTATCACATCTGACGCGGGTAGGTATGGAGGAGTATGTGTGCCTCTGTGTTTGCACGTATATTTCATCGACATCCATCATTTCAGCCTATTACTAGCCCACTGCTGAAAAGAAGAGGCCTATGTTCAGCAGTGGGTTTCCACAAAAGTTAGTAGCTCTCATTCTGGGGGCATTGTGCCATAGTTGCCAAGCTTGGAATGTGGGTTAGGCAAACGCAGTTTATTTATTCAGATGTTCCGGGAACGTCCTTCAACTTTTACGTCATCCGAGGGGTGAGATAGGGGTGGTAGATTCCCTTAAGCCGCCACCACATGTACGTCTATTAGCGTCACTATAATATCTCCTGCGCAGTTGTTACCAATTTTCGTGAAAAGTTTTTTCTAAGCATTTTAAATTTTTTTTTATAATTTTTCATTTAATCGAAGAAAAGTTAGAATCATTATTATCTTACATAAAATAGTTATTATTAAGTTTCTTTATCATTTATCAAGCTCACACGCTTATGTGACCTGTTTTTTTTTCATTTCTAAGTTACATGCAAGTGTGCTGTCATTAATGTTGTTTTTAAGGAACTTATTAATGAGTTTTTATTATGTAACTTATAAAATTGTTATAAGGTTCAGGACATAATACTTTTAGGGTATTAAAAAACAGTTTTAATAGAGTACATAACAAACTTCTATAGCTTATACCTTTATGAAACTTTAATAAAAAATATTCAAAAGAATAAAAACCTTTTTCTTAAGATAGCGATTTATTATCACTATAATAGCTTCCAGAGATAAATTGGCTTTACCATTTTTATGAAAATGCTATGTAGTGGTTCTGCTCTACACGTAATTATATTTATTATTTTTTTTTAACATTTTTATTAATAAATTTAGTAAATATAAATTACACAACGTTAAAATCATTTGGTTACTTTTTTTTTTTTAATATAGTTATTGTTTTTATGCCATACATATTTATCGAACAATTTTAGTAAGTACCGAGGTTTACCGTATATAAATTCAGAAAGAGACAGATTAATAACATTCATAATGAATCTCCAATTCAATCGCAGATTTTGTTTTAGACGTTTTAATGTAAGCTTTTAAGACATAGTACTCATTACACTAAAGTCTTATTCCGAAAATTAAAAATGTCGTATAAATATCTACGAGCAAAATAACCTATTTTTTCCAACCCGTTCTCAGAACCGCCATGGGTCGTGATTCGCCTATTATCAGATTATCTAATTTATATCAAATTTTCTAGACCGATGCATTTTAGAAACAGTATTCTAAAGACTTGTTTGTACACGCGTTAATTATTTTTGGTCCGTTATATTTACGCTACATCGTTGAAATTATTCTCTCCATTGAATTAAAGTGACCACAATGTATTTACTTCAAAACAAACTAAGTCACAAAAGTACATCACTAAAAGAGTCCCCATGAATCAATAATTTACTTTTAGCTTTAATATCACGAATAATGCAGATTTCGTTACTTAGAATAAAATAAATGTGGAAGTAACTGGCGTTAGTTCGGACATTACCTGAAGCTGGTAATTTTTTTTTTAATTTTTAAATCTTGTCGTTTTCCTGTCTACGGGGTAGACATTGACCATAGTTGTAGCTCACATTTCGCCCCCGCGGAAAGCGAGACGTGACGGGTGGCGAACAACGTCGTCGCCATTTTGGTACGTGTCAAAAAATTCTTACTGCTTATTGCGTTCCCGCGAGCAGTATAGTGACAGCATTGCATATAATGGTATTATTCTGCACCAATAAAGTCTGCCCATGCAATAACTTAGTCGCCTATTACAACACCTCGGTGGGTGTTATTATACTCTGCCAGATACCTTTTTAAATCTCATCTCACCGAATTGTAGAACTTCATGCAATTTCAGATGAAGCCGTACAGCTATAACTAAATTATTAACGCAATCTATCTACGTAATAACTCCAGACGAGTCGGCATTAATATTCAATGAGAACGAGAGGAATGAAAGCAAAGGAAGATATTTTCTTAGTTATATTTATCGTAGCTTAACAACAATAATAAATTAGCACATCTACTAGATTTCCTTGAACAACGAACAATACTAGACTGGGATTTTTGTTAATAAAAAAATGGACCTAGAAAGTAGTTTGATTTCTAGGCCATTTGTCTTTGTTTTTTGTGAGCAGAAAGATCCATCAACTAAAGGGGCAAACTTGTGAAAGCGAAGTGTAACTGAATTAACGAAAAGTTGGCGTGCCCTTAGTTGAGAACTTTTTTATATAATCCAATAGTAAGATGGTAAAAGGGTTGACCAAATACAATTTTTTACACACGAGGGCTCAACCCCGGGACAATTTATTAATAAAACGAATTTTACGAATTTTATCGCGTAATAATTTTAAACTTTTTATATCCCGAAGTTTCGAGCGCTTTACAGCACCCATGGTCACGGGAGGACTGAGGTGACAGATGTCCTGATGTCATAGTTGATCCAGGGTATTTTCAGCTTTTAATTATTATTTTTGGTCCGATCTACGCAGAAAGAGCTAACTGTGTCTTGAAGTGTTGTAGTGGTATGCTTGGTTTTTGATTTAATTTTACTAATTATAAGATCTCCAGCCTATGATAGTACCCTAACCATCTTCTCTATCCTATAAAATAAGAATGTTTTTTTTTTAATTTCAATAGCCTCGCGAATCATCCTTGGTAGGAATCGGTGTTCTTTTGCAAGGATTTGTGGTTTATCAAATCTGAACCTGAACATGATCACAGCTGCACATCAGCTGTATGTTCTTTTACGCGAGTTTTTATTGATCTTTTTGTATGCCCCTTTTGTAAGACCACATTCGCAATCTAGAGTGTATACTTCTGCATCTTGTGAGAGGGATGCACTTGACAGATGGTAAAAACTGACTTAACTTCTTCGGCGGCTTGAAAAATATTCTTATGGAAGTCCGCTTCAAGATATAGCTAATCTTGTCCGTGACTCCTCTGACATATGGAAGAACACGCTCGACTGTGGTCTGTTTCATTCGGTCACTGCGACATAGGCGTGGAACCCGAAGCTTGTTGTCATCAAAACTTGCAATTGCTTGCGTTGAAATTAAACGAGATAAAATCCGTTAAGTTCGTTTTATTTAATGCTTAATATTCGCTTAAATATAAGAAATCATTAAGTTTGCTAAAAATAAAGTGGTTTAAATGTCAAACGAAAGAGTGTCATCGATATATCAATATTTATGTCGTTCTTCGTGAGGATTTGACAAACATTCAAATTCTTTTGTTTTGGTGTGATTTTTTTTTAAAACGACGCCCAATACAACCTGACTCGAAAACTATGGCGGAGCAAACATTTCAGTTTTTACATAAATGGTGACTCCGGTGTTTAAGTCACGTATTCTGACCACTAGTCGGAAAAAATCAAATTCTATATTGCATTCCCGAGTAAAAAAATGAAATGCTTACGATTGCCACATCATGAACCCCTGTTATAGGGTAATAGTATCAGTGCACATATCTTAACATTGCATAATTATTGATTTATTTAGATTACTTAGTCAGTTTCATACAATTATAGGGATAATATATTGTATTATAATTAGCGATGATGTTATTTTGAATATAATTTTTAACTAATACTTATGTATTTTGTACACTTATCAACGAACAACTGCTGCAGAGTACGAGTATAATATGATTATATAGCATACTCGTATATAAGCATACACTGTAGAGTATATAGCAGAAAATGAAACAGCATCATCTTTTTTCTAATAAAGTCTAATTACCCAATTAAAATAAATGTGAATAAAACTAATATCCAAACTTTATCTATGAATAACTTGGACCGACATATCTATTCAGCAGTTTAAGAATAGTAGACAAAATGTAAAGTGAATATTCGTGATCGGATTCACAAGAGATATCTGACAAAAACAATTCAGGATATTTTATCGGGATTCACGATTATTTTAAATTTAATTTCATTTAAATGAAATAGGTATAATAATAAATGAATATTCGAACGACGAAAAACAAAGTCAAAGTTTCTGTAAAAATGTTCCTAATTTTAAGTGTCTGTCTGTGATTTCAAAATAAATGCCGAAATTCATGTGAAAAATACTATTTATACAATGCCTAATCATAAATAACCCCTTTTAGAATTTTAGTCTGCCTGTCCGAAAGCTTGTCTCGAATCGACTCCGATATGGCTAATTTTAATGAACATTTGAGGTATTACCATTGTTCCATAATTCCATTTTCATATCTTGGAGGGTTCAAAGGATACGAACAGGTAAGCGAGGTACTATATATTATAGATATAATACTTATTACCAAATTAAAAAAAATATAAGGTGCTTTAAAAAACGCCAAAAAAGAACTTCATTTAGCATACGCAACCCTAAAAGCAGCTGCAACTATGATATTCTGTAAACCCTGCATGAATGTATCTCATCCAATGGATCTCGTAAAAGGCGAGTAAGGAATTAAACTGCACTGTGCACACCCAACAGCGCATGATGGCGATGGGCTCACCACCTATCACACCAAGTGCATTATATTGTTTTGGATGAAACGTGGATTGTGGCAGTCATCTGTTTTTGCAGTTAGTGCCCAGTCTCTGACTACCCCTTATGGGATACAGTCGTGATCTTATGTATGTATGTATGTATGAATGTATGTTGATAACGGGCGTGGACTAAAGTGGCACGAACAAAATAAAGTTTAGTTTTATATTAATGCAAAGTAAATAAAAAAAACCTGCCTAACCTGAGATATAACGCTATCTGAGTTTTTGACGAAGACCCGAAAAGAGGCCTTTGTGGAGGCGCGGAAACGTTATGGAGTAACGCAATGTTGGACGCGACAAGGGTTCGTTTTCGTGCTTGGGCCCGAAACATCGAAGAGTTGGACGGAATCCCTTCAAGCAGCAACTTCAAAGCCAGCGCCTAACTGCTGCTCGGTCGAAAACCAGACGTGCAGCTACTTCTAGCTAGTAGTTATAAGCTGATTACGGCCCGTTAAAGTGTTTGTACTTGTATGCATTTAATTTGTTAGTCTTCGATATATAAAACACTTCTAGTTCATTATAAAATTATTTTGTGTGATGATGTTCTCCTAGCCGATTTCGACCACGGCGACAACTTCCGAATTCGAATGTCGAGAGCCATTCACTGCGCAGGAGATATTATATTGTCACAAGTGTACGCCCAAACACAGAGGCACTCACTCGTCCCAACCTACCCGCGCCAGATGTAACGGTGATGCGATAAGATTGGAGATAGGCTAGGATGCAGTGTCAGAAACACGGGGACAATCACAACACAACCAGACCCGAAAACCAGCAATTTGTGTTTTAGCACAAATATTGGCTCCGGCTGGGATTCGAACCCAGGCCCATACCCGCGGAGTAGAAGTCAGGTACTCTGACTACTAGGCCACGCGGTTTGTTTTGTGTACATACAATGTTTCAGCGGTGCCTTCCTTATCCTTTATATTTAACTTTAATATGTCAGAACAGCCGCAGTGTCAGAATGCCGGTGAACACAAATTTATACAAGTCTCCCTCTCTTGTCGCAAAGTCCTGGTGCTTACTACTCCCCGTCATTGCGTCTAAATTTTTTCTCTTCTTTCGAAAAGCTAATCGATGAACTTAAACTATTACATGACCACACCACTATCATGGGTGATTTTAATACATGTCTACTTAAGCATTATTCTCGTTCCACTTCGCTAATAAGTATTGTTCCAAGTGTTGAAATGAAACTCATTTTACGGATTTTATCGCGTTTTATTTTACTATTTCCAACCCGGCGTTTCGAGTGCTTTACAGCACCCATGGTCACGGCAGGACTTGGTGACAGATGTCCTGATGTCATTGTTAACACGGAGTACCTTCAGCTTTTAATTGTTATTTTTGGTCCGATCTGTGCAGAAAGACCATCTTGCTATCTTGAAGTCTTGCAGTGGTATGCTTGGTTTTTGATTTAATTTTATTAATTATAGGATCCCAAGGTGGTAACACCCAACCACGTTCTCTATTAAAATTAGGATGTTTTTTAATTTCAATAGCCTCGCGAATCGTCCTTGGTAGGAATCGGTGTTCTTTTGCGAGGATTAGTGGCTTATTAAATCTGGTGTAATGGTTGGGATGATCCAGAACATGGTCACAGACTGCCGACTTCCTGGAGCGACGATGCTTCACATCAGCTATATGTTCTTTTACGCGTGTTTTTACTGATATTTTTGTTTGCCCTATACATTAGAGACCACATTCACAATCCAGCTTGTATACTCCTGCATCTTGTAGAGGAATGTTACCCTTGACAGATGGTAAAAACTGACTTATCTTCTTCGGCGGCTTGAAAATTGCTCTTATGGAAGCCCGCTTCAAGATATAGCCAATCTTGTCCGTGACTCCTCTGACATATGGCAGGACTGCAGGTACACGTTCGACTGTGGCCGGCTTCACTCGATCACTGCGACGAAGGCGCGGAACTCGAAGCTTGTTGTCTTGCAAAACTTGCTTGACATGCTGAAGCACGGCGGCCAGGTGTTTACTGTCACAGGTCCTTTGTGCTCTCTGAAACAAAGATATATCCACGGTAGCCAACTGTGAAGGATGGTGGCCTATTAGTATTAGTATATACATACATACATAAGATCACGACTGTATCCCATAAGGGGTAGTCAGAGACTGGGCACTCACTGCAAAAACAGATGACTGCCACAATCCACGTTTCACCAAAACAATATAATGCACTTGGTGTGATAGGTGGTGAGCCCATCGCCACCATGCGCTGTTGGGTGCACAGTGCAGTTTAATTCCTTACTCACCTTTTACGAGATCTATTGGATGAGATGGAGTGGTAGTATTCTTTTAACGAGCCGCCACCACACATATATTAGATACATATACGTGGTATTAGTATATATTAGTATACTACCTGTTATTCCTCTCGTATAAAATTCGACCTACTAAACAAAAACTAAAAATTCTTCTTCACCGTAATTTTGATGGCATAATGATAATGATGCAGGAGACGCTGCTTCGTCTGAGGTTTTAACCGCTGAGTCAATGGAAGGAATAAAATGGTAGATTATTTCAATAACATTTTAAGGATACTCTTTAATGTGCATGCTCCTGCAGGAGCAGTCAAGATGAAGCATCTTCCTGCTACTTGGCATGGCACTTTACGAAGCAAATACGTACTGAAATGCATAAGAAACTCGCTGCGGATGTTAAATATAAACCCACTCTGTCCACCAAGAGTAAAGTAAAGCATGCCGGAAAGATAATATTCCTAAAGACTTAGATTTAAATTCATTTAACCTTCACTTCTCTTCTTCTTCCTATTTTAATGGACTTATAAAAAATCGAACCATAGATTTTTTTGCTTTTTTCCTTTCTCTCATTTTTTATAAAACGTCACTTTACATTACGATTTCTCTATTATATATATTTATATAATTATAGAGAATACTTGGACAAAATAACCCCTGGAAATGAGGTGATCACTGATTACTAATGTATTTTAAGTTTAGGTTTTATAACGATTTTTAAAAAGTAAACCCGCTGGGTTTTTTACTGGTTCTTCCCAAGTTTTATTAGAATAATCTATATTTAATAAAAAACATTATATTCTATTGACATGACACAGATTTATGCAGAATGTCAACATAATGCTGCGCAAAACTTTCAAACATAATATCGTAATAATAAAATACAGAACTATCATTCTTTTAATATATTTCATTACTTGTGTAGCGACATCTTTGTCGCCACATGAAAAGCTCATACATCGCGCTATCGAATTTTCGTCGGTGCGAACTATATAATATACAAGATCTAAAATATTAACTGAGAAGACTTAGCGTGTGGTGGCAGAGAAAGTGTCGTAAAAGTCGACAGAGGAAAATATAAAACCAGAAGATGGGCTGTAACATCTTTCTGGAACATGAATAAATAAACTGCGGTTGGCAAGTCAGTGGTGCCAAAATCTGGCGAAATGCGAGCATCCGATCTGGCGGGCAGCTACGCTTTTCCTTGACAACTTCATCTGCTAAAGTTGAAATAATTTTACGTTTACACGAAAACTAACCTAATAAGACAAACATTTGTTTATGAAGTAATTTAGGCCGACAACATAGGAAGCCGACAAAATATGGGTCGCAACTTTCAAAGACAAACGCCTAGATGCGACTTTGCCAATCTGGAAATAGGTCCTTGAATAGGTGACCTTACGTGTATAATAATAAAATCACATTAGCGAACCAACATCATTAGCAATTCGGTGCTGTGTAATTTTATATTGATATGATTTGGTATCATTTTCTTTGCAGTGTTATGTATCTTGTTATAAGAACAAAATTAATTTATTTTTATGTTTTGATCGTATTGTAATTTTCACATTATACTCGTATGTAGGTACAACATACTCTTAATGTCATAAAAACAACACTAACGTAGTGTTTGCATGTCAGATAAACTAAACTCACGCTACAATAGCCAATAAATTTTAAATGTTTTCTATGTACCTGCGAGTACTTCATTTTTATGGACAACTAATCACCTCATTTTAATAAGGTACTTTTTCATTGTTTTGAGTTAGATACATTTTAATGCCACCTTTTTATTTCTTCTTGAGAAAGTGACGTTCATGAATATTTTTTTTTATGATTTCAAAACTTTCGAATAGTGCACAAGAAAATGTTCGTCTCAAATTGTGGTGGATTTCACATATCCACAAAATATTATAACATGTCTCAAAAATAAGGGCAATTCTGTGCGTAGTGGAATGCTAATTGCACTGTTTTTTCTTTAACAAAAAAAAAAAATATTAAAAAAAATAAGACTAAAATTATGGTTTATATTAGATACACACATAAGTTATTTTTTTAAGCCATGAACATGTTATACAAAGGTTACAATAATATTTAATAAATTACACAGTTGAGGAATTAACTTTTTACTCCGATTACCTATGATCCTCAAACTAGGCAGAGCCTGTCGCGTGAGGATCCTTTGACAGATTCACACTGCTGAGGTATAGGCAATTCATCATTTCAATCACTAGTCCATTTCTGAACATTGGCCTCTTCCATAAATTGCCACAAAAGTTTTTTTTTAATTGATAAAGTGACGAGACGAGGAAAACGTTCACCTGATGGTAAGTGCAACGTCTGCCCATAACACATGTTGTGTTACTCAAAACATTTCTGTGAAGCACCACACTGCGCCCGTCACCCTGAGACATCAGTTCTTAAGTCTCATATGCCCAGTGGTTACGCTAGCTCTCAGTGCCCTTCGAATTGAAACACAGTAATGTTTGCACACTACTACTTCACGGCAGAATAACTGGCCCTGGGGTGGTACCTAGTTACCTAGACTTACTCGTATTCCTGCATAGGAATCCTACCACCAGTAAAAAGCAATAATTTTTTTGCATTGGCTATCATTTTCGTTGCCACGCTTGGAAGGCGGGTTGGTAACTGCAGTTGATTTATTGAGATGTTTCAGTAAGATGCTGCTGCCCATTTTCATTTTCCCTCTGTCGATTTTTACGCCCGAGGAATTAGACGGGGCGGAAGATTCTCTGCAGCCGCCACGACACGGCGATGTATACGACGATGATATAGGCAATTACGAACTATAAATTTAATTCTGAAATTAATATAATTATGCTTTGAAGTACAAAATAATCATTCCGGCTATCGGGCAGGGGCACTTCCCGAAGCTTGTGTCTTTATAAGTGATATTTATGGTGATTCATTTTTCACACTCGATACTCGTATATTGATTACTAAAACATATATTATAATTAAATATAGATTGTGGGCGATTAAATAGAAAAAATCTTGCAATATATTTTAAGCGAGAGCCTGTCAACTGGCTCTAGATTAAAATATATTGGAAGAGAGCAACTCTAATACGAATTCATTAGGCAGACAGTAATTAAAATTGCTAATTAATCATGTGCTTGGAAAAGAGAAAATGACTCGTAATCCCAGGGAAACCTACAAGAAAGGAAGAAGATTATTTTTGCGAGTATAAGCAAACCCTTCAGTTCTCCTAACTCAAACATATATAGAAAATGATATACTTCTTTTATAGGAGAAAGTGTAAATGAAAACCAGGAGATGGGCAGCAGCATCTTCCTGGAACATCTGAATAAATAAAATACGATTGCCAACCCGGCGCCTACCAAGCGTTACAACCTGTAGCGTGAGGCCTATGTTTAGCAGTGGACTTTTGATAGGTTGAAACGATGACGATAGGGAAAAGTGACAATCCGAGCATAAGTTCACTGGATAGTAAGTGTAACTGCAAATAACAAATGCTATGTCACCAGAACATTTCTGTGTGGCACCACACTACGCCCGTCCCTCTGAGACTCAAATGCCCAGACTCAATGCCATGATCCCTCAGCTTCTCATGCGTTACAACGAGAGACGCGCCCACACCGCTTGTTTGATACTGGTTTCTGCCGTACTAACGCTGGTTTGCGGGCGCCCTTAAGGCGTCTGTGCCAGTTATACAATGATAAGCTCAGTAACACAGACTTATTTAGTACCCCATCAAGCAAATACAAAAAAATGGTAGGTAATATATTAAAGCAAGAAATTTAAATACAACTCATAAACTAAAATTACATTTCTGAAATCTTTAATCTATATTTATAACTTATTATGTTTATTTAATAATATAAGTAAGATTGTCCTCGATAGGTAGTCGGGAGGAAGTTGATATTCCCGAAACATTGTATACAAAGATCTTTTGATACTCGTAGCATCTACGTACACAGGGTCAACCTGATTTTGACTACACTACACATAGTCGTTTCTGTTCTCCATAGCAATATGTGGAAAACGGTATGGATTGTACATATATTCTCACATAATTACCTAACCACTTTGTAATAATCGTGCACAATTGTTTGTTTTTCCTAATAAATTAAAAAAAAAAAAAAAAACTCAGTGATGTTTGCACACTACTGCTTCACGGCAAAATAATTGGCCCTGCGGCGATATCTACATAAACGGATTCCTGCATAGTAATCCTACCACTAGTAACAATCCACCCACTATCGATTCTGTTCATGTAAGCCATAAAGTAATACCTCAGTTACGTGCTTTAAGCTAAAGACTATAAATTGTATTACTAAGATTTTAAGATTTCAATACTTACATAGTGCTGATTAAAGACATTAGTGGACAATCCAACTAAAATTTTTATTAGTTTTATTTGTATTAAAATAGAGCCGTTTCAACTAAAAACTAATACTAAAATTTACGTGACCAGTTTACAAAAATATCATATTTTATATAACAGAAGCATCAAAGATTTTATTGAAAGTAATTTGTGCCAACATGTTATGTCTACAGCAGTTATTACATTTTACTTCCTCTCGTGTTAAACTTAATTAACGTCGAAACATGAAAGACAGTATATAAAAGATACTATTGAAAAAAGTAACGTAATTATATTACAATTTTATCCTAGATTCCATATATATATAGTTAATTAATGAATTGTATAAAATAAAGTAAAATAAGTTGATAAGGCAGGATGCTGTCTGTCTGTATGTTTGAGGAAAACCACTGAACATTTTTAGTGGTTTTCCTTAAATAACTCAATTTATGATGGTGGATAGGGCTTGAATTACTGAATGGCAGCTGTAGCAGTTTCAGCCTACCACAAGTCCACTGCTGAACATATGCCTTTTCCATAGATAGCCACAAAAGTTTGTAGCTCTCATATTGGAGGGATTTTGCCATAGTTGCCACACTTGGCAGGCGGGTTGGCAACCGCAATTTATTTATTCAGATGTTCCAGGACGATGCTGTTGCCCATCTCCTGGTTTTAATTTCCATCTGTCGACTTTTACGACACCCACGGGATGGGATGGGGTGGTAGATTCTCTTAGGCCGCGGCAGTATTGGTAACGATAAAGAATAAATGAGATGAAATGCAATCGTCTCTTAAGTTCAGTAAGTAGCGCTAGCTGTAACCGGGAGCTACGAATATGGGAGTATAGATTCCCCCAAATAAGTGAGTTATTCAAGTTGTTTAAAAACAGAACTTCAGTAAATATCTTGCGGCGAGGGTTGGTGGGACTTAAATCTCTTAGTGATGGAGCTTTCATGTTCGCTCCTGGATAATCATATAAATTATGGTTCAAGAATTTAATTAATATTAATAGAATAGAATTTAATTTATTAATGTTTATATTATAACTATGAAGAATATTCAATTTCTCTCCAATATACATTAAAAGCGGGGATGGAAAGCGACTATACCCTGACTCATGTAGTAAACATAAATAATAATTAGTTTTTCTCTCATAAAGGAAAATGTTTGTGTATGGGAAAATGAAATTTTCCAGGGCACTAAAATACTTTTTCTTTATTACAATAGTTTAATAAAATAAAGACAACTTAAATCCATCAGCAATATGGAATTAAATTATAATACTCTAAGTAGCAATAATTAAATACATGTACTTGGCAAACAAAATATTATCTCGCGCTATCTGTCACTTAGTAAAAGATATTGGTACAAGACAAGTTTTAAATTGTTTGCAACAACCGATATATATGAATGATTAACATATGTGATATGTTTGACGACTGCGAGGTCTGGTGGTCAGAGTACCTGACTGCTATGTCACGGGGTCTGGTCTCGAATTCCAGCCGGAACCAACATTTGTGCAAAAACAAAAAGAATGTGAAATATATGTTCGTAAAACGCATCCGGGTCATTCTCATCGACTGCAAAAGTGTTCAGTCAAAACATTTTAGTATTTTGTTGATAAAAACTAAAACAAGACAGTGCAGTAAACAGTAAAAGGCGTGGTCTCAATAATGATAGCTCTAGTTTAATATTCTTTGACTACTTTTCACAAAAACAAGAATTATCCTGTCAAAAATCTCCCTCCGTGGCCTGTTCCGGTTATACCTTCAGCAAATCTTATTGTCAAAAAAAATATTTATTTCGTTTTTAAGCACGTATATTTGAAAAAGTGGTATGAATTAAATCTTCAAGTACATATTATTCGAATATAAAAAAAAACATTGCTATTTTCATGAATTTTTAGCAACTTCTCAAAGCGTTCCAAACTTTAAGTATACTTCTGTAGTCACTTATAAAAGTGATCTTAAACTGAAAAGAAATTACCAAAGTTTATTGATTTTTCTATTCTAGCAACACTATTGCTATATTTAAACTGTCAGTAAAAGTTTGGACCGCTAGATTAAATACCGGTAAAAAGAACATTAATTCTGATTATTAATTATATTATGTAAAAGATCGCATGGTATCTTCTGTTACATCAGTGTCGTGGTAAGTATTTCTTGGAAAATTATTATTTTACTCTGATCGTTTAGATATTGAACAACAATTAGCAAAAACATAATCCTTTTCACATAACCTAGAAATATACAATACTCTGACATAATTTAGTTACGAAATGTCTTATCTGTGGTCTTCCCTTCTGTGATCAAGGTGACAAAAGTAGCGTGACCACGGAAAATACTATATTCTTAAGACACAAATTTGTTATGGATTTTAGGGTAAAGTATGGCGCCGAATAGAAGAAACTTATCTGAGGCAGAAAGGAAAAAGAAGCGTCGAGAACAGAAAAAAGTACGATGAGAAAGTAAAGAGAAAAGAAAAGCAGAATCCCATTACCTTTGAGTAAAGAAGACGAAAAGATCGTGAAAGATATCACCGAAAAAAAAAAACAAAACAAAATAAAAACTATTGCAGATTACACTCTACGTGAACAACGAGTGATTCGCAAAATTTGGAGGAACAAAAAGCGCGAAGGTACCGACAAAAACAAAAAATGTTAAAAGAAGCGCAAATGATGTTAGAAAATAACACACCTCGACAAGCCCAGGACTATCAACTCCAGGCTCATCACGTATTTCAACGGGTCGAAAAGTAACTGCACGAAATAAAAGAAGGCTTGCAATAGAAAATACTTACTAGAAAACACAGTTGGCAGCGCTAGAATCAAAAGTAGCCAAATATAGAATGAGATACAGAAGAATAAAGAAACAAAACTAAAATCAATATAGAATCGAAATAAACAATTCTGAGTGTGACAAAGAGAATAAAAAGAACAATAAATTAGAAGAAGAACTAAAAAGTGAAGTAGTCGATTTTTTTGGAAGATGACTACGCCAGCAGGTTGACTCCTGGAAAAAAAGTAACGCGTAAAAAACAGAAAAAACAGATACGACTTCTCAAACACAGCTTGCAACACCTACGCGATACGTTTATCAACAAAACTGGCATATCTATATCATATTCTTTGTTTTGTAAATACAGACCGTTCTGGTTCTTACAACCTACACAAAAAACGCGTAACAATTATCTCTGTATTATTCATACAAGTGTCGGCAACTTGGTTAAGTCTTAAAAATGCAAAAATGATTGAATCCAGTACACCGAAAGATCTGTCACAAACTATTTGTGGTGATAAGCTCGAAGAAAAATGCTTGGAAAGAAAATCCCAGGTATGCAAAGAAAAGCACCTGGTTTTCAAGGAGTATAATGACGCAGAAAATATTTTGTATGAAAAATGGTGTACAAAACGAATGAAAATTCTAGTCTGTCAGAAACAAACTACAAAATAAACAAAATTTATATAATTTTAAGAGTTTTCTTTTTTTCACAAAAAAATTCTGACCTGATGAAAATGACCCATCCACGATAAATAAGAAATCCTACTTTATGGCATCTGTTTTAAAAGAAAAAGAAAAAAAGAAGACGTATATTATTATAAGGACAAAATTTAATGGTAATGATGCAATGTGTGTTTCTAAGAAATCGTACCTTATGATGGGGTTCCGTAACGTGGCAGCCATCTGCTGTAAAGATCATACGATCCAAACAGCTACGTAAAGGAGGTTTTGGTCCCCACTCCTTTTCTCGCTATGCACTAGCGTTATTCCTAAAGACCCGAAAATCAATCTCGCACTTTTCGCAGATGACACGGCCCTGTACTTTTCCAACAAGCACAAGCACAACGATTCACTTCCAAGCCGGAGCCGATCGCCTAGGTGAATGGTTCCGGAAACGGAGAATAGAGGTAAACCCCGAGAAAAGTGTAGCGATATACTTCTCGAGGGGCACACCAAAGCCCGCTAGACGATGTCACACAATCGACAACATTCAGCTAGGCACGATCACGCTGTTTGGACGCCCTATTCCCTGGGAAAAGAACGTCAAATACCTCGATGTGACTTTAGACGCAGCGATGTCGTTCGTTGCACAAACGTACGCAATAAAGCGGCCTTTATCACAAGCCGCATATATTCATTAACTTGCTTTTCAAGCTAATGTGCTTAAGACACAAACTTCGCCTCTACGATACTTGCATAAGACCCGTAATGGCATATGCAAGCATCGCTTTCGCTCACGCGACGGGCAAGCAATTAAAGAAGTTACAAATCAATTAAAGAGCGTTTAAAATCGATTCTTGCGAAATGCCACTGGAGCCAGTTGGTATCAACGCAACGTAGACCTTCACAGCGACTGTGTAATACCATTAATCTCTAAACATTTCTGAGAAGTCCGAGTATCACGGCGGTTTTTCGACAAAGCCGCGGTTAATCCAAACCCGCTGGTGGTTAACGCAGCAAATTACTGACCTAATAGAAACGCGACCGAACGCAAACGTAATCCGCAAAACGTGCTAGACGACACGGACGTCTCAGCACTCCCTGACAACGATACGGTCAGTCATGATCCAGCTAACATGGAACACACAGTTGACATCTTTAACATAACACGCACAACGATGCGCGGCCGCCGTGGAGAGCGGCGCGCAACAGTCGACAATCACACCGCGTACACACGTTTCACCCGTGTTCCAGGGCGGTTCCCACCGCCCAAAGTTACCAACACACAAGTCGACAGTCCGAATGAAGGCCCGCAGCCTCCCTCGGACGATCATTAGATGACATAATTTTTTTCAAGATATTCGAAATCGCGTAAGCACACAGCGAACGCGACAAACACCGAATTTCGATGATTGTTAAGAGTTTAAATATTTATTTATGTTTGGGTCGAATCAAACCTGGCACGCATCCGATGAAGCTGTATAAGCCAAAAAGGCTAACAGCAATCACATCACCGAAAATATAGTCAGGATCGGTTTGGCTGTTAAACCGAGAAAAAGTAAAAAACGGACAGAGGGGAAGAAAGATTTTTTTTAGTATTATAGTATTAAGTAGAATTAACAAAATTATTTAAACTGCCTAGAACGAAAATAATTATGACCAAATGCAAATAAAAGCCGCGCACATAGACCATAGTTTCTACAGTTTTTCAGTTTTTACGCAGGAACCCTAAATATTTCTAAAACAAATAGTAGCTTAGATTGCTCTTTATAAAGTTCCCTACCTGAAAATGAAATCTCGTCAAAATAGATTGAGCCGTTCTAGAGATTAGCCTGGACAAACAAATAGACAGAGAGACAAAGTTTAAAAACGCATGTTTGAGTTTTGGTATAACGCAAATTACCAGATAAGATTAAGAAAAAATCCTCAGTGCGAAATCACACACAGCGACTCCAATTTTATTTATTTGTATAGATGAAGAGAAGACGAAAAAGAAAGAACTATGAATAATAATATTACTCTCAATATCTTAACAAGTGGTTTATATTCTTAACCACTTCTTAAGATATTAAGAGAACTATTAAAACCGCCATGAACGAAAATAATGATTACCGAATATGCAAATTAAAGTCGAGCGTAACACGTCCATTCGCATGTCTCCTAATTTATATAGTTTTTTTTTTATTTTACGCAGGAACCTTGAATATTTCCATAATAAAAAGGAGCTTAGATTGATCTCTGACAAGTCCCTTACCTGCCAATGAAAGTCCCGTCAAAATCGATTCAGCCGTTTCCGAGATTAGCTCGGACAAACAAATAAACAGAAACGGGTGTTGGAGTTTTAGTATTCTACAAATTATTGTTTTTTTATACTCATCATCATACAATACATGTGCGGTTTTGTATGAGTATAAGAAAAAACTTTATTGCAAAATCACAGACAGACACCAATTTTATATATATATATATTTTATATAGATTCACAAAACAATTTAAAGTATTTACAAGTAATGGTAAACATGGAAACCTAAGCTAACTAATCAACAACAATAATTAATTATCTATAATTATTTAAATACAAACCCCCGTGACCATGGGTGCTGTAAAGTACTCGAAAACGTCGGGTTATAAATAATAAAGTTAAACGCGATAAAATCCGTAAAATTAGTTTCATTTAAATGTGTAGTGTTCGCGTAAATATAAGAAATCAGTTATAAATACAAACTAATATTAAAATTTTCATTTTCAATTCGACCAAATACATACAGAGTTTTACACACACAGAATTAACGACAAATATTTGACATAATTTCTGTGATGTTTTTGCTGACAGCCGTTGTGGCTTTTACAGCTTCATCGGATTCGGATAGCTGTGCTCGCGGGCCCAGTCATCCAAATTCATGTTCATCATCATCTTTCGATGATGGTTTTGCTGTTAGGCTTTACAGCTTCAACGGATAGCGGTGCTCGCGGGCCAGGTGCAAATATTTGAAGAAATCGTGTCTCTAAGTCATGCAACGGCGGAGAATTGCGGTGTAAAGCGCTATTTAGAAAAGGACGTCATTTGCACAACGCCATCTATTGATAATGCTAATTAACTATTATTGTATTTCGACGGCTGAAAATGCGTAAAGATCTACCGCAACGCGACGTCCAAGAAATAATTAATATTACAAACAATCAAAATTTAAACTTACTTATAAAAACACTTCAGCAAAGTTGCAACTAATTAGACATTAATTGGACCAATCAATATAATACGACGAAAATTGCACTAAGTTTACATTTAAATCAATCAATTCAGAATTCGACCGTTCGTCGATTACGAAAATCCAAATATTCAACGCGTGCCAATTTTTTAAGCTAAAATCTCCACGTCATTCAAAGGCGGTTTGTATAAATTATATTCTTTGTAAGAATATATAACATTATTTTTTCATTTACTGTGTTTGAAGTATTACTTTAATTTAACACTGTTTAACAAATTAGACTACTGCTGCTGACGTAGACTTCAAATACTCATAACTATTGATAGAATAAACCTATTTTAAAAAACAAATACTTAATGTTACTGGAAGATACTCTTTATGATCTTCTTTCTGAGATTTTGAATAAATTTAGTACTTTAGACGTAATACGTTCATATTTGTATTTAAACACATAGACATACAGACAGTCAGACATTTCTAAAAATGATAGAAATGTAATAAGTTACTTATTTTTAGCCTCCCTCAATCATTTAATTTGCAAAATTTTAAAAGGTACAGACATGTGAGGTTTACAGTATTATTATATGTATAGATATAGATATCAAAGTGCCAAAATGGAAGGTGGTAGTGGCAATTTAAATAAAAAACTAAAATGCCTATAAATATTATAAGTATGGCAATACACTGAGCAGACTGGGAGGATGTCTGGTTTTAAATAACTGAATTTTCAGCAAAATTCCTCATGTAAAACATCGTTCTTAAAACCAAAAAACCTGCCTTTTATTTTATAAACGTTGGAAACGTAATATCACAACAAATATGTCAGCATTAATCCTGTTTAAATAAATATGCACGATTTACATTGTGGTAACTAGTTTAATGAGGTCATTTTCACGCTGACTGCTTTCGCGAAACAACCATTGCCCATTAATTTAATTTTAAATACTTCAAACAAATATGTAACTGTAGTAGGTAAAAACTGAATACGCTGAAATTAAAAATACAAGTAAAGAAAATCTTAAAACTTTACAACCCTTAAAATAAGTAAAACAAGGGCTCGGCGATTGACTGTCGATCGATCGACAATATCTCTTGACAATGCCTCGGTTTGAGATGAAACACGTTCTGTTCTCGACTTCAGTGGTGTGTATCCGTGCTCCCGGTGGCGGTATTAGTTTGCTTGTGCAAGCTATTGAGGGAGGGTGAGCGGTGCTTTTCAAAAACTAGGTTATACAGACCATTTTAAATTGTGCATGCGGATCTTAGCAAATTAACTTTCTTTCCTTTATTAAAACAAGGGCGTTTGTTAAAAGTAAACTGGTCGTAGTACTACTAGGCGGGAATCCGTCTAGCACCGCAGTGCCAGTTTTTCTGTCATCAAACAGTATTACTGTTTGGGTCTGATAGGTCTGTAATGTGGGCATATGAGACCAATTAATTGATGTCTCATGGTGACGAGCGCAGTGTAGTGTCACACAAAATGTTAGCTGATATTATCAATAGAAATACATGCCTCATAACGCCGTAAGCATCTACATAATCACAAAAAACATTATCATATTTTCTCGTATTCTTTCTTACACTGTTGTAGTTTAAATATATTTTAAACTAGCTAAGAGTAATTATATTTAGTATGCCACACTTGAATCACACTGAAAGCTTCAGGATTCTGTTTAAGTTACTTATTTACAAATTGTTTTAAGAATTTTGTAATATGCTGTTGGTTTTGTTGTACTTTCTAGGTTTCTTTTGTGATTTTTGTTCGTATTGTTTAAAACCATTGCGAAAAACACTAGGCCTAGCCTTTTTAGAGGTCTTTTCAACATCCTCTCGGAAACTAGTCACCACCGCCTCTGGGCTCGTGAACTCCTATAACTTTATAATTTTTGTAATAAATAGTCCAAAGATAAATTAACAATCTAATGCAAAACAAAATTTAAATCGGATAAGTGTTTTCTGAGATAAACCCGTTCAAACATACAAATTCTCTTGTTTTATTATAGATAAAAGATAAATCAAAATAAGGTAAAGGCGTAAAAAAATATTATAAATTTTCTATATATTTAATATTTCAACTTCTATGAACTAAATTCATAATGAACGAAACGTAAATTAAAGTCGCGCGTAACACGTCCACCTTTACCAGTTTTTCGCAGGAATCTTAAATTATCCTAAATAGCTCTAGATTATACTCCTGCCAATGAAAGTCCCGTCATAATCGATTCAGCGTTTTCGGAGATTAGCCCGGACAAAGAAACAGACAGATTTTTTTTTTTAAAACCCGAGTTAGAGTTTTGGTATCCTGAAAATTACCGTATGAGATTATGAAACTTTTTATTGCAAAATCACAGACAGACACTACAATTTAATAACTTGTATAGAATTTTGGTGACAAAGTGAAATCACGTCATCAACTCCGCGTCAACAATCATAGAACGTAAGTTTTATCGATTTAATTCCATCGTAAGTAAACAAGCAATTTTTCAAAATGATACCACAGTAAAACAACTTATGACATTCAGAGAAGATGACATAAAGCCCGAAAATTCAATTTTCAATAATAGGAATTTATTGTATTTATTTAATTTAAGTGGTCGGTTGCAAAAATTATCGGTACGCACCGCGTAGGCTAACTCAGTATCGATGAATTTTAGGGTTTAATGCAGTAACTAAACTTTAGGATACAGACACGCAGCTGTTACAAGCAACTTACTTTTATTTTGTTTGTATAACGAATATAAAGTACTAATTACCTATTAACGTTAACGATATCAATTAAAGTAATTTACTTCACTACTCTGAAATTAACTATTTCCTTTTTATCTTAACTTCACTTTGACATTTACTAATTGACTTAATTTTCCCAAACTTTATACAGCCCATTTCTAATTTTTATCGTAAAACGTTGCCAATAAAAATTAACCTGAATTAGGAGAAGAAAGTTTTTTAAGTCGCTAAGAAGCTAAGTTAACTTGTATGTTTGAGTTTGGTGTCTATGAAGTCCATGTTTCTAGGAAACGTAAAAATCGAAAAACGACAAAAAATATGTAATCCATACCAATATTATAAATGCAAAAGTGCTCTCTTTCTGTCCCTTTGTCTATTTGTTACATTTTCACGGTTTTACCGCTACCCATCGGTTCTATGAAATTTGGCACAGGGATAGCGTAGTGTTATGCTACAGTGGTTCACTTTCTCAACCTTTTTTCAACCAAGGATCACTTTTTTTGTTTTGTTGTTAGCAGGGACCAAAAGGTTCAAGTATAATAAACCATATTAATCAGCACGGATCTATTCACCCCATCTTAATCAACGCACGTTGCTTTCAAAATCTCCTACCAACCTACGTCTAAGACTCTCTCGCGGCAGAACCACTCCCGAGGGTCTCACAATAGGACACATTTATTTTTTATTCAATGTTGATCATAGTTCACAAAATACCTTTGTCCTGGGAAGAGTCAGTATGAAATCAAGCAGGTAGCTTATTTTTGTTATGTTTTGACAATTATTTAAAATGTAAAAGTACGTACAGTTGTAGTAGTAGTGAGTAATTTATAGTATAATAACCATAAAGATATAGAAATAGCTCGGCAGCGAACACTTCATTCCCAGGGATTATTACCATCTATATATTCTTCAATATTAAAATTAAATATGTTTATGAAGTCTTCGCCTTTATTAAAAAAACGTTAACTTTTCGATAGGAAGATTACTGCACATTCTGGGACTTTGTTGTAAAAACGTATCATTTCTCCATGAATGTATTACTAACTGTGTGAAGTTGAGTAATTGGCATTACTATCTTGTGGTTATTCCTGGTATTTACATTGTGACTATCTTGCAATTAAATATTGAAAAAAATAAAACTGTGACCAGGAAATTTATATGGTCCCTTTGGTTCATTCTAAAGATTTATTTTGTAAGGCTGGTTATAATAATATTTAAAACAAAGTGATTACCGTTAATTACGTTTGTCTGTTAAGTAACTAATTTTTTCAGGTGTTTCTTGGAAAGAATAATGCTCACCAGAGAAGCCGCAAGTCATACACGGTGTTAAATACTATCTTAATAACTAATCCCTATTCATTTGTAGAGGTTCATATATTAATTTATTCTTTAAATACCAGTTACAAGGGGATTCACTCTTCGCACGTGAAGGTTCACATTAAAATATACATATATAAAATAGACAATACAAATATTCGCTCCCTCGACATTTTATTTAAGAAATGTGGGGAAGGCACACTGCTCCCAAAACCGATCGTGAGCGGGGAGCGCTGACTCATACAACACGCTCCCTCGTAGAGGGACGTAAAGTTGGAGACAAGAAAATAGTCCACAGTAAAACTGGCGTACCAGCAAAAAGAAGGCTTGGCCCCTTGCGTGCGTAAGCACAAATATCGACCGAAATCTCGCAAGTTAATGCGTGTTGATATCTTACAAGTATACAGCTAAATCCAGTCTTAGTTAATGTACGTCGCACGTTTTAGGCACACGTCGAATAATCACGGGCACTCTGGTGCAACGTTGTTCGGTTTATACCGCAGCCTTGAGAGATTCCTACCGCCAGCTACCACCCGCATAAGGTCGACGTATAATGCACCACCAACATTTGCAATGATGTATATAGCCTTTTTAATAATTATAAATCAATCAGCCATCAGGCAGGTTTGTGTGATAGCCATCAGGTTGGGATATGAGTGACTGACGTTGAGTATCATGTATTTCCGATCCAGTTTGTCTCACTCACTGAGAAATTTCCGTTAATAATTCATATGTGGGAAAGTTACTGAGAGTGTTTTTTTTAATATTGTTGCTATATAAAACTCTGGAGGGCAGACGAACTGACACGAAGGGCCGACTTGGGCAAAACTATTTATTATATTAATAATTGGCATTGCTATCTTTATATATTTATATTAAAAGTTACTTTGTGATCGTTGCGACAATATTTCAATGGCGGGCACTACGGACTTCCTCCTTTTCAACATTCTGGTAAATGCTTTTTAGGCGAGTAGAATATTCATGAATATTCAATACATCTACAGAGTACGAACGTAACGAATTTTATACCTGAACAGTTATAATATCCTCTATTCGCATTTCTTAGCGCCAAAAGCTTAATACCCGGGTAATAGTATTGTGAAATAAAATTAATCTGCAAATTAATTTTACTTAGACTAAATTGAATCAAAAGACATAATAACAAAAGGATCCATTTCATGTCATTACTGAATTATTGACTATTGATATGTGCTAACTAAATCTATGCGATTAAGCCATTGATATTAAAAATATAATTAGAGCTATTTGTGAAGCAGGACACTTTAACAGGTGAAAATTTACTGGTGGTAGGATTCCTATGCAGGAATCCGTCTAGGTAGGTACCATCCCAGGGCCAGTTATTCTGCCGTGAAGCAGTAGTATGTAAATTATACTGTGTTTCGGTGTGAAGGACACTGAGAGCTAGCGTAATCACTGGGTATGAGACTTAATAACTTACGAACTTACCATCAGGTGAACGTTTTGCTCGTTTCGGCAGCTTTATCCAATGAAAAAACATATTTTTTTTAAACCTGTACTTTTATACAGCTTCCGTCAAGGTAATATGGGACTGGAGAATGAGCAAAATGTATTAAGTGTCAGGAAATATTTTTGTAGCTCGACGAAATTTCGCTTATATAATGTTTGATGATTGTATTTCCACATGTAAAAATAATTTTAATTTATTTCTCCCAGTTAATGAGAAAAACAATAATTTTAGGTTATGTTCGTAGGTTATGTTGAAGCACATTACTCTTACATGGTGTAAACTATCGTTCAGGATATTACTTCATTAATTATAGGAAACTTAATAATAGATAAAACATATATGCATGCAATTCGAACTAGTGTTTGTTTGTTATTGCTCGTACATGTAAGAGTTTCTTGTCATTAGCCACCATTCGAACAATAACTATTGTATTCGGTACACTGGAATACATACTCGTACATACTTGACAACAATTAATTGTTAATGAAACCAAGTAGAGGCATTAATAGCAAGTACTACAATAGTTTATGTGTAATTATAATTGAATGAAAACTAAATAGTAATGTGCATTATATTTTATATAAAAAACACGTACAACAACAACAACAGTATATTTTTTTCAATAAGTACTATTTATCGGTCCACTGATGAGACAATAGAATGTATTACAAGTAATTTTAATTGTTCATCTCATAACAACATATTGATTAAAGAAAAATAAAACTACGTTGTTGTTTAACTTAATATTGCTTTGATTTTACTAATTAACCATTCTTAATAAAAAAAAAACAAACAAATAAGGAGCTCAAACACTTAAAAACAATATGTATTTCTATAAATAAAAATGGAGTCTAATTAATACAATATAAGTACTTATAAAATAACAAATACCTGTAATAGACAGACATACATTCGTACATATATCAGTTAAAAGTCATTTTGATAATCAAATTTAATTAAAAATGCGACTTAAATTATGAAATATATTATCGTCCTGACACAACCTTCGTCCAAGAATGGTCATTCTACTTTGTATATTTGAAAATAAGTATCCTTTTTTAATAATAATAATTTCCTTATAATGAACAATAGTGACCTGTGTAATATAAATAAAATTATAGCGAAGAATATGAATGTAAAGGTTTAACGATATTTAGTTCGTTTAGTGCAACGTCATAAATGTAATTTCATTGTTTTGCGTAACCATTGACGTTTACATGCTGATACATCAGAATACGTTGTACCTAAATTATCATTTAAGATCCTTATATTCTAGCAAATATATTTATTCTGTATTTTTAAAAGCTTTTTTCTGTTATTTTTTCTACCAGGGATTATAATATCAAGATATTTATGACTGTATCTATTTTAGTTTCAAATTTGTTCTTACATCCAATTTAAATTTAAATTTGAGACAAGCGTAGCTTAAGAATAAATCTATACTTGAGAATAAAACCTCAGCACATCAAACGGGATTACAGTAAAATTTTAATTTGAATGTTTTAATGGGCATATCAAAACTTCTTAGACTTTCAAAATGTTTCTATAGAATTTCATTTTAAATTTATTTATAAAGTATTTTAATAAAAAACACAGTGCAGGAGCTTTTACCGACAAGGTAAAGTAGATTTCTACGAGCCTGAACATTCTGTTCATAGTTTGGTTAGTTGATAGATAGATATAAACACATACACTCACGTCTTTTCCCGATATAACGGGTAGGCAGATACCACACTCGTAGCCCAACTGTTTTCTTGCATAATTTACGACGTCCGTTCGGGCCTTAAGGCAAAGATAAAGAAAAGGTAAAGATGTGATCAAAAAATGGTTATTTCAGACCGTAGCCCACATAGTTATAAGATAATATAAAAACTGTTAGTAAAAATGAAACAAAAAAAACTTTAATTTAAATAAAATCAATTTAAATACGTGCCAGTACATACCGTTACTGTAACATGCAAAAGTGTTTTATTAAATTTTTAACAGGAATCTCAAAGAGAAATATCGGCTCGGTCGTCACACGGTATAGGATGACGATAAATTGCTTCAGTTTGTTAAAAACAATTCATATCTGAATACCTAAGAATAAGAAGTTATGTTAGGTGATCAACACCTACTACAATACTATAGTTCGAAATCTAGCTGCGATAGGAAAAGTATGGGAAATAACTGGTTGATTCCGTATATAATATCGCAAGAGTAGCTACAGTAACGCGTCGACGTAGTTACTCTCTCGCTGCAGAACTACAAGCTGGATAATCTAGTTACGTGTGATGAGAAGTAGGTACCGCAACATTAAACAGAAAGGACAGTGGGATAAAGATAAAGCCTACCTACCACCTAAACTGTGTTCGGTGGGATAGAGAAAGAAAGAAGTAATCATCTTTGAGCTGCCTGAAAATCAGACGATGAAAGCGCAAGTGTACACTGAATAGTTATAACATTGAGCTAAAAATATTAATAAACAACGTCCATAACGTGTCCACGACACCAAAATGCCCAAGTATACGTAACATGTTATTAGAATTTAACAGGGAAATACTACCACGCCCCAGAATTAAACGGTACCCAGAAGGCGATAACTTTACTGAATAAATCTGTATATTTTTTTAAACTTATCGTAACGAACACTTTTTGCAACGACTTATCCAACAACCTAATATTATCAAATCTTAAATAAATAGGAAATGTTTTACGTTTTATTACAAAATTTCTAGCTTACTTGTAGATACCAAACAACTCAGAGTTCTGATATTACTAGATTTTCTTTGGCATGGTTTAAAGTAGTCTCAGTTAATAGGACATTACCTTTGAGTAGAGGAAAGTTTTTGTGTTATATTATTTAATTGCATCGTTACCTGCGCGAAGACGTGTCATTAAGGTCGATTAGCCGTATCTGTTTCTTAGTTATATTAAATTTTGTATTTTGTACATACATATAGTATTTATTTTAAGTCAGTTTACTTTAAATTTTGATATGGATGCTTAAGTTTTCATCCAATTATTTTTTGTCTAAATATATCAGTATGTCTTGTAGTCATCGTCAATTCCGCCTTTCACTAGTCCACTGCTGAACATAGGCCTCCAACATAGATTGCCACAAAAGTTTTTAACTCTCATTTTGGGGGGATTTTGCCATAGTTGCCACGCTTGACAGGCGGGTTGGCAACCGCAGTTTATTTATTCAGATGTTCCAGGAAGATGCTGCTGCCTATCTCCTGCTTACAATTTTCCCTCAGTCGACTTTTACAGCACCCACGGGATGAGATGGGGTGGTAGATTTTCTTAAGCCGCTACCACCCGGCAGTGTAATGTCTTGCAGTATCGTTGTAGTTTCATTTGAATTTGGTAAAGATCTGATGAAGATCTTCGGATACACTGAGTGAGTGTCAGGGCTTTAATGAAATACTTTTTAATTTGTTTCCGTTTACAGGTATCTTTGTTACTTTTTTATAATAACAGGATTATTTAAATATGTATTCAAAATGTCCAGGAATTCATCAAGTAAAAAATAAAATAGAAAACGTCCTCAAGTAATTGATTCAATACTTACTTAATTCTTTTTTTCACCTACATACATCTTTATAATATTTTCTTTATATTATTTAAAATGTACTTAAATAAACCAGGAATTCCCTGAGGTAAAAAAAGACTAAAGAAAATAGAAAGAATCCTCAAGGAAATCAATTAACTGAAATCAATATTGCTACTGAAATGAAAAGTGTAATGTTCTTATATTGACTATTAAAAATAGTTAAATAAATAAATTTTACTTTTGTTGAACAATTTACTTGTTGTACAAAAGTTGTGTAAATAAAGTGATTAACTATGGAGCTGGAACATGAGAATTTCAATATAGCTCTGAACTAGTAATGTATTAAACATATACATTTATCTGTGGTCATATTTACACAAAAAGTAAAAATAAACAGACAATTATAATTCTTATGATTTTAAGCAAAACATGAAAGTGAAGTTATTTGTAGAATGCAGCTTCGTCTAGACACGGTTAATTAGTTGATACTTAAGGATGTTATTTGTATTCGAACAATGCAAAGAAGAGTTGAAATTGCCGAAAGTTTTCGTTAGAACTTCAAAATTAGAAAGATTAACACAGCGACTCAGAGATTAAATTTGTCGACATTGTTGTACAAATAATTGGTATGCCCCTGACAACATTCGCGGAATTCGCGTTCGTGGCGAACTTTTCGACTTATTTCGGTAGATTATTAATTAGTTACTGGTAGTGAATGTTGGGTGTGGCAGAAGAAGCTCTAAAGTAATGCTGTGGAAATGAAAAGTTTTAGAAGAATAGGTGGAGTAACTTTAATAGACAAAGTGAGGAAGAGTGTGATAAGGAAACGTTGTGGTGTATTAGAATTTAAAATTAATGTAGTGACAAAGATAGAGAAAGGAATGTTTAGATGGTTTAAACACGTATGCATGAGAGAAGATGGAAGAAACAGATTTATGAGGTGAGTGTGAATGGGCAAGCGGGTTAGAGCCGACGTAGTAGGTCGCTTTAATTACAGGCCATGTCAAAAGAAATTAGAATAACTAATAACTAATGAAAGTAGAAGAAGGTAAAGATGTGTTTCGGAATTGTAGCAAGTGGAAAGATGTGGTCTCTGACTACAACAATGGGAAAGAAGCTAAGAAGAAGTGACTATAGTCGAGTATATATTAAAAAAAATCTTAACGAAGCATAAAGATTATTAATGCATATATCAAAGATTTTGTTACGGTGTATAGATGGACAAGATATTGGACACAGTAAAATAAACACGATTAATGTATTTTATATTATAAGTTGGTTTCAGTTTTTATCTATAATCTTTGTAAAACTCATGTCAATGGCTTTAGTGCCTCTCGAGTTAATTTCGTTTGTACAGAAGGACAGACAAAAAAGTACTTCTACAAATATCTTACGTAATTAAACTTTAAAAGTCAGCGTATGAGATTAGAACTACAGTGTAAATTAACGTGTTGCTTTAGGCCTCATCATTTACTTATAGTAAGTGGAAGTCTGTTCAAATATTTGCCAATCCTCAAAAGTATAAAATATGTGAAAGATGTCGACCGCGTGGCTGAATGTTCACAGTACCCGACTTCTACTCCGCAGGCTCCTCCGCTGCGTTCGAATCCCAGCCGGAACCAACATTTGTGCAAAAAAGTTTGTTGGTTTTCGTGTCTACTTGTATTGTGCATTTGAAATGTATGTCTGTAAAACACAGTTACGATACCGGAGCAATCCTAGTGTAGGACATTGTTTTTATCACACTAAATAAAGATGTCTGTGTGATGATGAAATTGAATAATCATTTAGCTATTATTTCTTATATTTATGGATATCATTGTTTTATCGTTAATCGTACAGTTTTTAATAAATTATATTAATGAATGACTGTAATAAAGGAAGAAAACTATATTTTAGATAAAATAAGTAATCCGAACAGTGATACTCGTAAATTAACTAATAGTCTCATATACGTTATATCTTGTAATTAATGGGAGCTTGCAGAAAATTACGTTGTAATAACTTCATTAAATATTCTCGAGAGACAATGATAAAAACGAAGAAAGCAATATTTTAGATGAAATAACTAATCCGAATTGATTTATATTCTCTCATGTTTTATTTATTGCCATAATGTCCCTGCTTGTGAAAAATTGTGATATAATCATTTCATTACATATTCTTGACCCACAGTGATAATAACTATATTATATATATAATTGAAGTAAAACTATATTTTAACCGAATCAACTAATCCCAATTAATTTATATTCATGCAATATAACGAAATAATAATAATTAAATAAATATAAATAGCTACTGGCTCTTTGTTTTACAAATCGAAGCCTCTTTTGACAATTAAAATAAGAACCAGATGTAAGTTTTATTAACATTTCAACTTTGTGACAATTTAATGTTCAATTTTACAGTACAATAAACTGGTGAACTGAATCGTTTTACGAAATACACATAGCCTCTTCTGCATGGAAGTATACACACCTTGCTTTTTCACACAACAATCTTTCCGTAAAAATCTTTAGAGAGCAAGCGTTCGTAGCTGGCGTTATGTTGGTATACCTAGTTAGTCTTAATTGTATAATAAATGTTAACCTTCATAGTTGGTTGACAGTAGTTTTAAATTATAAACTGTGTTTTTCTTGAATTTGAATTGTTTATGTGTGACAGAATATCGATGTTTATTGTCTTGACGGAAACCATTCGCCGAGTTATATTTATTTATTTATATAATTTGGAACGTCAACAGTACATATATTAAGTTTATCTTATGAATAAAATTACATAATTAAGTCTGCGTACCTATATTAGACGAGCACATCAATTACGATAACTAGGTGTTACCTAATAATAATAAAAATAATTAATTAAAGCGTAAAAATAAAAACAAATTACGTAATCAGATGTTGTAAAGAAACAGTTATACGAAGATTTGTCTAACTGCATTACCAATTGGCGAACAAAACTCTGAGTATGCTAAGGCACTCAGAATATCTAAGTTACTTTTCGCCCGGGACATCATGCAAATACTCAGGAACTTAGACAGTGGCAATTTTGCTTAGTATCATTCGTACCGTCGTAACTAATGACAACAATCGAATTGACGTTGTAATTCGTAACATAACACTTTAAATTTTTCTTTCTTTGGATAAACCCACTTGGGGTTTGCCCAAAGAAAATCATCCAATGGATCTCGTAAAAGGCGAGTAAGGAATTAAACCGCACTGTGCACCCAACAGCGCATGGTGGCGATGGGCTCACCACCTATCACACCAAGTGCATTATATTGTTTTGGTGAAACGTGGATTGTGGCAGTCATCTGTTTTTGCAGTGAGTCTCTGACTACCCCTTATGGGATACAGTCCTGATCTTATGTATGTATGTAAGGACTCATGACTTATATGATATGTATGTAAGTTGGCCAATTAGCCACGCGATCGTCTAGCCGTCATTAGTAAATTATGTAATTTTATTTTTCAACGTTAAATAATTTTAAGCCGATCCCTATTTCATTTATATTACATACAACGTATTCATTTATTTATATATTATTATATGTATTTATATATATTTATTTATATATTCATTTATGTTACGGCTTTCTCCCAAATAAGAGATAGGCAGAGACCATTACCGTAGGGCACGTTTTCTCTTCTCATTGCGTTCCCACGAGTAGCAAACCGCACGGCTAAGCCAATGGCGGAGAGGAATGGAAAAGGATTAGGTAGGGAATGGACTTGGGGTAGAGAATGAAACACAACCACACCCGAAACTATACAATTAGCGTTTTGCATTTATTTTGACCCCGGCTGAACCCGGGACCTACAGTGAAGCCAGGATCTTTGAACACTAGGCTACACACATACATTTCAACACATTCTTAAGAACTTGGCGCTTTAGTTACAAAAATGAAATGAATTTAATTGTGCCGTGTTGGGGCAGCCTAGGAGAATCACACCATCCCATCCCGTAGGGGGCGTAAAAGTCGACAGAAGAAAAAAAAATTAGGAGATGATCATCTTTCTGAAACATCTCAATAAAACAACTGCGGTTGTCTACCCCAAGCCAAGACAAGCGTGGCAACTGTGGCAAAATCCCCCCAAAATCCGAGCAACATTTTCGTGGCTGTCTATAGCGGAGGCCTATGTTTAACAGTGGACTAATTATAGGCGGAAATGATGATGATGATGATGATCAATTTTTTTAATCCCTTTCATAAGAAATATAAATTTCGTTTGTCAAATGTCATTTTTTTTAAAATCTACCACCGATCCGTAATGATGTTCCTCTGACGGAAAAGAAACAGGTGAAAGAAACTACGTAGGTATCTTTTATTTAAAAATCTTTTAGTCAAAAATACATTAGTGTCATAGAAAACCAAACCACGCTACATGACAACATTTTACACAACGAAAAAACAAAACTTTACCGTCTAAAACTACATCACCGCTTAAAATTAGGTGGGTTTAGCTTTTAGATAATAACCAGCTCACTACACCTTCACTGTACGTCAATGTTGATGGATTGATAATAGTGATCAATTCCATCAGGTCGAATGAGAGCTTTCTACACTCTTGAAACGAACCAAAATCATAAGTTTATCATTTAAATAATTCACTTTACTGTCAAATCTACATTCACCAGAAGTAATCACGAGAGCGCAACGGCGTTTCTTACCAGGAAGCACACTGTCACCGATAAATCTCTAGCTTAGCAATTTACGAGAAAAGTTCGTGTACAACTGTAGTCCGGTGAAGACGTACACGTCGTGAACGTTCGCTAATATATGCCAAACCAAAGGTACGACGGCCACGATTTACAGAGGAAATGAAAAAGTTCATTTAATATTAATAATAATGTATATTTAATCCGATTGATACCGATACGTGCGTGGATCGAGAAATTTTCACCGACTGTTAATTATTAAAAACGAATGTTTATTACTTGATTTTAAGTATACATTTAATGTTAATCTTCGTTTTTTGTATAAATAATATAACAAATCATGATATTTCTACATTTAAAGTAATTTCTCTGTTAACAACTAAGTAAAAAATTAAGTCAGGATTACTATCTTAATAAATTTGGCAAATTAAATATAGAAATGCAATTTGTGATTCCATGTTTTTTTATTTATTTAACGAAATATAGGCAAGTGAAAAAATATTTAAATAAAACTATTGTAACGGATTTTATCGCGTTTAATTTAAACTATTTATAAAAAAAGACCCATACTAATAGGTATTTAAACGGTGAATCTCACAATCATCCTTCACCGTTAGCTCCCGTGGGTAAATCTTTGTTTCAGACAGCACAAGGGATCTGTGACAGTAAACACCTGGCGCCGAGTTTCAGCATGTCAAACAAGTTTTGTGAAACAACACGCTTCGGGTTACGCGCCTTCTTCGCGATGAACGTGTGAAACCAGCCACAGTTGAGCGTGTACCTGCTATTCTACCATATGTCAGAGGAGTCATGGATAAGATTGGCTATATCTTGAAGCGATCTTCTATAAGAACATTTTTCAAGCCGCCGAAGAAGATAAGTCAGTTTTCACCATCTGTCAAGTGTAACAGCCCTCTACAAGATACAGGAGTATACAAGATGGATTGTAAATGTGGTCTCTCTTACATAGGGCAAACTAAAAGATCCATAAAGACCCGCGTTAAAGAACATCTAGCTGATGTGAAGCATCGACGCTCTAGAAGTCTAGACTAGTCTAAAAAAATAGAAAGTATGCAGTCTGTGACCATGTTCTGGATCATCCCAACCAATACATCAGATTTGATAGACCAGAAATCCTTGCAAAAGAAATCCGATTCCTATCAAGGATGATTCGCGAGGCTATTGAAATAAAAAAAAACATGCTAATTTCAATAGGGAAGATGGTTGGGTACTACCACCGGCTTGGGATCATATTATTTATAAAATTAAATTAAAAACCAAGTATACCACTGCAAGGCTTCAAAAAACAGTAAGCTCTTTCTGCGTAGACCTGACTAAAAATAATAATTTAAAGCTGAAGGTAATCCCGGGTTAACTGTGACATCAGGACATAACGAAATTTGGTAAACGATACGTTGTCTGGCTATAGATTTCCGGGAAAACAGTCATCCGTGTGGTGGCGGCCAAAGAATCTACCACCCCATCTCATTCTGTGGGTGTCGTAAAAGTCGGCAGAGGGAAAATTAAAACCAGAAGATGGGCAGGGGCATCTTCCTGGAACATCTGAATAAATAAACTGCGGTTGCCAACCTGTCTGCCCAGCGTGGCAACTATTGCAAAATCCCCCAAAATGAGAGCTACAAGAAACTTGTGTGGCAATCCATTGGGGAGGCCCATGTTTAACAGTGGACTAGTGATAGGCTGAAGTGATTATGATGAGTCTTCCGGAAGAAATAGATCTAAATATTAAAAAAATTGACAAACACTTCTGTTTTACTTTTTAATTGGTGACAATAATTTTAAATTGTTAGCATGTGTATATTTTGTCTCTTTATCATGTCGACATACTGTATCTGCAACACCAAAACTTGTTTGTTTTCAGTTCTGAATGTCCTCTAACGTTAACTTTCGTACATTTGTACCTAAAGATAAAGATCTACAAATATCAGTAACTTCAAAGGTACCATCGTAGTGTCAGTTATTAAGCTGACAAGGAGTAGTGCGCAAGCACTACTGCGTTTCGGTATGAATATCACTGAAATTAGTGTAATTACAGTACATATATGAGACATCAAATCGATGTCACAAGGTTTCAGTACAAAGGTCTGAGTGCCACTGCTACTCTTATGGGCAGGCGTGGCACTAACAACCGTAGGAACGACTGGTCTCGCCATCTGACTTGCATCAAAAAGGATTGGGGATATCTGTCAAAAAAAACATTAATATAATAAGTTTGCAAACGATACGACACTTTTTGCTTCACTGGTTTTTAAAAATCATCAGTATCAGTAGTACCAGGCAACTCGTACCTTAGGCGCTGCAACCGTGACCGGTCCGGGCGGCGTATTCGAGACTATTATTCTGATATCTATCGGAAGCCATAAGTTTTTTTGCCATTTTCTTTAATCGACACGGCGTAATATAAACGTTATTGGTTTTACTTTTCTCGGTTTACGTAGAATCGTAATTTTAAGTGGTAGTAGGATTTCTATGCAGAAATCCGTCTAGGTAGATACCACCCCCGGGCCATTCTGCAGTGAAGAAGTAGAGTGAAAACATTACTGCGTTCAGTCTGAAGGGCACTGAGAGCTAGTGTAGGCACTGGGCATGTAAGACTTAAGAACTTATGTCTCAGGGTGAGGGGCGCAGTGTGGTGACACACAGAAATTATCTGGGTGACACAGCATTTTTTATGGGCAGGCGTTGCACTTACCATCAGGTGAAAAATAAATAAATGAAAAATAAAAAAATAAAATCGTAAACCATAGCAAACAAAGTAAAGTAACAGCCGGTAAATATCCCACAGCTGAGGGCTTCTTTCATTTCTGAGAGGGATTTTGGAGCTGAAAAGAGTCTGCTACGCTGATCCAATACGCACTGGCGACTTACAGGTAGTGAGATTATAAATTCTGGTAGTAACTTATTTACTGGTGGTAAGGTTCTTATGCAGGAATCCGTTAGGTAGGTGCCACCGTAGGGCCAGTTATTCTGCCGTGAAGCAATACTGTACAAACATTACTGTGTTTCGATTTGAAGGGCAGTTTAAAGCTACTGTAATTACTGGGTATATGAGTCTTAAGAACTGAACTCTCGGGGAAACGAGCGCAATGTGATACCTCACAGAATATTTAAGTGTGGCACCGCGCTCCACCACACACCATTTGTTATGAGTAAACTCACCATAAGGTGAACGTCGCTTTTTCCTACAAAAGAAATCTTCATTTGAAGACCATTAAAAACAGCAAAAGGAAAGTTTCAGCACGCAATGACTTTTAGTCCGTTTATACTAATTCGTTAGTATATAATACATGAATAACTTACAACTTTGTTACTTAAACTAAAAAGTATTTCTATTCTTATCAAATAAATAATGAGTTTACAAAATGAGAAATAACTTAAAACTTTTTAATTCCTTATGAGGATCAATGTGAATTTTATCAAAATCTAAGAAATTTATATATGATAAAAGCTTTCCATTGGAAAAAATATAAGATAGGCTGGAATAATAAGAAACTTACTTAACATAACACTCACTTATCTTGATGCTTATTGGAATAGAATAATATCTTTAAAGCTAGGTAAAATATAATGTTAATAATTTCTTCTCAGGCAAGATGGTATATTCTGCTCACACATTTTTTTAAACACACTGCACCCGTCACTCTGGGACATATATTCTTAAGTCCCATATGCTACACTAGCTGCCAGTGGCCTTAAGACCGATAAACAGTAATGTTTTCACATAACTGCTTCATGGCGGAACAACTGGCCCTTACGGTGCTACCTACCTAGACATATTCCTGCATACGAATCCTACAACCAGTAATAGCTTCTGATTAAACTGTATTCGAAATCTACCAAGACGACAACATCAATATTATCAATAGGATGAAAGTATACAACAGCGTATTTAAAGGCATAGGTAGACAGGAATTGGACTATCAAGTGAATAATCCTAGGGTTCGGGGCATCATAAATATAAATCTGAGCTGGTATTAGGACCTTTTTATTGAACAGAGAAAATATAAATTTCAGTCGTTACTTACACAATTTGCTACACATCTTTACAGCGCGATTCACAAAAAAAAAACATTTACATAATTAGCGTCATCCATAGACAACCACGCGAACACCATGCGATGCCGATAATTGTGTTTGAAAAATATGCAAATAAACTATTTGCGTTTTAGAATTTACGTATTGTGAGTTCTTTGTACTGTGTATAACAGCTTGAATAGCAATATGTAATTAAAATGCAAATTTTCACTGTCCTCCACTATTTCATCTTGGCGTGTTTCCTTAATTGTAGTTGGAGCCTTTGCCAAAAACATCATGTCTTTTATTTCTATTAATTCTGTAAGAAATTGCGTTAGCAGTTTTTGCGCCTGTAGTAATCTTTCAGTATGCGATTTTTTTAGGATTTATCTTAACTATGATTAAATTTAATACTAACTGTTCACAGTTAATATAACTGCTGCTGGTTAGATTGTCTATGCGTGAATCTTCCTGGGCAGGTTTTATATGGATGTGAGTTAGGAGACGACTATATCGTTCACATTGATTTTAAGTACAGCGTCTGCCCATAACAAATACGGTGTAACCCAGAATATTTTCTGTGTGTCATCACCTGAGACATAAAATCTTAAGTCTCATTGGGCTAGAAATTACACTAGATCTTCAAACTAAAACAGTAATGTTAACACACTACTGCTTAACGGCAGAATAACTGGCCTTGGTTCCGACGCTGTGCCAGTTAGTTATTCTATAATCAAGTAATCTTTCTCGGCTTGAAGATGACTCAAGCTAGTGTGAATACAAGGAACTCTCATAGTGATGAGCGCGGTGCGGTGCTACAATTTTCAAAGCAAAGTTCAGTGACAAATCAACTATTATGGACAGTCGTGGCACATACCATCACATGTACGACTTGCTCGTCTCGGCACCACTACGGAGTGTGTCCGTTTCACTTTAATACGAGTACATAGTGTTCCTGGAATCGTTGTTACTGAATCGTACTGACTGTAAAAATCTAATAAATCTAATAAATCCTGTTATAGGTCGCGCATTCGATTCTCACATTTGACAAATAATTGTATAGCCTACAGATCATTTTTTGATTATAGATTGATATCGGGTTTGTGCATGTGAATTTTATCTATATAAAATGCACACAAGGTCTAGCAAAATATTTTAAAATCGCATTTTAAAACACAATTATTTATGTTCTTATATCCAGTTAAGCAGAATAATTAACGTCTTAACGATGTTTTATCAGTAATTTTTATTAAATATGTATTAATAATAATTAAATGTAATCATCTTACTAACTTATATGAAGACTTGGCGAACAATCAGAAAAAACTTCCGAATTCGGAAACGATTTTAATTAAAATTGCAACAACATTGATTCAGCATTTTGATAATTATGAATAAATCGGCGGTAGGGCTCTAATGCAGGAATCCGTTAAGTAAGTATCCGCATGGCAGAATATCAGGCTATGGGCGTTGTATGGCACCACACGGAAATGTTCTGGATGGCATTTCATTTGTTACGATCCACGACCACCACTACCATCAGGTGAATATTTTGTTCCTCCCTTCACTTTCTCCAATAAAGACAACAAATATCAATCCAAATTTTCGACAATTATTTTTGAACTATGATTGCCTTTTGATTAGAAAATAAATAGGTATAGATTGATTTCAAAGTTGAACGTAAATTGTTCCCTATTATTCTTATTTAACGATTTTTTCAATAATTGAAAGTAGCTAGTAATGCCGTGAATCTAGTGAATGACATAAATTCTTGTGAAACCAAAGATTATGATTATGCTCAAAATAAATTCAAAATCAACCAATTATATTCGGTTAAACTAAAGTTTCATTCAAGGGGTACAACCTTGAACGAAACTCAATATCGGTGTTACATAAACATAGATTATAGATTATAGAGTTGAGAGTGATAAGGTAATTTGCCTGTTTTAATTATCATTAAACCTAAATTCAAAATGCTATAAATCTTACATCTTTTTGTAAGATGATCTTTCTTAAAAAAACACATTAAAAGGAGTTGCTAATTCATCATTTTTATCATCATTTCAGTCTATGACAGTCCACTGTTGAACATAGACCTCCCCCAAAAATTGCAATAAACACGGTCCTGAGCCACCTGCATCCATCAACTTCCCGCAAAACCGTGCAGGTATCTAGTGGGGACCTACACTGCATTGGCCGTTAGGTTACCACTCGAGAACCTTTCCTCCCCAACGGTTATCGGTTTTACAAGCTGTATGACCAGCTCAGTGCTACTTCAGCTTGCTGATACTTAGGGCTATGTCAGTTACTCTAGTTCTGCTGCGGATATCATCGTTACGGATTTTATCACGCGTATAAACTCCTAGCATAGCCATTTCCATAGCTCGCTGAGTGAATCTGGTTGCAGTGAATGATCACGTCTCGGTTCCATATGTTATCACTGGATACACGCACTGGTTGTATACTTTCGTTTTGAGGGCATTAAGATATACTCAAAGATGAGACGCAGTCTTCCGAACGCTGCCCAGTCAAATTGGATCCATCGAATGCTATCCAAATGCTCTTTTATAAGTTTTACAGGTAAACACTATGTATTCGAAGCCAAATATACTATGGAACGAGATACCTGGTGATTAAAAGTTTCATTAGATGTGTAATATTTGCGTAAATATAAGAAATCATTATGATATTTTTATACAACCTTATTAACGAGTCCATGGACAACCCGGAATTGTTGAGACAAATATCTCATAAATTTCTCTCTCATATACCACGTCATTCTTTTCCACTGGTCACGCACAAATACTAAAGAACTAATCTCGGTCACTACTTGTATCGCCTTGGTTAAGTAGACTGTACAGGGAATTTATTGTTAAAGATAAACCTTTCTTTTATCAACAAACTATGGAATTATGTGTATGTTAAGACTATTTCCCTGTAAAACCAAAATACACGTATTTGTTGCTTCTAATAAAATAAATTAAAGAGATAACCAGATTCATTCTGTTGAGGGACAGTTTTGAAACAATACCATACACAAAGGGACATCCAATTCACATCCCAGACAAGTTATTATTTAATGTTGACCGGCTGTATTAAATTGGTTCATTATATCGTCTAGATGGGACTTAATTAAAATTAAATGTAAATATTTTCATATTTATCAGTGACAATTTATTGTGATATTGTTCATCAATAGTCGACCTTTCACTGTCTGATATTCGTCTAATTAGCAATATAACCTTGTGAAAGTGATTAAAATAATACGGGTTAATAATTAAAATAAGAGCAATAGGTTACTTTAATTACTATTTATGAAAATAACATAAAATTGAGTCTCGTCAATATTAAAATTATCGAGTATTTATAACGCAAAAAACAAAAACGCATGTACCTTAAAGTCGTAATTCATTACGAACTGCGTTATCGCGTCTATTACAGTTTAAAACGTGTCTACGTGTTTCAAATATGACGTAAATATACGGACCGCGTTTATCTTATCTTATCATCATCATAATTTCTCTTAAATTAGTCTACTACTAAGGGTACTCCCTCCTCTCCCAGGCCTCTCTCAAGTTGAAAGAACTTTCCGGAATAATCACGCGAAGAGGAATTAGCGGTCGCGGTACTTGATCCTTCAATCCTAAGACGCTTCCTCTCATCATCGTCCTGGTTATTAAGGTATAGCCTATCTGAAATGTTTTGGTAGCTCAGGGTGCTTGCCTTAAACTTCATAGTACACAAGTGACCTGAGTTAGATCCCGGTGCCAGCACCTCTAACCTTGTTCTGCCATTTCAAAGAGCTGATTTGCCATTTGCTCAGCGGTGCAGGAAAACATCGTGAAGAAACCTTCATGTCTGAGGAATAAAATGCAGCATGGTGAAGTCTTCCTAGTTCCACAGCTCTCTCAAAAATTAGAGGAGACCTGTGCTCAACAGTGGGACATTTATAGGCTGTTATGCTGTTACTTTACTTTACTTTTTATGTCTGAGATAATAAATCAATCTATATAATTAATATGTAAAGAGAAAACTTTTACCCCTTTTTAACCATATTGTGCGCACGAAAGTGTGAGATTTGAGATAGTTGTGTGTACGGTGTGTACGGAGAAGAAGCGAAAAAGCTTAATAACTTTCATACCGACAATGTTAAAAAATAATAGTCTGTGGTCAAACAGTATCATAGAGTAGAGATTGTCACCAAAGAATTTTAAAATATTGCCAACAAATAATTACTCAAACCTCTATAAAGTTCAAACTTAAAACTTTAATGAATAGCGCTCATAATTCGACCATGAGGTGCCTACCAGTACATACTCGTATAATTAAGCCGTGGTAGTTTAATACTTTAAATTTCATACTAAACAATCAACCAGCATATTTTCAGCACTTAAAAGAAGTACGAAAATAGTTATTGGCAACTTTATATATGGATTTACCAGGTACTCAGCAATAAAAAAAAAACATTTTTTCTAGTGTAAAAAGTACCGAGACGAGCAAATCTCCGAATAACAAATCAGTGTCTTCCACACTATCCACACTGCGCTCATCACCCTGAGACATTAGCTCTATGCCCAGTTATAATACGACAAAACAACACGAATGCTATAAAGTACGTATGTAATAGGTATCTACGTATTTTGTTCTTTATGCAATCTATTTTACTTATTTGTTTTCCACGAAGAAGCTCTAGACTTTTTCATTCTTCTTGAGATCCTTTCTATCCAACGGTTGTCTGGAAGATGTTGCTGTCAGCAATAAGACCGCCCATTGCTCACTCTTATAGTTTTTTTTTTGTTTTGCCTTTTTGCCATTTAGTTTACGTATACGGTTTGCAATAAAGAATATAAATAAATAAAAAGAATATAGGAAGAGCAACTTAACTTGCTAAGACCCTCATGCAAAATATTAAATGGTGTATATTATCTAGTTTTTGAAGAGCCCCACCTGTCCGCCAGATTTCCGCGAAGTAACGCCTGATTGTATTAACTAAAAAAGGTTGGTTTTATGCAAACATCTGCCAGCACCTATCAATCCCTATACTGCCCATATTATACTTGTATTTTGATGTCAACTTGTGGATTTCAGCTTTAGGATGAGCTATGGTAGTTCAGGTCTCATTGGCCTTAAACTTCATAGTTCTTTAGTGGCAAGTAGCTCAATCCTCAGTGCTGGCACTACTAAAATTGTATAATGCAATTTTAAATGCTGCTTTACCATATGTTCAACGCTGAAGGAAAATATTGTGAAGAAGCCTGCTTTTCTGCTTGTTAAATTATTCCGACGACTAATGATGTCCGCCAACTCGTATTAGAGCACTTGGCTTTTCGGCTCCAAAACCTTTTCAAAATTGATAGGAGCTGATCACAATTGAGAGGTGCACAGTAGCTGACATTAATTTTGTGTTGTCGTAAGTGTCCATGCTAATAAACAGGACTCGTCTTCTCTTTTTCGTATTCTTCGGAATCACTAAACGATATACGAAATTTGTACCCGTATCTAGACATGGAATTGTCACATTATAAACGGAGACTTTTGGAAAAATATTTGTTTCGGCTAAAACTAATTAGAACTCGTGACACTCTTTAAATTTCTAAATATTCATATCTAGTATATATAAGTAAAGTATCTTTTTCGGTAAATATCAAATAAAATAAAAAATAAAAAGGTTTCAAAAATGTAAATCTATCATGAGGCTTATGGTTGGTATTTAGTCAAAACATAGTTATATACGAGTATAAATACTGTTTAATGTAAAGATGTATATTTTGTTTATAAAAAAAAATTAAATAAGATTAATTAAAACTGGTCCAGTAGGGATGTTTATAGTTACCACTCAATTTAAGATTGCTACAAAAAAAATTATTTACTATAACTAGTTTCAAAGTGCGTTCCAAAATGTAACACTAAGCAATAAAGAAAATAGCAACGGATTCGATTTGCTCCTTGGTTTGTTTTTGCTCGTAGTTTTTATTTACAAACGTGTAAATTTACACCTAAATATCTTAACATCTTTTATAATCAGTCCTTCTGAGTATTTTTAGTTAAAAATTAAATCACCTTTCATTTTAAATATATTACTATTCATTAAGTGCTGAAATTTATGACAACGCTATTCGGGACAATTTCGTTCATGATGACGTCTTCCGAATAACAATCAGGAGTTGTAATTTGCGCATGATACATCATGGCGCGATGTCAGAGAAATTCACTCGCCATTGCGTTTCTTCTTGAGAAGGGTCGGACGTAGTGTTAGAGACGCGCGACAATCATTATAAGTCCTGGCTGTAATACTAATAATTTGTGTATATACATGCCGGGATTTAAACTCACAAGTGTGTCTTATTGTGTGTATGTCACTTGTAACTCATCTATTTTGGACCATCGATTAATGAAACATAAGATAAACGACACAATATTTAATACTCTTTTGATGATCGATCTACGGTATTAACTGTACTTTATTTACTGTAGGTACTAAAGTTAATCTCATTTTAAGTCAACTGTTAAAGTTTTTTCATACATACACGTCACGTCTTTTTCCCATATAAAGGGTAGGTAGAGGCCACTCAAGTATCCCAAATTTCGCCCTCGCGGGAAACGAGACGTGCCGGTTGGCGAAAAACGCCGCTGCCATTTTGGTACGAGTCAAAAAATTCTTACTTCGTTCTTTATTCTTTCTTAGAGCCGTATTTCGTTATTTATAGTGTTATTATTCTTCACGAATGAAGGCTGACCGTACGGTACCTTAGTCGCCTCTTACGACACCTCGGTAGGAAAGAGGTAGATGCTATTCTACTCTGCCGGACACCTATCGGCTAAAAAAATACTAATAACAATTAAATAAACTACTTCATAATTACCTACCTAAAAAGGTTACCTTGTTTCCGTTAGCACTACATTTACAAAGATTCTTCGAAGACAGCGACAATTGTATTGATTACATTTGAAAGGTAAGGTAGCTGCATACCGCTGTCCATCTGAATCAACTATGACTGTCTGTGCATCTTTAGCCTAGCGTCTGTTAATACGAAACCGCTCAGTGGCAGCTAAGAAGACTTGTCGACATTTAGTCAAGAGTTATGAAAGTGTTTTTTTTTGTATTTTATGGCTTGATTAGAAATATCCGAGCGATGCCAACGGGTAATGATACATACATACATACATAAGATCACGACTGTATCCCATAAGGGGTAGTCAGAGACTGGGCACGTTTCACCAAAACAATATAATGCACTTGGTGTGATAGGTGGTGAGCCCATCGCCATCATGCGCTGTTGGGTGCACAGTGCAGTTTAATTCCTTACTCGCCTTTTACGAGATCTATTGGATGAAATGGAGTGGCAGTATTCTTTTATCGAGCCGCCACCACACGGGTAATGATACCATTATTAATATCCCACAATTTTAGTCGGTCAGGAAATAATTACACAATGCAGAAGGAAGATCTTCGAGAGCAAAAGTTGTACTTGCTTCTTAAGAGTTTTTAAAGATGTGAGGACAATAGATCGCGTTTCTTACGTTTTCTACAATTCAAGTCGAGGCTTTACATTAACGATTAACACGCTGTAAAAATTTTCATTTACTGCCGTTGAATGTACGGAGACGCATAGCGGATGTGACATATCTTTTTAAATTAGCAAATGCCTACCGTTGACTGTCCGGAGCTGCTGAGTCATCTAGGACTAATAACAACTACCATATTACGAAAACATAGCTTACTTCGTGTGCCGTTAGTCCGGACAACATATAGGCAAACATCTTTTTTGTTAAGAACTTGTACGTGTAGAACTTACAATGAAGTTTCCGGTAAAATGGACTTGGACCTGTTCAATACCAGTGTTCCTCAACTCAAAGATATTTTGGCGAAACAATTATTTTGCTGAGTATGTTGTTACTGTTGTTTTTGTTTGAGTGTGAATTTTCCCCATATGTCTTTATATTCTACCGGCAAATGTTTTCTTTACTGGTTTAATGTTTAGCGGTGAAAACCTATAAATGGCCTTCTTATTTTTACTTAACTTTAATATTGTGTAATGCTAGATGTAAGTTTTCCTAAAAAAATTATATAATAAACATTTTAAAATCTAAAGAAAGGGAAAATCTCTTTAAAAAAATTCTGGAACTCCTCTACAGTTGTTGTAGAGAACAAGTTGGTCATATCAGCAAGAGACTTCAATTATGATACCATTTCAATGACATCGCAGAGAGGTTATAAAAACCATTCTAAAAAATATTATTTAAATATTTAGTCAGAAGCTTAAAGATATCTGAGTGAAAATTAGCACATAGTTAAGGTTTTTATTTAGCATACTTTAAATGTAGTAAGCAGACTCGCTGCATTCATCAACACACGACCAGTGTTACTAATATTGTTGGTAATATAAAAAAGTAAAGTTACTCATTTCTGAGAGGATTTTGGAATGGGCAGACTTTACATGTCTTTGAAAATGTTTTTATTTTTCCGACATTTTTACAGGATCTACCACGGGGAGTGTTCCGTTCGCCAACGCACCTTGCGGCGCAACTCCAAATTCCATCGTCACCACCTTCATGGTTGGCATTCTAACACAGTGCGTTTTTCGTGAAATTTTCTGCCTTGCTCAACCACTTTATGGAATCTGCTGCCGGCGTCGGTTTTTCCGGACCGATACGACTTAGGGACCTTCAAGAAAAGAGTATTCCTTTCTCAAAGGCTGCCAACGCATCTGCTATTCCTCTAGTATTGTGGATGTTCATGAGCGGCGGTGATCACTCACCATCACGTGAACCACCTGCTCGTTTATCCCTATTCTATATAAAAAAGACAAGCGGGTTATCTCAAGATGTTTTCCGTCACTGCTGAGCACGTGGTAAATCAGCACTTGAAATAAAAATTTTAGGGGTGCCGGCAACGGGGATCGAACTCCGGTCATTCATGTACCATAAAATGGTAACTCACGAAGCAGGCGCTTGCCTAAAATAAGTTATAAGCTATTGGCAATTACACATGCCGCGTATGTGATTACGAAAGATAAACGGCGCAATTTACTAGGAAACACATAGTCATCAATAAATCGCTTATATCACAAGTTACGAGCAAAATTTGAATATATATCTCGGAAACCTTTACTAATTATGGCTTATCAGCTTCTAGTCCTAATTTACAGCGGATTGGCAAATCCTATATAATACTTACAGGACCTTTATCAAATCTTTTTAGGTGTGAGTATATCAGCTTCAGTTATACTCGCGACTTCTATTCGATTGTAGGCAATATTGAATACTCTTCTGTATAATGATCACCCTTATGTGATGGTCATGTTAATTTACTTTTAAATACTAAAATTTTAACCAATAGAGTACTTAGAAGTAATGACCCTGCGCTTAATTGCATTAAGTTCGGGAACTTTACTAACTAGAGAAGTAATACTAGCTTTTAATGACTTCTGCAATTTGAACCTCAAGTAGAGAATACTTTGCAAGACACAAGTTTTTAGTTTCTTCGTTTTAAACATATTTCAAGACTACTAAAATATTTATTGACGGTCTTACGAACGTGGACTCAAAAAATGTTGCCATCCAAAGTGGCCAATATGTTACATTGCTATATACATTAGCACACAAACATTTCACTGGTGGTAGGATTCCTATGCAGAATCCGTCTAGATACCATCCCAGGTCCAGTTATTCTGCCGTGAAGCAGTAGTGTGCAAACATTACTGTGCTTCGGTTTGAAGGGCACTGTGAGCTAGCGTAATCACTGGGCATATGAGACTTAAGAACTTATGTCTCAGGGTGATGGACACAGTGTGGTGTCACACAGAAATTTTCTGGGTGACACAGCAACTGTTATGGGCAGACGTTACACTTACCATCAGGTGAACGTTTTGCTCGTTTCATCACTTATACAATAAAAAAAAACACATATTGTATTTCTGTTCTGTGTCCGATAAAATCGTTTTGTTTGTTTATTTTATTGAACGCGCTAATCTCTGGAACTACCAGTCGAATTTGAAAAAAATATTTTTGTATTGAAGTCTGATTCTTGAGGAAGACTACAGGCTATTTAACATCATGCGAACCTTAGGAGCAATTTCTTTTAAATTAAACGGCGTGTGAAACCGCGGGCACAGCTAGTATATAATACAATAAAAAAATATATATGTTGAAAACTAAAAAATATGCACTGAAGTGTTTCTAACCGCTGTTTTCCTCATAGTAGGATTTGTTCAAGCAACCTAGTTACCGCGTCAGTCACACGCCATGCCGAGCATTTGTAAATTACATTTCGTGAACCTTTTTTTCGAACTGAGTAGCGTAAATTTCATATTTTTTTTGCAACTGATATGTGTAATTTTATATTTAGAAACGACTGGCTAAACAGTCACCGTATCTGCTTACTAAATTGCTGGTCTTAAGTTCATATCCCAGTGGAAGCCAATGATGTTCTCCTAGTCGATTTCGACCACGGCAACAGCTTCCGAATACTGTCGAGAGCCATCAACTGCGCAGGAGATATTATAGTGCCACAAGTGTACGCGCAAACACAGAGGCACTCACTTGTCCCAACCTACCCGCGCCTGATGTAAACCTGATGCGATAAGATCGGAGGTAGGCTAGGATGAAGTGTCAGAAACACGGGGACAAACACAACACAACCAGACCCGAAAACCAACAATTTGTGTTTTAGCACAAATGTTGGCTCTGGCTGGGATTCGAACCCAGGACCCGCGGCGTAGAAGTCAGGTACTCTGACCACTAGGCCACGCGGTCGTCGAAGAAGTGGAAGCCCATATTTGCACAACAGACGAAGTATGGTGGCTTGGCTTTAGTTGTATTGTCATTAAATCATAACTTCAGTACTACATTTGACCCCTTCCCCGAAGTTATCGCACAAAGGATAAATGAAAAGTAGGAGGTAAAGTCAATGTAATAAAATCTACTTAGATAATATTTAGAATAGAAACTTCAACCAGCTAGAAGGACATCACTAATTTAATACATTTGACTTTTAAGATATTTCAATATTATAACATAAAAATGGTTCTTAACACTCGTACAAGCATCAGGTGTATCAAATACATAAAAGTGCGAAACATGTGATTCTTTTAACTACGTAAAATAATTAAGGCGATTATATTTAGCACCGTAATAAAAAAATTGCACATATTTATGACAAGAATACAAATTGTTTAGTTCTAATTACAATTCATTCTACAATTTGATAAAGTGACGAAACGAGCAAAACGTTCTCCTGATGGTAAGTGCAACGTCTGCCCATAACAAATGCTGTGTCACCCAGAACATTTCTGTGATACACCACAATGCACCCGGTCACTCTAAGACATCAGTTCTTAAGGTCTCATATGACCAGTGATTACGCTAGCTCTCAGTGCCCTTCAAACCGGAACACAGTAATGTTTACACTACTGTTTCACGGCAGTATAACTGGCCATGGGTCGGTACTTACCTAGACGTACAAACTTTAAATACTCGTTTCTCTCTGAGAAAGAAATGATTTGCTCAATCAACTGTGTAATTGTGATCTAATTTTTTTTGTATTCAATAATATCGCATGCAGACTTGACGACTTCCAGCCTCCCGAACAACCCGGATTCCGAAAGGGCTTTAGTACCATAGACCACATATATACCCTTCGCCAGATAGCACGAAGAGTACAATCTCCCGCCAGGTCTGGCGTATGTGGACTATGTAGCCTTTGATTCCGTCGAAATTTGGGCGGTGCTTCAGTCACTTCAGCGGTGCCGAATTGACTGTCGGTATACCAAAGCCCTGCAGTGTTTGCACAATAAGGTTACGATGGCTATCCGAGTACAGACCCAGAGTACGAAACCGATCCAATTGCAGAAAGGTGTAAGAGAGGGCGATGTCATATCCCCGAAACTCTTCATCGCTGCATTGGAAGATGTCTTCAAGCTACTGGACTGGAAAGGAAACGGTATCAACATCAATGGCGAATACACCACTCACCTTCGATTTGCCGAATATATAGTCATAATGGCAGAATCGCTGGAGGAATTGGGCACTATGCTCAATGACTTCAGTAGTGTCTCCCAACGCGTAGGTCTTAAGATGAACATGGATAAGACGAAGACCGGTTGTTGTTGGGAACACTACGCTCGAAGTTGTTGACGAATAAACCGTACCCTAGGTATACCCTAGGCCAGATTGTCCGACTAGGTAGGTCCAACTTCGACCAAGAGGTCAATCGACGAATCCAACTCGGCTGGGTACCGTTCGGGAAACTGCGTCACATCTTCTCGTCGAGTATACCTCAATGTCTCAAAACCAAAGTTTACAACCAGTGCGTGTTGCTAGTGATGGACATACGGAACAGAGACTTGGTCGCATGAGGAAGCTCAGAATCGCTCAGCGACCTATGGAAAGAGCTATGCTTGGAGTTTCTCTGCGTGATAAAATATGTAATGATGATATCCGCAGCAAAACTCAAGTAACCAACAGAGTCCTAAGGATTAGCAAGCTGAAGTGGAAATGGGCTGGCCATATAGCTCGTAGTACTCATAGTGGCAACCTCGTCCCGGCAAACGCAGTGTAGCCCCCCCCCCCCCCCCCGCCACGGTTTGCACGGACATGCAGGTGGCACAGGACCGTGTTTTGTGGAAATCTATTGGGGAGGCCTATGTTCAACAGTAGATTAAAATTAGCTGAAGTGATGATGACTATAATGTGAAAATTTAAGTAAAAGGTACTAAAAATTATGTGTCTATTTTAATTAATAATTAGTCCAGGTCAAATGCGATTTGACTTGAAAGAAGAATAAATATTTTAAAGTACTCGTAATAATTATACGTAAAAAATACTACCACACTGGTATTAATTGAATTAAATTATTAAGAAATACCTCCGTTGCAATTAAAAAAGTATCCTATAACATTTTCCATAATAAAATGTACCTTTATGCCAAATTTAATCAAAATCCCTTAAGCCGTTTGAGTGTGATTGAATATTAAACAAACATACAAAGTTTCGCATTTCTAATATAATATTGATTTTATAAAATAAATATACAGGTGCTTATGTCATTTTCTATCAGAACAAATACAGATATACTTTCAAATTCGCGGCATTAGGTAAAGCGCCCGATCTGAAGTGCCGTGAGACGCCGTTGATACAATATCAGAGACAAAGGGACATTTAGTTCACATTCCAGACTAGAGAGATATTATTTATTTAATGTTGACTGGTCGGTTGCCATCTAAAATGGGATCATTATTTCGTCTAGATGGAACTAAATTTAGATTAAATCTTAATTTCTTCATATTTCTCTGTGACACTTCATTGTAATTTACATTGTTCTATTGTATTAGATCCATGAACTTTCACGGTATGACGCTCATTTGTCTAGTCTGGAAAAGATATTTTTACGTAATTACCAGCAAGGTTCACTTTAAATTTTATGGTCAGTCCTTTGTCTTAAAACGTAATAAAAATCAAAAGCTTCAAATATTAGTCTTTCCGTATCGATCAAGTAAAGCGTTTAGAGGTGAATTTCTACTCGTGGAAATTTTCTTCAACTTCTTCAATAGCCTCCTCCCAAGTCAGGAGAATTTGCCGTATTCGCCACGCTTGGCAAGCAAGTTGGCGATTGCAGTAACATAAATTTTGCACCATAGACGCTGCTCCCCATTACTAGTCTGAATAATGGAGATGACAATTGAATGGTTATGACGACGATGATTATTTCGACATCCGTCGGAGGCCACGAGATTTTGCTAAAATTTATTTGAGTGGACTTTAAGGATAAAATGGGGTGGCATATTTCCCAATACCTTTTTTGCACAAGTCTGTTTATCGAATTCCTTTCCTAGCCTATTCCGAGCCTATTCCTCTCTCAAAAGTCGGCCACGCATCTGCTATTCCTCTGGTATTGTAGGTGTTCATGGGCGGCGGTGATCACTTACCATCACGTGAGCCACCTGCTCGTTTGCCTCCTATTCGATAAAAAAAAAAGAATAGATATGTTAATTTAAATGTTTTATTCATAGTTTATGGGAATTTTGAGTTTACCAGTAGACGTAGTGACAATGCACTGGGAAATTTAATTGCACAGACGTAAACCATTTATGCTACACCTAAACTTAGTATCCTCGTAGGTAGTTTGTCAATACAATTTGTGGTTTATAACCGAACGATAATTCGCTCTAAGAGAACTATGCCTCCATTCCGCTACGCTATCTTAAGATTTTACTTTAAACTTTGATAACGTAAAACCTGCTATAAAAAGCTCAGCTATTTAATTAAGAATGGAATGAAGGGGGCTGGTTTTTCAAGTTTTTGATTAGGTGCATTAAAAAGTATTAAAGTTTATGCGATAGCTAAATGACGTCAACTCTTATGAGTATTTCAGAAATAAAATCATATACATGTTTGTAAAGCTCGCTTAAAGGCTCGTTTGTTCAAACCGTTATTTATTAAAACAATATAAAGACTACGACAAATCGTCATCGTTGTACTGGGGGATAATGTAATGTGAAAAAAAGCCGATGATAATAATAGCCATTTCAAACATGTTCAGTGTGAATAATGTCTAAATATCTTATGTAAATAATAAAAGTAATAAATATATTCAAAATGCTTAACAAGCATAATAATATCTTTTTTTTAATAAAATGACTTGCGACTGACCTTGTGAGAGGGCAAAATATATTGTCAATTTGATGTTTACCTAATATATGTTCTTATTGAAAATAAACTCAGTGCGCCGTTGTCAGTCAATACATCAAGTCGTTTTATTGAAACCTTTCTATTTAAATACACAACAACATAGACAGAAAGGTAGAGCACAAAACAACCACAATTTTACCTACAGTTCAGCGGTGATGAGGTCCTAGTTGTTTTGCAAGTTTTTCATGAGTATCAGGACTCGACTAATCCTAGAAAAACGGCCATTTTACATACATAAATTCGCTCATGTCGCCACTCTGCACTCGCACTCGCACCAGCACCTACAACAGAACAACTATCTATGGGGCATAATATAAATATTAGCTCCATGCTCTAAACCACACTGAAACATATCGTTTAGGCTCTACGCCAACCAAGCCGCCACGTTATGTTTTTTCAATTTATTACGAAATAACACTGGTCCCTAAAATATTAAAAAATTTCTTTACCATGATTATGCAACGTAACCTTATGTGCAAATCAATATACATATGTACAAACGAGTATGAATACACGAATTGAGAAATCTTCTCAACGTTATGACATATTTATATTCACATATAGACATGAGAATGCCGGTCGTCATCTCTTGCGTCGATAAAAAAATGTCTTTAACAAGGATATTATTAGCAAAGCTGGCGGCAGTTGGATGGATGGTTCATTTATTATAGTCGCGAGTATGTGCAAGTTACATAGAGATGTGGTGTGTTATACACAGGAATGTGTGTGGTATGAAATGTATTACACAAGGTCGATAAATGACGTGCCCGATGTCTCGGTCATATTTTTGCAAAAGGGTTAATATATAATGTAAATATTATTGTGATTTTGTTAATAATAACTTGTTAAACAAATATGAAACGCTTGACGATAGTATACAATCAAAAGCGCTGCATAAGTCTTTCTCTTTACTTAATTGAAATGAACTTTACTTTATTGGACTTTAAGACTTTTTGTAAAGTGTCATAAAATATATTGTTATTACGTTCATTGCCATAATATATTCGATTATCTCTTACCAGTTGCTCTCCACATATATTATGAACATGATACCGTATAAAATTTTGATCTAAGGCGACCGAGTAATATAATTTAGCTCATCTCAATTCCATTACTAAGGTTGCAGATGTCTTATTAGAATAAAATTTGGTTCAGGAGAAGTTCTGGTAATAAAATTTATGAGAAAAATTTTGTTAACTTGTAGGTATGTATATATGTGTATATATTTGATCATATCCCGAACTATTGTTATTGCTTATGTATTAAATGATGTATTTGAATCAAAATTTATTATTTCAGATTTTTTGTATTGTTAAATATGTAACGATCCGCATCTTTTGAGTTTGCTTACGTTAATTTCCATTAATAGATATTTAGATACATAATAAACGTTACATTAAAATCGCCTAGAGACGTTTCCAAAAAATCTATTATAATAAGGAAAGAAAGTTAATTTACTAAGATCAGCATCCAAAATATAAAATAATGTATATTATCTAAAAGGTGATCTAAGAGGAGCGCCTGTCCTCCTACAATGGCGTGCATAAGCAAACTAATACCGCCACCGGAAACCGTAACCAGGTATCTTTCACCTCTACAATACTACCACTAGCCAATACACACCACCGAAGTCAGAAACACGACACATGTTCCTCAAAACGAGGCATTATCAATTGACTTCACTAATCCATTACATTTTCTGAACTATTCTTATTATTCTTTTTTTAATTAAATATATTGACGAGACGAGCATATCGTTCGTCTGGTGGTGAGACCATCGTCTGGCCATAACACATTCTGTGGAATCCAGAACATTCCTGTGTGGCACCAGACTGTGCTCGTCAGTCAGAGACATCAGGTCATAGGTCCCATATGCCCAGTAATTTATTAATTTATTTTTTATTGGAGACGCCTTATTTAAAATAAAGGATTACAATGGGCAGACTTAATGCCTTTTGGAATTGTCTCCCAGTCAATCCAAGGCATGGAGAGATATTGTAATAGGTGCTTTAAAATGTTTAAATTCATAATTTTAAATACTTACTAATCATTACACTTATAGGACTACAATATATCTAATTAATAATAATTATATTTAAAATTATATTAGACTTACATATATACAAGAATAAGTACACTTAAATATAAATACAGTTAAAAACTGATATATACATATATACATACACATTACATAATGACTGATGATAGCAATGGTGATATCAACTTACAAAGATGATTTTAAAAAATGTTTCCGAATAATCTTTTAAACGTCAACTTATGAAGAAACCTTCTTAATGCCTTCGGGTAAGGAGTTCCAGAGGAGTGCAGCGTGTATTACAAAAGAGTTACCAAAGAAATCGGAGAAATGCTGTGGAATACAAATCTTAAGGTTAGATGAGGAACGAAGAACCCTATCATGGGTTAAAGAAAGGTACCGAAATTTATCTTTAAGATACGAGGGGGTAGTAGGATCATTTTAAATAGAGAAGAGAACAAGTAAAATTCTAGAATTACGCCAGTGAGTCAGTTAAGGCGAGATCGATAATGCGAGATATGGTCATACTTTTGAAGACTAAAAACGTATCTGATGCAGATGTTGATAAGGCGCTCAAGCATTGTTCAAGTCTGTGTAATGTAATTTCACTAGCTGTCAGTGGCCTACAGATTGAAACAGAGTAATGTTTGAGCACTACTATCCGAAGGCAGAATAACGTAATGCGTATTTCTCAAACATACTTATATTTCGATGAATGCCAATAATTGTGACTTAAAGTATTTTCTGTTATTTATGTCTCTACTGTATTTCTCACTTATCGGAATCCATGCAAATGTTTAAATTTGAGTTTGATTAAAAATATCTTAAATTTTATTTAAAAAATAACTAAAAAAATAGTTAAACAGCAAGCTCATGCCACTGGTGAGCACGCCAGATCATAGTCATGAAGTTGTAGTATTGTTTCGGTTCTGATTCTGTGTGCAAAATTTCAAATTATTGAGATGTATGGAAGTGGGTGAAAAACGTGAAGTAAAATTTTATTACATATCTATACATAAAGATCAACTTAATAAGAGCATTCTTTTATTTACGCGAATACTACACATTTAAATAAAATTATTTTTTACAGATCGTTTAAACCTACATACCGCGTTTAAATTAAACTATTTATAACCCTCGTTTCGAGTGCTTTACAGCACCCATAGTTACGGGGGACTGAGGTGACAGTGTCCTAATGTCATAGTTAACCCGGGGTACCTTCAGCTTTTAATTATTATTTTTGGTCCGATCTACGCAGAAAGAGCTAACTGTGTCTTGAAGTATGGCAGTGGTATGCTTGGTTCTTGATTAAATTTTATTATCCAATAAGGATCCCAAGCCGGTGGTAATACCCAACCATCTTCTCCATTGAAATTAGGATGTTTTTTTTATTTCAATAGCCTCGTAGGAATCGGTGGTCTTTAGCAAACATTTGTGGTTTATCAAATTTTATGTAATGGTTGGGAAGATCCAGAACATGGTCACAGACTGCAGACTTCCTAGAACGACGATGCTTCCGGTCAGCTATATGTTATTTTAAGCGGGTTTTTATCGATATTTTTGTTTGGTCTAAGTAAAAGAGACCACATTCACAATCTAGCTTGTATACTCCTGCATCAGGACATCGGTCACCTGAGTCACCCCGTGACCATGGGTGCTGTAAAACACTCGAAACGTCGGGTTATAAATAGTATAAATTAAACGCGATAAAATCCGTAAAAATTTGTTATATTTAAATAAGAGCATGTTAAAAACCATCCATTTTACTTCCGAGATGGTTTAAAAGAAAAAAAAGTTTTAACGCTTACTGATCAACATTCAGGATCGTGACTCGTTTACTCTCGAATCTTTTAAGTTAACGATGTTTACATATGCAAAGATTTATGTGGGTATATATTTCTTTTATATCTTTCTACAAACTTTATTGTCTTAAACAATTCTTAAAAGCTTATTTCGTTACATTCTGCAAATTCTGTATAGCAAATTCAGGAATTTGTAACACCTGTTTCGTCATATTAAATGCAAATTTGATTAAAAAATATTTTGCGATACACTATTCGTATTAATTATGTTGATGAACATTTAAATAATGACGGTAGCGTAGATGCGTTTTTCTCTGAATGACCGTCCGTCCTTATTTTTTAACTATTTGACTGCAGCTCCATTTGATATAATGATGAGTTACAAAATATTATTTAATCAAAAAAACGAGTTCAACGCAGGTCACACACGCAATTAACCGAAATCTTTTCTAATAAATGTCATAGATTGTGGCCTACGACCAAGTTTTCAATACTCAACGAGTTCTGCTACTATACCTATTAATACTATTCTGTAAATTACTATTGAAAAAAATGTTCATAATTTCGGAGCCAGTGGTACGAACACCGTGAAACATAGTCTAAATTGGTCCCAATTTAGACAATAACATAACCAACACCTTTTTAAAATTCATGACAACAGTATTAGTTGTACTTTTGTTAAATCCGTTCGTATAGGCAAAACAAAAAGGCTCTTTTACTATGTGTATGATGATGATATAGTCTTTATATTATTAACATTTATTTGTGCAAATATTACCTACAAGGCGAAAGGAACTTTCTTGTGGTCTATACAGAAATACTAGTTAAAAGGGAAAGTAGAAAAAAAAACTAGATAATATGAAACGTGACACATGGTTTACAATTTCATATAAATTACAGAAAGGGGCTAGGCGCTCGCTTTAAATTTCATAGTACGCGAGTGACCTGGGGTTCGATTCCCGGTGCCGGCACCAATAAAATTGTTAATTGCAATTTTAAGTGCTGATTTACCACGTGCTCAGCGGTGAAGGAAACCTGCATGTCTGAGAAATAAATAATATTCCGAAGACATGTGCAGTTCTCTCCAAAACCCTTTCGGAAATGAGAGGAGGCCTGTGCTCAGCAGTGGGACATTTATAGGCTCAAACTTTACTTTTTACTATACAGAAAGGCATTTTTTGCATGACCAGATATTATGCTACATGGAACCATTTAACTTTAACGTGTTCGAACTTATAAGAAAAATTATAACTTAAAACTCAAAATGAAAACCTAACGTAATCTTATCATTTATTTCGCTTCATTTAATAATAAAGGAAATAAATACACAGTCTGTTAACCCACAAGCCAAATCATAATAAATATTTTGTTAAGGAATCTAAGTGATGAATTATTGTTGTTATAATATGAACAGATAAACACTAAACGCTCTAGAGACTTGCTAACAATCTATGGTTTATACAGGTATTTTATGAATATAGCGGCCAATATTTTTCAATTGACTTTTCTGACATTCATGATCATCATTATTTCAGCCTATCACTAGTTCACTGCTCAACATAGGCCTCCCCCATAGATTGCCGCAAAAGTTTGTAGCTGTCATTTTGGGGAAGATGGAGGAAGATGTTGCCCATCTCCTGGTATTCATTTTCCCTCTGTTGACTTTTACGACATCCACGGGATGAGATGGGGTGGAAGATTCTCTTAAGCCGCCACCACACGGCCTTTTCTGACAATATATTCATTCAAATATTCATGACTAAAATTTAGATGAACGTGAAATTGTAAAATATAGATATAAATAAAGCAAAACAATAAAATGATAACAACTACACTCGGCGTCAAAAAAATCGCACATCCGAAAAAAATAATTTAAATACTATTTTAACACAACAGGCCAATGTCAATGTTGTGGTTTGAGGGTATCATTCGAAAGGTAATTTCATTAGCTTTCAGGAATTTTAATTGAATTTTACTTTTATAACGAGACGAAAGAGAAATTAAAGAAAAGACAGGGTATGTACTAAATTTTTCGTAAAGATGTCGTAACGATGAAATGGTCATCTCTTTCTGATGTGCACCGTTTTCTTCCAGATCCCGGTTTTCTAACATAACCACCAGTCTGCTGAAAACGTTGGAACACCCGTCGAACTGAAAACCGGGACAGATTCAACTGTCGAGCAACGTCACACTGCCGTATCCCCGACTGCAATAGGGCAATCACTTGAGCGGCTTCTTCAGAGCTGGTGTCCATCTTTACTTGTTCTTACTTGGGTTACTTGTTCACGTGTGTTCACTGCTAAGTCTAAATTACGACTGGCCCATATTTCATTCAGATCGATCCTTTTATACCCTTTTTAGGTGGTGTAACTAGCGTCCTTACTAACGAGCATTTGACAGTGTTTATTTTTGACGCTCTATAATGATAATTGTTTTAATGATTTCATGATTTTTTTCATTAATAATGTAAAAGCTATTCTAAATACCCATTTCAAACATACCAATATTTATATAAATATAATTCGTTTCTAGCCATTACAGTCATTTTTCGCGCAAACTCAGAGAGGTGCGATTTTTGTGACGCTGAGTGTACATCTTATAGATCATCATAACATACATCTTCTAAGTCTTTTGATAAGCCGCTTTTCTCATCTGCTAGTGTATATACATTGCTGCTTATTTGTGGGACCATAGTTGGAATTACAACTGAAATATTTAAGAAAGATGGGTAGAAACTTAACGTTTTCATATATATATTACTAGAGTTAGGTGATGCAAGATTTTTATTTTAATTTACCACTTTAGAGGTTCTCTAAACCAACGACTGCAGATAGTTCTTATGCAAAACAAAAATAGCTTTTACTTCAGTCTCTTTTCCCTATAGCAAAATACTAAGCAGCATATGCTGGGAAAAATAGATTAATGTGGCTGTTTCACATTGGCCAGGGTTCGAATTTTTTTTAATTAAGATCTGTTTTTATGGTTGAAAGTGACGGCACGAGCAAATTCTTTAACTTACCATCGTAAGTTCAACGACTGCCCTTAGTAAATGTTATGACACCGAATAAATCTGTGTGGCATCAATTCTTAAGCATCATATGCCCAGTAATTACACTAGCTACCAGTGCCCTTCAAACTTCATTTATTTTAAGAACTTTATTCCAAGAAACGTAAACAAAGCAGGTTATTAATTCACTCAATCTAATAAAATCAAATTTCACTGATTGATATCAGATACAAAAGAAATTGATTTCTGAGGTACTGCCGAACTGTGTCATATTTAACTCAGTGTCAGATTGTTTTATTTATTGAAATGATTTCCATGTTCGCTAAAAACCGAAAAGTTATTATGTTTTTCGAGTTTAATTTAAATTGAAATATGATATTTCATTGAAAAGAGCTATATTACCGTGTTTAAAAAAAACCACGATATTAACGTTTTTCACAATGCCTACTACAGATATCTAGTATTTTAAAGAAGGAATAATGTAAATTTCTTAGGTTAGTAATGGTGACTCATACTCAGCCCAGCTAGCAATAAGTGGTGACGGACTTCAGTTTTTCAAACTGCAACTTATTTTCTTATACAGGGATTTTCATTATCTACCATAGAGACTGTCTTTCAAAACGGAAGATGTCGCTGTAGTCGACTATTTCTATCTTTTAAAGATTGTCTTGCATATTTGAAACAATGAGCAAACTTGCTTCAGCCAATGTTATCGAAGTATTTCTTTCCAACTGTTCTTTAAATTAAATCTACAAATTATTTACAAGGCACAAATTTAATTCTAATGCTACATTCCCATTGCTGTTACTGTATGTTCTACTTATATGTTTTTGATCAATTGATCTCTTCTGCAAACAAAAACATGAACATAAAAAAAATATAACAACAGTGGTACAATGGGCGGCCTTATTGCTAAAAGCAATTTGTTCTCTATCTCTCTCTCGCTCTCTCTTTCTTACTTATTCAAAGAAAATCAAACATCATACAAATATTAGCTACAAATATGAATGCCAATTAATGTAGTCTTAAAATATCAAAAAAATAATAATTGCACAAGTGAAGAAATTTTTGCGATATTAACATATCTTATATGGAATTAGAAAAAACTACGACGACCGCGCCTAACGTAACGTAACGTGGATCGGAATACCTCACTTCTATGGCGCGAAAATTTGTGTGTAAAACACTCCTGATACCGAAGAAACCTTTGTGTGGGCATCTCTTATTTATTTGAGAAAAAAGATACCTAAACACCATTTTAGTGTGTTTATTAAAAAAGAAGTCTTTAAAATGTCAAATAGATAATTTCCTACTCTACTATTGAAAAAATATTTGAACATAGCAATAATATACTAAGTTCTAGTAGGTCTAAATTCATTGTACTTTTTAATTCCGATAGCAGTACGTGGAATTTTTTACGGCGTTATAAACAGAAGTTTTATCAAATAGCACGTCTCATCACCGTAACAACATCTTTAAACAGACCACGTCAAACAGATGCTAACGGAGAAGCTTCAGGTGTAACGAAATGTTGTACATGCTTCATTCAAATTTATAATTTGTATGTTGATGTGATGGTTTTTATTCTAAGCATAACATCATTTACTTTTAACGTTGTATGTTTACGATTTTATACACGACTTTTGATCTAAATAATATACACGTATAAGGCAAATTATGAAATGAATAAAGAAAATAACATATTAATTTTGCGCCAAAAGCGTTTTTGGCATTTAAAACGTTTTCTATACTGACTTACACTTTTATAGTATATTAAAAACATACATGCATACATACATACAGTCACGCCTCTTTCCCATAGGGGTAGGCAGAGACCACATCTTTCCACTTGCTACGATCCTGACACATATCTTTAGCTTCTTCTACTTTCATTAGCGTTTTCACACACGCTCGTCGGTTGCGGGTACTTTTAACGTGACCTTTCCTCAAAAGTTCACCGATCTAATTGTGATACGTACGCCTAGGTCGACCCTTACCGGCTTTTCCATTCACACTTGCCTCATAAATCTGTTTCGTCAATCTCCTTTCATTCATCCTCTCTACGTGTCCAAACCATCTAAGCATGCCTTTCTCTATCTTTTTTCAATACATCTTTAACCATAACGCAACGTTCCCTTATCACGCTGTTTCTCACTTTATCAATCAGAGTTACTCCAGCTATACTTCTCATACTTGTCATTTCCACAGCGTTAATCCTACTTTCATGCTTCTTCTGCCAGACCGAGCATTCACTACCATACATAAGTGTGGGGACCAGAACTCCCCTATGTACAGCCAATCGTGCCTTTTTAGATACGTTCTGGCTACACATAAAGTTATGCAGAGCCCCATTCACTTGATTTCCTGCTAATACTCTTCTCTCAATATCACAGTCATACTTTCCGTCTCTCGTAAATTTAGAACCCAGGTGCACAAACTCTTTCACTTGTTTCCACTCTTTCTCCTTCAATCAGAACTTTGCAAGCCGACATACTTTCTTCTCTTTCAAAAACCATCGCCTGCAACTCCTCCTCCGATGATGCCAATATAACCTGATCATCGGCGTATAGGAGGCATTTGACGGTCAAATCATTCATTCTTAATCCAAACACACTCTCTTTCAAATCTTTTAAGCAATTGTCTATGAATAGGTTAAACAGCCACGGCGAAGCCACACATCCCTGTCTAACACCTTTTTCGATGTTAAACCAGTCTGTGTAAGCCCCGTTTACCCTGACACAAGCACTGGCATCCTTATAGAGTGATTTCAGTGCTCGTATCAAGCTGCCGTTCACCCCATACATATGCAATGTCGACCACAATTCAGTCCTCACTACCCTATCATAGGCCTTTTCCAAGTCCACGAATGCGCAATAGACCTTTTGACTTTGAGCCAAGAATTTTTCGGCTATGCTTCGTAAGGAAAAGACCTGATCCATGCATCCCATTCCTCTTCTGAATCCTGCTTGTACATTCCATATCTTCTCTTCAGTTTCATTCATCACTCTCTTAATCAAAACCTTTGCATACAGTTTGCCGACGATACTGAGCAAGCTAATGCCTCGGTAGTTTTTGCAGTCTTGCTGCGACCCTTTTCCTTTGTAAAGCGGTACGATAACGGCCTTACACCAGTCTACTGGTACGTTGCCGCTCCTCCCGCAAAGGTTAAAAAGGCGGTACAGCTGACTAGCTACCACGCCCTGTCCAGCTTTCAGCATCTCAATCGAAATTCTATCATACCCTGCAGCTTTTCCCAATTTCATACTATTCACCGCTTCCACAATCTCTTCCATACTAATATCTCTTTCATCGCAACCTGCATTCATGTCCCCAGATGGGGCATGTGCTCGTATATATTATTTCTCAAATAAGCTTTCGAAATATTCCTTCCATGTCTTTAGAATGTTTTCCTCACCTCTCACAATACTTCCATCCTGGTTTCTGATTTTGTCCAGTTGCGAGGTCGTATTTTGACCTCTGGCTGTTCTTATGGACTTCCAGAAAAACTTAATGTTGTTCTGAAAGTCGTCAGATAACCTCGTATCAAATTCATCTCTATCATTCTCTTTCTTTCTTCTCACAACCTCTTTTGCTACACATTTTAACCTGTTATACTCACTCCTTGCCATGCTTACGTCCTCATTCGTGGCTTTTTGCATTCTTTGATTGGCTCTTGTAGCCAACCAGTCCAACCAAGCTTTCTTCTTCACGGACACTGCCTTTTGAACCTCTACACACACAGTCTTTAACTTACACCCTTTTCTTCTTTTACTTACACCACACACTTCAATAGCAACTTCCACAATTCCTTGCTTAAACGGCTTCCATACTTTTTCAGCCTCACATTCCTCATTTAAAAACATTTTAATATATCTTATATTATTTCAATCGAGTTACATCCATGGTTGTGTGTGATTGTTATATCACATGCCAGAGTTTACATATACTACTGAAAATAAATTACACTGATAGGTAAATAAATTCTGAAATGTTTACTATAAAGTTTTGCCTATACATATATATTTATATGTTCCAACAACATTGCCTACAACAATCTAGTTTTCCGCATTTGCAGAGTGCATAATTACTGGTAGGATTCCTATGCAGGGACCCGTCTAGGTAGATACCACTAGTACCAGGTACCTAACATTAGATAGATTCTGCCGTGAAGCGGTAGTGTGCGAACGTTACTGTGTTCTGGTCAGAGCTAGTTACTGGGCATGTAAGGCAGCAGTTATTAAGTCTTATGAGGCTTAACTGCCATCTCAGGATGAGGTACGCAGTATGGAGCCACACAGAAATATTATAGCATTGCTATGGGCGGATAATGCACTTGCCATCAGGTGAACGTTTTGCTCGTCTCGTACCTAATTCTAACAAAAAAGAAACGTAAGTGCAACGTCTGCCTATAACAAATGCTGAGATAATTTCTTAAGTTTATATGCCCAGTGATTACGCTAGCTCACAGTGCCCTTCAAACCGAAACACAGTAATGTTTGCACACTACTGCTTAATGGCAGAAAAACTGGCCCTAGGGTGGTACTTACCTAGACGGATTCCTTCATTGGAATCCTGCCACCAGTTAAATATATATATTTGTGATTGTCTAGTTACGTATATTAATAAATGTTTTAGTAAAGTTAATAAAATTAAATTAAATATAACTTTATTATACACCATAAGCCAAAAATAAAAAAGGTAAAAAAATAAAACTAATAAGTTTTAGTTAATTATAGTTAATGTATATTATTACTTTATTATGGATTAGTTCGTTATTTGATATATTTTTTTAATTTTTTCTATAATTAGATAATTTTTTTATGAAAACGTTCTGCGTAGCTGTTATCGGAATTTAAATTGAACACAATATTTTTTTTCTATTGTACGTTAAGGAATTTACGTGTATTATGAAGCTTTTTTTAAAACGAAATAAATATAAAATATACAAAAAAAAACATTTTTTCTAATTATGACTGATAAATTCTCTTAATTTTAAAACTTTATGTGTATCATAAACTTCGGTGTAACCATTGCGACAAAAGCTTTTCGCAAAATAACACCCATACACGATCATTATTAGCATACATATTAATCACTCGCAATTCTCGCCCTTCAGGTTGGGTTTCCTTATCTTTAATTATGATTAGAAGCATCGCTATAGTTTCTTGCGCCATTTCTTCTCCAGTTTCTAAGCATTCCAAATTGGTGGTAAATGTAAATGTTTAAAAACCTCCTCCTGATTGAAGTAACTCGAGCCATGGTTTGGCCCTCTCGGGCGCTTTCGAGTCAGCTACTTACACGCCCTCAGTGCTCGGCCACCTTTCAATCCGGCGAAGCTGTGAAAGCCCACGGGCCAACAGTGACCATCAGTCATAAAAAAACCGAGTCGTTCACTCGGCGGCTGACTGTCGTAGAGTCATCACTTGACAATGCCAGGTTTTGAAGTGGTGTGGTGCGGTATTAGTTTGCTTGTGCACGCTATTGAGGGAGGACAGGCGGTACTCTTCAAAAACTAAGTAACACACACCATTTTAAATTTTGCATGCGGTTCGTATCAAATTAACTTTTTGTCGTTTACTAATGTGATACGTGGCGATATACTAATTTTTACGAATCGAATACGATCGAAGTTCCTTATCGCACGTTACTCCAGACACTTGGCGAATGAGAACTAGGCCGAAAAAGTGTAAGACTTAACCGTTACTGCACTTTATACAAACAACTCAATTTAGACGCCAGTTACCCAAAACAAATATTACAAAATTTCAGTATGGGTACATTTAAATATACAATTTTACGTTGGAAATTTGAACAGATCAACATATGTTAAGAATAATAAATAATTATAGTTAAGTTAAATATAATTATATAAAATTTTGATTTTAATAATTATAATTTTATAACCATTACTTAATTATTTTTTTAATTTCATTATTCTCAAATGTTGTGAATTTATTTATTCTACAAATACAATCCATCTTACATGCACAGACTTCTGCCAGTACATTATCATAATGGGTTACGCGGCATTTCACAGGCTTGTCTGCTAATACTATCCGTTAGCATAGTATCAGTTTCACAATTGACTCGAGGTTGCCTTAGTATATTATTTCTTCAAAATATCAAAGGTAGTCTCACTTTCTTAAAATTGTTTTGCAGTAACATTCTACGGCACTTTTAAATTCTATTTTATTTATTAGTTTTTAACATGACATTATAGGTAACATCATATCTTACATAATATGTCAAAGTAGTATTATTTTTTAATTAAGATGTAATTAAAAGTACATCTATTAAGTCATTAAGTTTAGTCATTTCATTTTTTTTTATTATTATCAAAAATGTAACTCATTTTATCTCATTTTATAATTTGAAATCATGATCCATTGTCGAAGGACTAATGTTTACAAGTCTGATAAACGACTGATAAACGTCACAGTAGCCTATTATACTTGATGATCTAATGAGATAATGCTTTTATACAAAGTAAGAACAAATGAAAAGAATTTAATGAACAATAAAAATCAAATTTGCTCGTCAACTTTCCATTGAAGCAGCCAAAACTTATCCGTCTTAATTGATTGTGCCCAAATATCTCTTTTATTATGTAATTAATACGAAATATCAATAATTAATCAAACAAATTATACAAAGCCATTTAAATATTTTTTTTTAAAATAAGCATAACTTCTGAGTTTGAGTTAACAATAAGAGTCGGACCTTAACACTGCGATGTTGCAACAGCTTGAACTGTTTCCAAACCGTTTGTAACTTTATGACTATGTGAGAGCTAAAGTTTATGTAATAAAACACAACTTTCCAAACGAAACGGTTATTTAATTGGAGAATTTGCTCAATTAGTAGAGCCTTTAATTAGAAACAGCTTACTAAAGTCGTATTGGGACAAATTAGCTGTAGTTTTGAAGTTTTACTGGTTTGATCAGTTTAAGGCGTGACTAAAAACTCGTCAATCGAAGCTTTAAACTAAATTCCATTTCGGGCTTGGATCAAAAGCGTTAATGTATCGTTATCGTTTGTATGTTAATCGATTTGTCCTCTTTACGTGAGTAGTTCATAAAAAAACTTAACAAATTTGTAATTTCACTTTCGTTTATTTATAACTCCACTATTAAATACCATATTCGGAGTAACTGCAATGTAATCTGTTGTTGGCAACCCCATCATTTTCGACAAAATCTAACACGATCCGGCTCGAAGGACCATGTTAGATTGCGGTTTTTGGGTGTATTATTTAGGCGCTGATAATAAAACAAGTACCATGAGAATAAGCATGCACTTTACCATTAGCAGTATCAAATGAAACAGATAGGATATAAAAATATAGCCATAACAAAATCATTTTGCTTAAAATGTTGGAGTTATCAACACTGCTTAAGTCTGTTAAGAAAGAAAAGTATAATATATGTGCAAAATAAAAATAATACACAGAAATCTTTCAGAGGAAATAAGATTGGTAGTTTGTACTGACATGTCACGTGTTAAAACTTATTTTAGCTAGTCAGTTAACAGAAAAAATGCAGTACTAAAGATATAACAGCATTTTAGTACAAAATATACTTATAATTGTGCGACGTTTTGTACAAAAGATACATATAAAATATCTAGTCTTGCGTTTGTAATAATACAACACAAGAAGTGTTGTGATTAAATATTAACAGTCGTTCGACAACTAAAAAAAAATAATTAAAGAGGCATTTTTTCGCATTACATTTGTGATTATTCAAAACGAATTTGTTATCCTCGTTAATACAAACATTATTAATACACTAAAACCTAAAACCACTTAAAGGTCTTTAAGGATCTTAATAAAATGGCTCTGTTACTTCGCTGCAGGTAGATGTACAAACATTTCGAAAACGGTTTTGGTCTTACAAATTTGTTCAAAAAGTTTCCCCGAGCTTCTAAGTGAAGCATATGTTTCAGTGGAGAAAATACGTGCCCGAAATTGTATTAAGTTGCCTATTTCGATTGGCACATTTCATGAAATTGGATTCTTATATACAAAGGTAAGGATTTATTAAATCTAAAATACATTAACCAAAAAGCTTGATATGACTGTGTAGAGACAATTTTTCTATGAAATCAGATATCTAGATATCTGATTTCTTACTGCAAATTATTCGGTATTATATAAATGGTTCTACAATAAAATGGTAAACTTAAATACAATGTTTCTGAATTGCAAAAATTATTAATATGCGACGACCTATCTTGTGATAATTTGCTTTCTGAGCACCTGCAATAATTTTATCATGCATAATTTAATATATAATACAACATTAAATATCAGCTTCCTGTGAACATTGCTGAGCAATTAACCCCATCTTCTGATTTCCACATCAAGTTGCAGTAACGGTCATGTTGGAGCTATTCAACATTTACAGTGACGATAGACTGACTGACCAATAAGACTTTAACTTGACATATGGTAATATAAAAAAGAAATCAACAAGACAGAATGGGCAGACTAGAAAAGAAAAATGTAAAAAAATTATTCGACTTCATATCATCGTCTTGTTAAGACGTCAAGACCAAACCGTTCAAGCCCGTTTCATAGACCGTATTCAGACTTTACTTTCAATAAAAGTTAAACTTTGTTATTAGACTTAAATTATGTTTCATAGTCCTGTCTAAATCATACTTTACAAAATCAAACTTTGTTAGAAAGTCGAAGTATTCGATATTAATTGATTAATCAATCTACTATGCGTTCACTTTATGTAGTTCTTTACATTGTATCGTGATGTCAAAAAGAAGTTCCTTTTTCAAAATCGGGACTATGTCGACAAGAATCGCATCCTATTCGCAGAATCGCGAAAAGATATCGGTCACTTAAAAAAAAGGCCAACTTTTGATCATGACATGAATTTAGGGAGAATAATTCTACTGGTGGCAGGATTCCTATGCAGGAATCAGTCTAGGTACCACCCCAGGCCCAGTTCTTCTGCCGTGAAGCAGTAGAGTGCAAACATTACTATGTTTCGGTTCGAAGGGCACTGAGAGCTAGCGTTATCACTAGGGCATATGAGACTTAAGAACTGATGTCTGTAGGTGACAAGCGCAGTGTGGTGTCACACAGAAATGTTCTGATGACACAGCATTTGTTATGGGTAGACGTTGCACTTTCATCAGGTGAACGTTTTGCCTGTTTAACTTTCTTAAATAAAAAAAAAATCTGTAATATTTTATAAAATGGATTCATACGCATAGTTAAAAAAAAATAGGTTTTTATTTTGGAGAACCCTACATAAACGCTTTATGCTATAATAATCACTTTATTCAAGTATTAAAATGACAACTTGAAATCGTCAAGTAACGCTTTAAACTGTTTTTTAAACAAAGGTTTAAATTAATGGCCTATTGCAGAATACTTAGTTATAACTGCATTCTGTTTATATGAGATTTCATGATTCTTAAATGTTTTTGAAGTTGAGAGCACAGCTCAAATATTCCGCTTAAAATAACCCCCATATAGACGATATTGAATCGACTTCTTACTGGCAAATCCTGATGGTGAATCCCGATCTGTCTACTACTTCTACTACTCTGCATTGTTTATATACTGTAATGTTGTGGATGTTTACAGCAAGGTTCAAATGAGCGTATTATGCGAGGAGTATCATAATATCAACCGACTTGTTAAAAGCCTGCGCCCCGAGCACTTGCGTGGTTTGCAAGGGCTTCCTACATATGATGTGCCCGAATACGTTAATACTTACGGAACACGGATATGGGAGTACATACTACCAGCTATTTGTAATAAACTTCCAAATGAAATTCCTGTGTCAGATAACTAGTAGTAAGTCCAGCTCAAAGAAATGGAAATTTTGTTGTAAAATATGTTGTAAAAAATATTTTCTTTATAAATAGCATCGTGTGACTGTGAGAGCATGCCACAGTTAAACCCCTGTAGGGTTTAAGTGGCAATGTGTAGTAACTAAAAGATGTATAATGTGTAATGAATAAATAAAAAAAAATCGTTCTTTGCAATAGAATCGTCAGCAGCGCTTGAATATAGGAAATTATATTTTCTCTCCGCGCAAGGCGGCTGGCAGCAACTGGATGCGTGAAGCCGAAGATCGGGCTAAATGGCGCCTATTGGGAGAGGCCTATGTCAAGCAGTGGGACTGCCGCAGGCTGATGATGATGATGATGATATTTTCTCTAATGCATTGATGTTGACTATGTAGCCTTTTTAAGGAAGAACAATTATAAGCGTCTACAGAGACATCACCATACGACGTCCTCTATGAAACATATCATTCTCCTAGCCATCGCAATATTCGCCGATATCCATCCTCATCATCCAAAGGGGTCTTAACCCGAAAAATCCTACTTCACTCTTCATCTGTTCGACTGAACAACTCAGGTCTCAGTACAACCCTGTTTTGACTAAGTGTCAATCTAGTAACAAGATGTCTTAGGCGTAACTTAAGATGGTAGGATTCCTATGCAGGAATCCGTCTAGGTAGGTACCACTTCAGGGCCAGTTATTCCTGCCGTGAAGCAGTAGTGTGCAAACATTACTCTGTTTCGGTTTGAAGGGCACTGAGAGCTAGTGTAATTACTGGGCATATTAGACTTAAGAACTGATATCTCGAGCACAGTACGGTGTCACACAGGAGGATTGTGGGTTACAAAGCATTTGTTATGGGCAGACGTTGCACTCACAATCAGTTTCATGTTTTTGCTCGTTTTGTCAATTAATCCAATAAAAAATTATTAAATTGTTTGTCGCCGGTACAGTTAGAATTTCATCCAATCCATTACCGCCCAACTTGTATTGCTGTACCATACTTGTATTGCCTTTTTGTGCTTTGCCAATAAATATTTTCTTTCTTTCATTTTAAGACTGTCATTTTTTGGTAACGTATAATTGTAAGCTTTAATGAAATTCCGAACGCATTAAATTATTATGCAATGCAATTACTATTTTATTAGAATTTAACATTTTTGTGTTTATTGCTTTTTTTGTTTGATAATTATTAAAAAATATTCTCCTTATTTCGACCATACTTTTTTTTTACTTTATTTAGACCATATAACATAACAGCAATAATTCCTTACACTAAAACTTTCTGTAGCGACTACTACAATCGGCAACTCTGCAACTGGTCATGGAAGATTACTTTGTTTGACCAAAATAATGTTTCATTTATGGGAACATAAGCCATGAAAGTTTAGTGGCTCAGAGCTTCTTTGTAAACAATATTTTATGTCGTGGTAGCAAAAAAAAACCACTGCTCTCGACCGCTGCACAAGGGGAGCCGCGCATCACGATGATACCCACGTTTCGAAGCCAGGCGGCGCGCGGCCGCTATTTTTTTTTATAGAACGTTTCAAAGTTTTCAATTAAAAAAAAATATGTAATTAAAATTACAATATATTCAATTGTTTCTAGTTTACAAAAAATAATATGAGTTGGTAGGTAATTAATAGATCTTAGTCTATTTTACTATTCGGGCGTAGCGCAGGCGAGCGAATGAAAATGAATAGGAAAACGAGTTCAAGGAAGAAATTTTACTACCGTAGGATTCACGCCACATTGACGAAACTATTCGATAAAATAGCTTGAAGAGAATAAATGGAAACACCAACATTAAACCTCTGTTTGGGAGAGGGTCTCCAAAAGTATAAAGTAGGAAAACTGTTATCTGACTTTCCGCTCGTCTATAGACAAAAAGAAAATATCCTTTTGCCTATTGTTGGCGTTAAATCACCCTCCCATCAACACTAGTGGGTTTATGAGAATTTTATGTTTTTTTTTATTGTATAAAGTGATGAAACGAGTAAAACGTTCACCTCATAGTAAGTGCGACGTCTGCCCATAACAAATGCTGTGTCACCCAGAAAATTTCTGTGTGACACCACACTGTGCCCATCACCCATAGAGACATTAGTTCTTAAGTCTTATATGCCCAGTTATTACGCTAGCTCACAGTGCCCTTCAAACCGAAACGCAGTAATGTTTGCACACTACTGCTTCACGGCAGAATAACTGGCACTGGGGTGGTACCTACTTAGACGGACTCCTGCATAGAAATCCTACCACCAGTAAAAATTATAAGTTTACTCGTAGTGTGCCGTTTTTGCTAAGAAGTGTCTAACACTAATGAATATAGATATATACTTACTGTTATACTAAATATGAGTATTTCAAACATATTAAATTAAATCATTATTTTCCTCTTCTGTAAAACAAAAAACAGAAATAACTTTCCACCCAGTAAATTGCTCGTCGAATCGAATTATAGAAATCGATGAACAGTTGAATATAATAGCGGCGGAAATTACCAAATCTCCGTCAAATTTGCCGGCACGCAAGGAAAGTGATTTTACCTGTTATATAATTTACCTTTTACGTATTAATCGCGTTTATTGCTCCCACTTTCACATTACATCTAAGCGTACTTTGAATTCATAAACGACAGCCTGTAATCTTTCTACTCCTGGACTGAGGCCCTATTTACTGCAAAAAAAAAAGTAAACTTTCAGTTCTATAAATGTCTGCTCATTGGAGCAGCGTGGAGGATTCTGCGGGGCAGGTTGGCGGACTGCACATGTCTTCGAAATATTTTTTATTACTCATAAATTCAGGTTTCCTCACGACGTTTTCCTTCACCGCCGAGCACGTGGTAAATCAGCACTTAAAATTGCAATTAACAATTGCAGTGGTTCTGGCACCGGGAATCGAACCGAGGTCACTCGCGTACTATGAAATTTAAAGCGAGCGCCTAGCTATTTTTTTCAAATTCTACTATAAGTGATCTTACTGTAATAAGTAATTTTACCAGTGGTAGAATTCCTTTGCAGGAATCTAATAGAGTAGTGCATGGCAGTGGCAGTTATTCTGCCATCAGGCAGTGGTGTGTATAAACGTAGCTACTGTAACAGTGCGGTGTCGCACATAAATATTTTAAGTGACATAACACTGTTATGGGCAGACGTTGCATTTTTGAACGATTCTTCGTCTCATCACTTTCTTCAATAAAAAAATCTTACTGGGTCTGTAATGATTTCGCGTTAAAAAGGCTTTTAGCTACAACCTTAATTTTGATGTAACCGTGACAGCTCAGAATCGAAGTGCGTGCATTGGAATTCATACTGACTGCAAGCAACTTTATTTTATAAATGTTGTATAAAAAGTCTGGTAATATTTTTTTCTTTTTTAATATTTTGTTTATTTTATTAAGTTACAAGTTTAGTCGGTCGATCGGTAGCACTATCTATAATATCCGCGCAGCGCTGTGGTAGCGTCTCTATTCCCTTCGCCAAATACTCTGATGAATGGGAGTTAAAAAAGACGATAACTTTCGTTTGATAACCTTTTCGAGTTGAGCCCGATCGTCGTATTTTTTATCCCTAAGATGTTTTTTAGATCCCGAAACAGATAATAGTACGATGGAGAAAGGTCCGGAGAATACGCAGGATGTAGTAGAACTTCCCAGCCTAGATCCAACACTTTCTGACGGGTCTTTTTCGCAACATGTGGATGCGCGTTATCATGCAGGAGTAAACCCTTTTTTCTTTTCGGGCGATTTTGGTGGATTACAACAGACAGCTTCTGTAGTGGTGCAGCATATACCTCCGCGGTTACAGGGGAACCGATGTCGCGTAACTGTAAATAAAGCATTCCTTGAGCGTCCCACCAACAACAAAGAAGAACCTTCTTCTTAAATTATTTTTGCATTTCGTTGTTTTGGAGGCTATTCGCCATTTTGAAGCCACTGACTTTTTATTGTTACATGCAACACCCAGATTTCATCTCCAGTAACGATATCTCGCAAAAAAGTCTTTTCTATGAGGGCGAAGGAAAAGTGATTCGTAGATGATAATGCGTGAAGCTTTGTCTGAGTCACGAAGTTCATGAGGGACCTATCTCGAAAGAATATTGATAACCGAGGTCACGTATGTGATTATCAACTATCATATGGTTGCAGCCGAACAGCATTTGGCGCCATTTTCAGTGCACTGCGCAAAGATTAGTCGTTCAGAGCCGATCGACGATCAGAGCGTGGTTGATCTTCGAACAAAATATCCCCTGATTCAAAGCATTGGTCCAAGCCAATGACAGACGGTGGAATGGCGAACGATATTATTTTGGCACAAATGTTAGCGATAGCAGTGCTTGCATTATGTCCTTGGAGGAACTCATTATACACAATGGCACGAAGTGATGGTTGACTCATTGAAGACATTATTTCCTTCCTTCCCCGTGTTAGCTACGAGAAACTTTTACCATATTCTACTACTAAATTAGGCTGACGTGATTTTTTCTAAGTCTCCTTCACGACTTTCACCGACAACAAATATTTTTCGATATAATATACTTTAATGAACTGTCAACTACTTCAGTTAACCGTAAAATATGCGTACCATAAACATCTTTGAATTTAACTTTTTTAAGATTTTAATCTTAGGAGCTGAAGATTTTTTTTTAATTTTTATTATAATTTTGTTTTAATGACTCAACATATAGTAATATTATATACGTTGAAAATATAACATTGAAATAATGATTAATATACTCGTATAATGATGATAAATTAAAATATAATGTTTGAAAAGTTACAGAACACCAATTAAAATTTTAATATTGATTAATTTTCATTAGTACTCGTAATCACGCTAAGATATCCTTAACTTAAGAAAACTATTGCTGTGTTTAATAGACGCTTACGATTTTTTTATTGTTCTTGAGGTAGTTAGAATTTATGAAAATGAGACAAAGCTTAATGATTTTTACAATTGCAATTTTTGGACGAATGGGTGCATTATTCTTTGATAAAATAATAAATAATAACACCTTAAAAATAAGTGATATTAATAATTATGTAATATAAAATAATAATAGTAATATATGTAATTACGGAGAACATGAGACCAAACAGAAGTCTTCTGGGTGACACCGCATTTATTATGAGCAGACGTTACACTTTCCATCAGGTGATTTGCTCTTCTCGTCACTTGCTTTCACAAAGATAGAAATACTGTAAATGTGTGCCACTCCTGAAGACCATAAAATGCTTCGATCCCAGCCGAGATTAGTCAGTAAACGTACGTAACGCTTTTCTCTGCATTTTATATTTATAACAGCAGATTTAATTCGTTTCCACAGGTGCTGCCTGTGTTAGGTATCGTTTATAATTATGTGTATTAGTTTCAGTAATTAAAGCAACTCTAGGATATTTTTATTTAATTATATACTGCCTATCCTATTAAGTAATCCTCAATTTAGTTCTTTGTCATTTATTGGCATCTATTTGACATATAATTCTTCTATGCAGTTATTGTATGTATATCAATTAAAAAAAAACAATATTTAAAATTGTTTATATACAGTGACTTGAACAGTTTTATACATAGATAAATGTTATGTATATTTTATTAAAAATATTAATGGTCCCTGTTAGCTCTAACTTTAATATTAAATATCTTCTATATTTAATCTATGTAACTGGCTGGACAGTGTAATATTTTTCTAATTAAATTTTTTGCTTGGTTTTATTAATATTCCAATATGAATTATAAAAAATCCAGTAATTTTAATGCACGCAGTACCATGTTTTCACGGTTTCCGAAATTGAATGTCTGTATGTCTCCGAACCTGTGTGTGAACCCGTTATATCATTTAGATGGTGAGTTGTAATATTAGTATAATATAAATTTGCACAGTATAGTTCTGTGATATATATTAAAAATCAGGATTAGATCCCCTAAATCGGCGAACAGGACATTATACATACTAGATATAGATATTATGAATATAGACTGATATTAATAACTTTGTTAGTTTACTCAGTCTTTATTGCTGGAATAAATAAAAAATAAAAATAAATTCACCAAGAAACTTTTTGTCATCAGTCTAAGCCTAAATATTTTCGCTTTTATTGAGTAGCCAAGATATTTACGTAACTGAGATTAAACTCGTTTCCGTTTTCAGTGATCAATCACTTACACGTACAGTGTTCTGATTAATCTGAATGGAATGATTTATGGTATTTGCGGTAACGATGGACACGTGTATAGCGTCTGCTACTGTTTAGCTATTACTAAGTGAATGTTAAGTCTTGATCTGTGACATAGACTTTTTGTCATTGACTCTTCACAATTTTTTTTTGGTGTAATTATACAAATCTTCGCCACCTTTGAAGTGCTTATTTGCCCCATATTTATCAAACAATCCTTTATTTGCAAGAATGTATGTACTAACATATGGTCTTAATTTTAAAATAATATAACTCTGTACGGGTTGGATTCAGAAACGTTTTGGCACGATTTTGAAAGAGTGGTTGTATTTGATAGATTTTATTCGATCATAATAATATCACTTGCATTACAAGGTAGTGCACTGTTTTCGGCCTATAACAGTAATAGTGTTGCACTTTCATTGTAACACGGCACCGCGCTTGTAACCATAATTACTAGCACAGCTGTGGCCTAGGCAGATTTCTGGAGAGGAATTCTATCCCTAGTAAGTGCTTTTGAATTATTTTATTCTTTACTATGTTGTCTGACTGCAAAATCTTCGTTACTTTATAACCATTTACTTTTATCCAAAAAAGCTAATATACTGATACTTGCGCAGTATTCGGATTTGTATCAAAAATAATGTATTTTATTTTAATAATTGGTAATTATAGTTATCAGATAATAAGGTCGTAGTACTCACATTGCCTGGAATATATTTAATACCAATTTTAACACCGTTGAAACCTTTTTAACGATTATAATAATTTACTATAATATTATTTAAACAAATATGTACAAAACAAATGATCAAAAGAACTATTACGGAATGGGCAAAACTATATACAATAAAATGGCACCTTCGAAATAAGAATTACTGATAGACAAATTTAAAAAGTCTGTAAATGTAAAAATTGTGATGTCAGAAAGATTGCGTTCCATTTGAGCAATTTAATTTATATCACAGATTTAATAAAGACATTGAAAAAGCGGGTTATGACTGGCTGCAAAATTATTATACGCAAAAATCCAGACATTGCTCTAAGAAAGTCAGAGGGCGTTTTCTTGGTAAGATCTACTGCTTACTTTGAGCTTCTTGAAAGAAATCTGATGCCTTTTCTGTCCACATTTTAATCACCTGTTCACATACAATGCATTGAAGCTATCATTCTTCAACAAGTTGCGTTTCGTAGTAAATTTCTCTACAATCTATACAGTTGTCTACTTCCACTTTGTCTAATTCTCTATTTCCACTTTGATCATCAGATAAATCGCTATAATTGATTCTTCATTATCTTTAATACTTTAAGATAACTTTCTCAATCATTTTCTCATATTATATTCTATGCAATGCAAATGTTTTCTTTTTTAATTTTTATTAAGCGCTTCCTTACATATTCTTGTTTAATATGATCTTCTGAGGTTAAAAGCATACCTACCTGTTTAGCATGTTAACGGGCTTTAATAGTTTTTTGTTGAATTGGTGAGATTTCCTTTAAAAGACGCGTTGTCAGATCTGACTAGTTGTTTCTTGGAGGAGATCCTTCTGATAGCTTCGAAATGACTGCTGAAGTAGAAGCAACTTTTTTTTAAGTTTTCTCAAAATCATCTTAGGGCTTCCGTTTAAAATAATTCGCTTGCGATTATATTATTTTTCTTGCATATTTGAGCATTTCCGTACTTGAATGACCGTCTAATAAAAGAGGGACTGTTCCAGTTTTTTTGGGAATGAAATGTGTTTTCAACCATTCAATAAATAATTCTGAGCTATATATAATGTACACTAATTTTGAGTTCCGATCCCGCTGGCGTCCTATTTTCAAATTCAGCTTTTTTATTTTTACCTTTCATTATAATGGCAGGTGGCAAAAATGTACCTTCAGCATTGCAGCATTAAGAACTTTAGGACTTTTTTGAGTTAGAACATTCGGTCGATTATTTAACTGTTAAATGTTTGATGTTAAGATACAATTCGGTTCCAATTCTGTGTGACACCATACTGTGCCCATCACCCTGAGATTTAAGTTCTTAAGTCTCATATGCCCAGATTACGCTAGCTCACAGTGCCCTTCAAACCGATACAAAGTATTGTTTGCACACTACTGCTTCACGGCAGAACAACTGGCCCTGGGGTGGTACCAATCTAGACGGATTCCTGCACAGGAATCCTACCACAAGTAAATTTTACCACCAGTTAATTAATCACTGTAGTTTTAATTTACCTGGCTTCTAAAAGAAGCTATGGCCAACTCTCTCGGTATGATCCTATAAGTGAATAATAGATAGTATGGCGTAGTACATAATAATTGTAACAGTATTACTATTAGTACTATTAGTATTTACTGGTGGTAGGATTCCTATGCAGAAATCCGTCTAGGTAGGTACCACCATTTAAACACTCAGTTCAACAGCAACTCAATATTAATTATTATGTAAAATGTCAATTTATATATATATCTTAGTACACATTTATGCTAATAGTTAAGAAATTGCAGGGACATCGAAATCGTCGTACGCTCGAGTCAAGTCTAGTCCACGTCGTGCTTTAATTACGATTCGCTATTAATATTTAGTTTTTTATGTTGGATTATAATATTACAATGTTTTAATTTCATAATCGTTTTTAAAAATAATTATTACGTACAGAATATGCAGTATTCTGTAACTGAAACTTTTTCAGTTTTATACATAAAAAGAAGGCTTGAGGAAATTAAACAGATCAGACCTTTTTACGTAAAGTGTCGAAATATAATACTCATAAGTGTACAGCAGCCTACGTAAGTATTTTTACTGGTAGTAGGATTCCTATGCAGGAATCCTCTAGGTAGGTACCATCCCAGGGCCAGTTATTCTGCCGTGAAGCAGTAGTGTGCAAACATTACTGTGTTTCGGTTTGAAGAGCACTGTGAGCTAATGTAATCACTGGGCATATGAGACTTAAGAACTTTTGTCTCAGGGTAATGGACACAGTGTGGTGCCACAATGAAATTTTGTGTGACACAGCATTTGTTATGGGCAGGCGTTGCACTTATCATCAGGTGAACGTTTTGCTCGTTTCATCACTTTATACAATAAAAAAAATCACTATCGCAGAAAACGAAACAATAAAAAGGAAATAAATATCTGTAAGGTAGCTCTGTGGAGGTAGAAAGACATTGATCAGTTGAAGTAGAAATTTTGCTGATCGGCAAATCTAATGTTAAGATATATTTCCGGTAAACAGAGTACGAAACCGGGCTCATTGAAGGAAGTTTGAGGACAGGGCGATGTTCACAATACGAGAAACTCTACGCAAGCTAAGGAAGATTAATTTTTTTTGAATACTCTGAAAGCAACTATTGGTAATTCGAAGAAGAATGGGGATCATGCTGCAGAATATTAAAGAGCACGCTTTGGGCTGCGTAAGGTTGATCTTCAGGTGGAGCTTGTTTGGAACCTTTTATTAATATAAAAAATAATAAATACTGCCGTCCCGGTTGGGAAAGGGAATTGCCTGGAAATGTCATGGCTTCCGGCAATTGGTGTGATAAACATCTCAAAAAATGCCGAATAGATAATACTCAGATTGGTGATGGACTGCATTGTACAAGGTGCGATGCATCTGCGACACCTTCCTTCTTGGGAGAGCGCTAGTTCCAGCAGTAGACTATTAATAGGCTATTAATGTCATTGATTATGATGATGATATGCGTTATGATATGCAATAAATTTTACTAAAGTTAACTCTGTTGTTACTGAGTGATTGCTTGTTCGAGACTTGTGTTGTTATTAAGTCACCATAAATATTCCTAAGAAAATATCTTGCTCCGACCCTCTTGCTTTCATTGAATATTAATGCCGGCCTATCTGGAGTTATTACGTAGACAGATTGCGGCTATTATTGAGTTATAACGATATGCCTGGATCTGATATTGCTTAAATGTCTGCTATCTAAAAATATCAGTGGTAATACGTAGTTATATTATGTAGTACGTTTATTTCATAAAGAATTAATAATTATATCTGAAATTTTGATTTACAATTATAAAAGTTAATTAAGGTAGTTTCTGCATATTTTTAAGGTTGGAGTTTCACTTTATAAACTATGAACAAAACAAGAAAACAATCTGTATCTCTTTGTATCCAAACCGACACGGGCTACGTCATACATTGTAATTAGTGAAATTTGCAGTAGCCGCGAAGTGAGAATTAGACGTAAAGTAAATTCAATCAAGAAATATATTATATTATAAATATTACACTTGGCATCTAAGCTAACCTGATGCATATATTTTTTTGGTGGAGGAAATGACGAGACGAGCAAAATGTCCACCTGATGTGTAAGTGCAACGTCTGCCCATAACAGAAGAAAAAATAATTAAGTAAAAAACAAAATGATTATAAAAATATCAATAAGAAGTATACTGCTACAGGAGATAGCACTGGATAATTTACAATTACTAAATTTATGGGTAACGATTTCTTAAAGTTACTTTAAATATAAGCGAAAGGATTAGATGCAATGTTCATAATAATATTTTTATGTATAGGCAAAAATATATCAGTGTCTTAAGAAGGTTATTTTCCTGAAATATTGAAAATTTTCCTATAAATAGTTAAAGCAGAAAGATCTTACGGACCTGTTATTAATGTTTCAAGGTTTTTGCCTGCTCTATTAAAAGTTTGGGAACAAGAAGTAAATTTAAAGCGACAAAAATGCTTAAAAACAAAAATATTTTATCGCAATGTAATTGTATTTGATCATATTAACCAATGATTTCATTGCATATAAAATAACTAAAATTTATTTTAGCTGAAGAAAAAAACAAGAACAAATTATGTTTTAGTTGCCTTATTTTACTAATTATTGCAAAGATAAACACTTTTCCTTTTTTAAAATACAATTTATATTTATTAATAACTTTTATTATTCTAAACAAAAATATAAGAAAAAGATAGGTGACATTATTTAAGAGATACGAGGGCGTATGAAAATTAGGCCAGCCGATGAACAGGAAAGTCCATTATGGACCAATCTTTTATAGCTGAAAATTTGATTATTCATTTTTGATTAGAGGGTCTTTGGATGTTGTACACAGCGTGATTGGCAATTAAAATATAACTTTCTTTTAAATTAATGTGTATAAAAATAATTATCCACAATTATATTCCAGCCTGCAAATCACATAATTATCAGCTACTATATACGATATTTTCTTCTTCCTTTTAGCTTGTTTGTTGTTGTTGGTAACGAAATTGACGCATTCTGGCAACATCGTGGAAAAACTATGATAACCGATTGAGTTGTTTGTCGATTTCTCTCATTCTCATTCCCAATGTTTACTCAGTGATCGTGGAACGTCGTTTACATATTTTTGGGGCCCTTCATTGTCACTTCATTTTGAAAATCACCTGGAGAAAATCTCGTATGTGTTCGTGTTAGTAGTGTAGTTTTATGATGGGTATAGCGTCGAATAGTTTCGCGATTACTATTGCGTTTATATACATTGGATTATTCGTAAACAAAGTAATCGGCTTAGCGTCAGTATGATAAGAAATACATACATACATAGAGTCACGCCTCTTTCCCATTGGGGTAGGCAGAGACCACATCTTTCCACTTGCTACGATCGTGACACATATCTTTAGCTTCCTCTACTTTCATTAGTGTTTTCATACAAGCTCGTCGGCAATTGATAAGAAATGACCATTCCAATTTATATTTTATTGGTGCTGATCCAAAGTTTTAACTATAATTATATCAAAAAAATATGTAAAATGTAAAAATAAGTCTAATTTACCTTTTGGTGGCGGCTTAAGAGAATCTACCACCCGTGGGTGTCGTATAAGTCGACAGAGGGAAAATGAAAACCTGGAGACGGCAGCGTCTCCCTGGTACATCTGAATAAATAAACTGCGGTTGCCGACCAGCTTGCCAAGCGTGGCAACTATGGCGAAATTACCTAAAATGAGAGCTACAAACTTTTGTAGCAATCTATGAGGGAGGCCAATGTTCAGCAGTGGACTAGTGATAGGCTGAAGTTAAACAAGAATTATTATAAATCTTGTCTACTAGATGATTACAGCATCTTGGTTGTTAGTTGCTGAGTGAGCTAATAGTGTATGTGTTATATAATCTAAGTTGCTTATAAATAATTATACTTTGGCCATTGGGACTTTGGGATTTAATGTGATTTTACAAAGCAAGAATAATGACTTTCTCAAATACCTGAAACATAAAAATATTACAATAAAATAGTTATATTTGTTGTTACAGGCTACATGAGGAAGCTCTAATACGCTCAGCGAACTATATATAGAAGAAGATATGCTCGGAATTTCTCTGAAAATAGAATCTGTAACGATGATGTCCGAAGCAGAGCTAGAGTAACCGACAAAACCTTAAAGATGAGCTGAAGTCGAAAAGGCCCGTCCATACAGCGTTTTGCAGGATGTCGATGGATGGTGGTGGCTCAGATTCATGTTTTGTTGCTGCCTATGGGGGATGCCTGTTTTTATCAATGGATTGGTTATGCGCTGAAATTATGACGATGATGACTGTATCTAAATTCCAATCGAGAAAAATATTTGTACAATAGACAAATTACGAGTATTAGCGGTCTGATAGCATTGCGTAATAGTATTGTGTTTTGTCCCCTAACACTGTCCACGCCATAGACTGTCTGGCTTTGCATGCAATATTGTAGTACAAGCGTTCTATAGAATATAGGAAGGTGAATACTTACGAGACTTGAATAAATCGTGTGCAAATAAATCTAATAATCTGCCACCGGACTGTGGCAGATTATTAGATATCGCCGTAGTTGTAATTAAGCAAGAAATAGTTACATTAGTATTAAATAACTATTCAATTACTATAATTAGAACGAAAGGTGTCGTCAAGCATAGCCGTACTTGACAGAGATATGTTAACAATTCTAATTAATTATTTCCCTTGAACTGACAGTTATACATAATGAAATTAACTTATATATTATGTTATATTACTTATATATGTTATGTTATGTATATTGTAAATATTAAAAAGGACGTATGGTATACTGGGATTTCTCCTGTATTGCATGTGGGTTTTACAGACATTTATTTATTTATTTGAGGGTTCTCAATATTGGATACGTTATGCCTTTTTTATACGTAAAAATTTCATTGCAAATGTTCCAGCAGTTATAGAAAAACACGACATTCAATTTCAATGATTTCTCATGCACGTTTTATGCATGTTTTAAATAATACATTACAGGATATATTTTGAAATCTCTACAATATATTTTCAGGCTCCATGTGATTAATGACACTGCTGTTGGTAAATGCATGATGTTATATTACTGGCTGTAAACATAAATAGGTCAACTCGGCCAGGAAAGGACCAAGCTGTTTTAGAATGTCAGCGTAAAATAGCAACATAACGTTGTTGTATTTCGTACGCTAAGTGACTGAACTAAGATCTAATTACTGGTAACGAGCTGCTTGATGTTAGTCCTCAGATGTGACGCACCTGTTTTTGAACAGTAATCAGTCTAGATCCAATTTCGAAAGAAATCGAAAGTGTATTAATTATCAGGAAGAATACTTTCAATAACAGTAAATACGATGTAAACATTAAAAGGCTTTTACTTTATCAGAATCGACAAACATTCGTTACACGTAAATCCCTTATCTAGATAAGATTAAGAACTAACGAACTTAAGAACGAACGTATAAGCTCAAATTGCTGATAATTATTTTTTTTTGAACAATTTTTTTTCGGCAGATTATTCAAAGAATTAACAGTGTATATTGAGTTTTAAAATCAAGTATATATATTATTCCAAAAACTCAACTAAACTTCCATTGATTAATTTATTTACTACATTATTTTATTTATCTCACAAACACTGTGTTAGCGGCTTAAGATAATCTACCACCCAATCTCAACCCATGGCTGTCGTAAAAGTCGACAGATGGAAAATTAAAACTAGAAGATGGGCAGCAGCGTCTTCCTGGAACATCAAAATAAATATAGTTGTCACTATGGCAAAGTATTCCCTTATTCTCTTTAGAATAATTATCGATGATCTCCGAAGCGGAGCTAGAGTAACCGACGAAGCCGTGAAGGATGAGCTGAAGTCTAAAAGGCCCGGCCCGGCCATACAGCGTTTTGCAGGAAGTCGATGGATGGAGGTGGATCAGAATCATGTTTTGTTGCTGCCTATCGGGGAGGCCTGTTTAGCCTAGCATGGCAACTATGTCAAAATAAATGCTGCAAACTTTCTGGCGGTACATGTGGGAGGCCTATGTTCAGCAGGTGACGAGTATTAGGCTGAAATGATAATTATGATGATAATATATTTTTTGCAACGTATCTAATTACGGGGTTAATTTAATTGAAAATAATTTAAATAATATACTATATTAAAGAAAGAGAAAAAAAAGAAACCAATTTATTTGACCAACACACACAACATTAATAAGCATAACAAAAAGTAGTGTAAAAAAAATTACATAGTTTTTAATATGATGTCAAATAGGATCTCGCCTCAGTGATAATCTGTAGTATCCCATAGTACTGGTATTTCAGTCTGATCCATTATTGACCCCACGAACAACCGAGACAAAGTGCCTAAAAAAAGGAAAAACTTAATTGTTATTAAAAAATATTTAATGAAATGCATGGACAATTTCCTTTGAACAAAAAAATTACTGCGGAAATATTTAATCCAATGTCAGCATAAGAAACGTTATCAACGTGTGCATATTATGCAACCTGTGTTATACATAAACATTAACGAGCATGCTGTACCGGAATTCCTAGTGTTGACGCAGGCATTAAAGCAACAGTGTTTCTCGGAAATGGTGTTGCCGTGTTGTAGTATGCAAAGTTATTACATACCTGTATACGAGTACACCTCTGTTTACATCCTACGAAACTATGAAAACTAGTACAACGCACTATGTATATATTTAATTTAATTATTATTGCTATTTATAATCTGTTGTTAATTCATCTTTCAGGAATAAGGATTACTTTATATGTAGTTAAGTTTTGTCAGAGTACTTGACTTCTATTGGAGCCAATATTTGTGCCGAACCACGGTTTTCGGATCTGATTGTGTTGTAATTGTCCCCGTATTTGTGACACTGCGCGGGAAGGTAAGGACGAGTTAGTGCTTCCGTGTTTGCGTGTACACAGGTACTATAATATCTCCTGCGCAACTGATAGCTTCCGATTATTTTTAAATTGTCGCCTTTGTCGAAAATCACTCAGTAAATACATCATAGTTAAACAAGTTAATACAGCATAACATTTGTTTCAATCAAATTTGCATATTATTGTCATTATGCAAGAGCAACAAGCAAAACTTGTATATCGATTGTAACTTCAGGGATTTATATAAATAAGGTATTTAATACGTGTCCAAATATTTGTATTTAAATGATAGTAGTTACACAAAATACGGATTAATAAATATTTTTAAAATCCGACAGACAAGTCGGCATAATTCAGAAATTCATAAACCAAACATTGACAAAAATATTAACACATTTTTTTTTATAAATTAGAACAAAAATTAAATGTGAATTCGGGTTTTTTTTGCTTGTTCATGGTATTCACATTATGAACATAACTTTTTTTATTAAGTGATTTTTTAAAAAAAAGTGACGAAACGAGCAAAACGTTCACCTGGTGGTAATTACAAATGTTCGCCTACAACAAATGTTACAACAAATGTAACAAAGTAAATACATAACTTTTTCATATACATATTGAGAGGCCAAGGTTAAGATATTAATTTCTTTAAATTTATCTCTCTCTCTCTCTTTAACAGACACTCTGGAACTACTCCGGGTAAACTATGACATCAGGACATCTGTCACCTCAGTCCACCCGTGACCATGGGTGCTGTAAAGCACTCGAAACGTCGGGTTATAAATAACAAAAATAAACGCGATAAAATCCGTAAAATTAGTTTCATTTAAAAGACACTCTAGAACCAATATTATAAATATATCTTATGGCTCTCTTTTGCAAAACAAAAATCACCTCTACGTCAGTCGCATTTCCCCATAGCAAAATACCATGAGACATTTTGCTGTGAAAATAACTAAAATAAACTAATCTAGCAGTTTCAACATTAGTCAAGTTTCTAATTCTTTTCACATCTTGTATCTGATCCATCTTCGTTTTATGAAGTCTGCAGTCTGTGACCATGTTCTGGATCATCTCAACCATTACATTAGATTTGATAAACCACAAATCCTTGCAAATGAACACCGATTCCTGCCAAGGATGATTTGTGAGGCTATTGAAATTAAAAAACATCCATTCTGCGTAGATCTGAATAAAAATAATAATTAAAAGCTGAAGATATCCCGGATTAACTATGACATCAGGACATCTGTCACCACAGTCCTCCCGTGACCATGGGTGCTGCAAAGCACTCGTAACGTCGGGTTAGAAATAGTTTCAAATTAAAGGCGATAAAATCCGTAAAAACTAGTTATATTACTAATGTAGTATTAGGACAATAAGTAATTACTGAAATTTTCTTTATAATGTCACTAAATGATGCTCCAGGCGTGCAATGATTAGTAACTTGTTGTCTTTTTAAACAATTATTTAACAATGTTCATATATTATTCCCTAATTCATCACAATAAACAATAACTTTCTTCTTACTATAATTTGTTTTGATTTTATTATCAATTTCATATGTTACGGGACTGTCACAGAATTTAGCTGTCAACAAAGAGTCTTCAAAGTCTAAAGACATTGAAAAGGTTACATTTCAAAAAAAGAAAGATATTAGTAAAATGTTGTTTTACATTTGTTTTCCTGCCTGTCAAAAAAATGCAACGCAAGCCACGAAAAAAATTTGCGATTTATTATACTATACCTATTGCAGTGTCTGTAAGAGTAGCACAAAGTTGTTTTAAGCATTTTTAATCGGGAACTTTGATATCAAAGATGCACCCGCTCTGGTCGCCCTGTTACGGATGAAATGTACGCCATTTTTTGAAAGAGCAAGATCGGCATATCAGCTACGACATAGCTGAAGAACTGGGAATTGACCAGAAAACTGTTCTGACCCATTTCAATAAAGCTGGGTACATAAACGGTTCCATAGGTTTCTTGAAGTGAGCTCGTACTCATTTGCGATTCTTTATTGAGACGTAATGAAACCGAACCGGTTTTGAAGGGATTGATAACTGGTGATGAAAAGTGGATCACGTACGACAAGAACGTGTGAAAAAAGTCGTGGTCAAAGGTCGGTCAGGCTTCACAGACTGCATAATCATATTCGCATATATAACCAAAACCTCGGGTTAACTAGCAATAATGATGCTGTGTGTATGGATTGGAAGAGCGTTGTTCATTATGAGTTTTTACCGCCAGGCAGAAAAATAGATCTTTACTGCCAACAATTGATGAGAATAAAGCAAGAAGTTGAGAGACAGTGGCCGGAATTGCTCAATAAAAAGGGTGTGGTATTTCATCACGACAACACTAGACCACTAGCCAGCCACCCACTCACCAAAAATTAAGATAGTTTGGCCGGGAGGTGTTAATGCATCCGCCATATAGCCCTGACCTTCAGATTTCCACCTGTTTCGGTGTCTACAGAATTGTTTAGATAGTGTCAGGTTAACATCAAGACGGGACTGCCAAAACATCTTGTCGCATTTTTTTTGCTCAGACTCACTACCTTCACGATGACAAAAAGTCATCAAACAAATTGGCAGATATATACTGTAATTGAAAGTAAGTAAAAAAAGTCTTCAGTTTTCATATAAAATGCGAAGAAACTTTTTTCTCAACTTTATATAAGGCTCTTATGAATGTCAAAATCTATATGAATGTTAAAATTGGTGGACGTAGTGGCGCAGTGAAACATTGTAGCAAAAACATTCTGTAAACTTTGTCGTACTGTTGCAATTTTTAAATTATGATAGAATCTATAAAACCGTTCCGCACGCACTACTATACGTCAGGTCGCTGCAATTTTTTTTGCTATAATAGTTTTCAGTGACTAGCATTACAACTAGAACTTAAGAGTCATTTACTTTATTGATAGAAAATTATCAATACTTTTAATTCTATTTTAAATATTTTCCTTTGAAAACAGTAAGCGCATACTCTTGCATAGCAAATCACACAAGTCCTGTCTTTTAATTTTGCCTGCAAACTGGCCTGGTTTATAAAAGTCTAGCCTCGAGAAGACAGGATATCAATTACTTTAGAGGCAATCATTTAAAATTACGGTATTGATGCTTGATGCTATAAAAAAAGTAAAGTTTCAGCCTATAAATGTCCCACTGCTGAGCACAGGCCTCCTCTCATTTCTGACAGGGTTTTGGAGGTAGGCTTGACCCCATAAGACTTTGATTTAGAAATATTGTATCAAAAACCAACGCCACAGCAGCTGCAGTTTTCCTGTTAATGGTTTCGGTCGGGTCGGAAAGGTTTGTAAGTATTTTCTGTAAATGTATTTTAAATAATTTCACTTTTAATGGATTTGCAAAATAACGTATATTGCTTTATAATAAACAGTGATTTTGAAAAATGCCATCAAACCCAAATCCATTAGGACGTTTATGTATACTAAGAATAGAACTCGGTCCACTGATCGACGGTCGCAACCATTAATAATATCAGTATCACAAATTTTATAAATCATTCCATGTCATCATTCATTGCGAAGAGGTCTTTTTCTAGGGATAAAAGCTCCGCAATATACAGTAAGCCGTGGTAGCTCAGGGGCCTGGTGCTCGCCTTTAATATCATAGTAAGCGAGTAACCTGGGTTCGATCCCCGGTGCCAGCACCTCTAAAATTGTTCTACAATTTTAAGTGCTGATTTACCACGTGCTTAGCGGTGAAGGAAAACATCGTGAGGAAACCTGCATGTCCGAGGAATAGAAATATTTTCGAAGACATGTGAAGTCCGCCAACCCGCATTGGAGCAGCGTGGCGGATTCTTCCTAGGTCCTAAACCCTCTCAGAAATGAGAGGAGGCCTGTGCTCAGCAGTGGGACACTTATAGGCTGAAACTTTACTTTTTTTAATATACAGTATTTTTTTTTCAAATTTAATAATCAATTTTCCTTTAAATTCATTTTAATAATTTTAGTTGTATATCGGACAAAAATTAAAAATTAAAATCTGAAGATACTCAGGATTAACGAATGACATCAGAAAATCTGTCACCTCAGTTCTCCCGTGACCATGGGTACATACAGCAGAAAAGCGCTCGAAACGACTGGTTATAAATAGTAAAAGTAAACGCAAAAAAAATCGTAAAATCTAATTTTATTTATTTATTTTAATACTGGAAAACTTACAGCCAACTATAACAAAATAGTTACAAACATAGTTCACAAATAAGCCAATTACAAGTTTTCACAAAAAGATATAAAATTGCATTGCACGACAGACATTACTGTGAATTAAGATACTACTAAAACTAAGAGTGATTAATTTACAAATAGCACATTTATGTGTAGTATTCGCATAAAACACAATAATGTTGTCTCTCATATTATTCAAAGGGTAAAACACCCCTTGGGATACTTTCTGATCCAAATGTGTTTAGTAGCAGATTGGTTTGATATGTACATTCAGCATAAAATCAATATTAAGCTACTCGTATGGGACCACCGGAATGAAATTTTAACGACAAATGTCGTACGAGAAGAAAATAAAGATGGATAATAATATTAAAATAAAATCATACAATAATTCAGTATTTTCGTATATGTAACACAAATTAAAGTTTTATTTCAGTCTAATGACTGGTATATATTAAATTACTTACAGCTCTCCACAGAAAGGGAAGGAGCCAGTAGGTTCGCGGATGTGTGTGCGGGCGTTACTGTGGCGCCGCTAACACGCGGCGAAAGAGGAATACCAGTTTTAGTCGGTGCAAGTTCCACAAATACTGCGATCCGAGCTAGCGTAACGACCGAACCGCAGTGGCCTGCCTTTTTGGTGGTTGGGGGGAGCTTAGGGAATTATATATTTATTGACTTTCCAATTTTATGAGGTTATGGTTTTACGAAATAAATCATAACTTAAAGACTATAGACATCTCCGCGCCTGGGGATTGTAGGGACAAGATAATTGTACACGCACACTACGAGAGTGCGCATTATTTTACATTTAAATCTTTAGTGTCGTCGTCGTCGTCGTTTCAGCCTATCAATAGTCCACTGCTGAACATAGGCCTCCCTCATAGATTGCCACAAAAGTTTGTAGCTCTCGTTTTGGGGGGATTTTGCCATAGTTGCCACGCTTGGCAGACGGGTTGGCAACCGCAGTTTATTTATTCAGATGTTCCAGCAAGATGCTGCTGCCCATCTCCTGGTTTTCATTTTCCCTCTGTCGACTTTTACGACACCCACGGGATGAGATGGGGTGGTAGATTCTCTTAGGCCGCTACCACACATCTTTAGTGTGCGTAAGAATATATTTTACGTCGTATGAAGAATAAAGGAGTCGTTATTAAGATGTAGCTCGATTAACACGTTTATCAATATAATACTGTATAGATACAGAGATATATGATCCACGCGCTGGCATCCTTTTTTATGTGCACACCTAACCCATTAAATACCTAAACTAACTAACCCCGACCCCGAAAGGAGCAAGAAATAAGTAACGGCTAAAAAATGAATACACCTTTGCTATTGCAACCTTCAACGAGCTCTAGACTGAAGACAGAAGATAGCGACGTTGCTGTTATATTCATCAGTTCTTGTATACCAGAATTCTGAACAGATCAACCTCGGGTGTGGTTCGACAGAGCAGAATCCGGGCTCTCACCACAGAAACTTAAGGATGAGTTAAAATTTAACGTAATTGTATCCATGCTCGTCAAGGAAGTGATTTAGCAAGTAAAGGACGTTTTGTTGAAGCATCCCAAAATTAATAAATATCGCACATTAAACACAAGATTATTTGCCATATATGAGGAGTCTGAAAATTGCCAAATTCAAAAGCTAATTGGCGAAATGGAGTTAGGAGATCAAAAGCCGTCCCAACTTTTGCGCAGGACCTTGAACGTGAGAAGATCCCCGACGACACTCTTCGAATCTTGTGCCAAAGCCATTTGCCCCAACCGGTCAGAGCGGTCCTAGCAGTCATGGATGCTAAGGACTTAGAGCACCTGGCCACTATTGCCGATAAGATCAGCAGAAGTAGTTTCCACCACAGCCAAGCAGAGCTGCGACATCAGTTTAGTTTTGGCAGAAATAGCAGCGGCGGATACCTGCACAATATCACCAACTCACTGCACGTGCGTTACCAATGTAAGTAGGGGTTTGAGGTCTTTAGTTGACGCCGGTGCAAACGTTTCGGTTATTCCGGTATCAAAAAAATAGAGTAAATAACAGTTCTGATTAAAAATTTTATGCTGTTACATAAAGACATATGGTGTTGAAATAATGATGTTTAATTCAGAATTCCGTCGATTATAACGGTGGAATTTTGTTATAACGAATGTTAAGCAATCCATTCTGAGTGTTGATTTTTTGTTCCATTATAAGTTATTAGCCGTGTGGTGGCGGCTCGTTAAAAGAATACTACCACTCCATGTCATCCATTGGATCTCGTAAAAGGCGAGTAAGGAATTAAACTGCACTGTGCACCCAACAGCGCATGGTGGCGATGGGCTCACCACCTATCACACCAAGTGCATTATATTGTTTTGGTGAAACGTGGATTGTGGCAGTCATCTGTTTTTGCAGTGAGTGCACAGTCTCTGACTACCCCTTATGGGATACAGTCGTGATCTTATGTATGTATGTAAGTTATTAGTTAACATCAATAGACGTAAGCATATGCTTAGTCAAAAAGTAAAGACCAAGTAACTACTTGAAACGTCTTAGCATCAATTGTAATCAATGAACAACCATCACTTAGTTCTATTGATAAAAATGACCCATACCATAGCCTATTACTTACATTTCCCGATATTATGAAGGCAGCGTCATTCCGCGAGAGATTACATATTGCACTACTCGTATATCGAGACGACTGGTCCACCAGTGCATGCGCGCGCAAGACCTTTACCGCCCGATAGGTATAAAAAACTCAAAGAAGAGTTTAGGATTATGCAATAACTGGGTACCTGTAGACCTTCTAAGAGTTCGTGGGTCAGTGCATTATATGTGGTACCCAAGAAAAACGATGAACTAAGACCTTGCGGTGACTATCGCGCTTTAAAGGCCATCACTAAGCCCGTCAGATACCCAATTACCAGGCTGCGTGAGTTTACATATATATTTGCAGGTAAAAAGATATTTTCAAAATTAGATATTAATAGAGCTTATCATTGCAAGTATCGCACCGCACGCTATAAAAAAAACTGCAATCATTACACCTTTTGGATTGTTCGAGTTTCCACGTTTAAACTTTGGTTTATCTGTCGCAGTCATTTCAACGTTTCATGAATAATACGGTTTTACAGGGTTTAGAATTAATTATTTAGATGACGTCATCGTTGCCAGTGAAAACGAAGCCTTACACAGTGAGCATTTAAAGACGGTATTCGAACGTTTTAAAACATACGGTATTACTATTAACTTGAGCAAATGTCGTTCCGGACAGTCGCGTATAGAATTCTTAGGTCACGAAGGTAGTACGGAAGGGATTAGACATCTCAATAAAAAAGTTGAAGCAATAGTTGATTTTCAGAAAACTGAGACAGTTAATAAGTTACAGCGATTTTTGGGCATTTAAAATTTTTATAATCCTCACTTGCTAAGTTTAGCTTTATACCAGTGTGAGGAATTTACCAGAAAGTGCGTTTTCACAATGTAAGTCTGGACTTCAGAAAGCCGTTACATTTTCGCACCCGTTACCGAACGTTCCAATAGCACTGATGGTAGACGCTTCCAAAACTTGCATAGGTGCTGTACTGCAGCAAAGGGTAGTGGGAAGCTGGTACCTCTTGGTTATTTTTCAAAAAAAATCACACCTACTAAGTAAAGGTACAGTAACTATGATCGTGAATTATTAGCGATATAACTATAAGTCAATTAAGTATTTTCGCAAAACATTTTAAGGATATATTAGGTAGGTATCGCTCTGACTGTGTACACCGACCACAAGCCATTATGTCATACTCTAACTAAAATAGGTGTAGAGGATAACGAGACACCTAGAAGGACGCGACAACTTCTTTATATTAGTGAATTTACGGTCGACATAGAACACATTACCGGTAAACATAATGTGATAGCTGATACTTTATCGCGTGTTGAGACAATTTTTTTCCCGACAGTACCTGACTACAATCAACTTTCTGATGCGCAAGCGAAAAATGAGCACCTGCTACGATTGACGCAATGTCCGAGAGAATTATTTATGTATTTATGTTTGGGTCAAACCAAACCTGGCACGCGGGCCCCTGGCCCGTGAGCACAGTATCCGATGAAGCTATAAAAGCCAAAAAGGCTAACAGCCATTACATCACCCAAATGATAGGTCCGAGTGACGAAAATAGTTTTTAAATAAAGCAAATTATTATCCCAAGTTGCAAAAAATTACTGTTGCGAAATGTCCACGGATGTTATTAGGTATTAAACGGAAAATTTCGGACTAAGGTTCGTTTTCGGAAGTAGAACGTTTCAAACATATCCATGTGTACATAATTGGACCACTGCCAATAATCTCCACACGAATATAGATATTGTGTCACAATTATTAACCGGTGTACGTGTTTGACGAAAGCCTTTCCCGTAAAAGAAATCACCGCGGACGAAGTCGCCAGGACTATTTATGAAGGGTGGATAGTATGGTTGCCCCGTAAAAATGACTAGGAATCAAGGGAGACAATTTGAGTCTAATTTGCTTACGAAATTAATGAAAGTTCTAGGCATCATTAAAATACGCACCATCACTTACCACCCTCAAAGCAATGGCATCGTAGAAAGATAGCATAGGTCATTAAAAACCGCTTTAATGGTACGTTTAGATTGCAATTCTTCTTGGGTGAACGAGTTACCTACCGCTTCATTAGGACTGCGAGCAGCACTACACAGTGATTGTGGAGTAAGTGCAGTTGAACTGCTTTTACTGCCTTTGGCAAAACTACGTTTACCAGGCGAATTTTATGAAGTCTCCAAAGAATCAGATAGTAGTAGATATAGTTACATATAGTTTAGTCGAAAACATTCGTAATACTATTGCGTCTTACCATTCTACACGAAATAAGCACGATTCACGAGCGATTTTTGTACATGCGGATTTGGCAACTGCAAATTTGTTTTTGTTCGTGACGATAGTATTAAGAAGGCTTAAAAACCACCTTACGATGGACCCTTTAAAGTCTTAATTAGGGGCCGTGAATCGTATATTTTAATCGACCGGTTTAAACGGCTTTCTTACTCAATGATAATATAGGTAGTACGAATAAAAATAATATTCCTACTTTAACGAAAAAGGAGATTCCCAAGCCCGATGTATCAATAATAACACTCGCCGGAATCGCCCGTAATTAAGCACCACGTAACGAGAAGCGGACGCCTAATTTGAAGACCTGTGAGATTCAACTATAATGTAGTTTTACATTACTATTTACATTACTGTGATGTAAGCTAGGTAATTATACTATGTAAGCATTGCTGATAGTGTTTTGTTATTTTTATAATTTTATATTTACCTTTGATATAATATATTTTGTATGATTAAAATTATAAGCGAAATGCGTATGCGATTCCATGTTATCCGCTATTGCAAGGTGCTGGTACCATACACGCAAATGTTCCTAGTAAGCATTTTATTGATTGCGTAAATGATAAAGGTGTCATATCGTTTTAAATTCATCATCGTTTAAAGTAGAATAACACATTGTTAAAATAAAATATTCAACTGAAAAAATGGTATACGGCATCCGTTTGAGATGCCACCAACGCGTCCAGAATTGGCTGCGTCGAGAAATAGCTACGGTGAATGTCCCTCCCGATTAAAGTAACTGACCGATCCGAGGCCGGCCCCCTTGGGCACCCTCGAGTCAATTACTCTCGTGAACAAGAAGACGGACCAAGCCGAAGTCCCCTCTAACCTAAGTTTCTGCTAAGCGCCCTCAGCGGTTTGCCACTTTTCAATCCGGCGAAGCTGTGAAAGCCTGCGGGCTAACAGTGACCATCAGTTCTAAAAAAAGCGGTGAATGTAAGCCAACCGGTCGTGCAGACGGCCCAGCAACAAGCGGTCCCTGTGAGTTCCAGTGTCAGTGCCACGGGATATGTATAATTAAATGTTATATGGTTACTGTTAAGTTAGTTTTAGATAAGTAAGTTAGATAAGTTAATTTGTAACTCTCTGTTAAATTTGTGATGGTGTCCCATAAGAGAGACATATGTACAGAAAAAATTAGTTATAAGGATATGTGCATTTTTCATCTCTGTTTTCCGTAAAGAGGGGGAATATTATAGGGACAATATAATTGCACACACACACAACTAGTGTGCGCATTATGTTACGTTAAAGCGTTAGTGTGCGTGAGAATATATTTTACGTCGTATGAAGAATTAAGGAGTCGTTATTAAGTGGTAGCTCGATTAACAAGTTTATAAATATAATACTGTATTCGCATTAGTAATGAAAATAGAGATATACGATCCACGGTCTAGCATCCTTATTTATGTGCACACCTAACCCATTAAATACCTAAATTTAAGGGGCTCATTTACCACCCGCCTCTACCCCTCCAACACAACTCTACTCCCTACGAAGATGTCCGACAGTAAACTTTTAACCTATAAATTTGTATCACATCATTGCTCGATTTTTTTTTAGATTTGTACCATTAATAAAAAAACGTAAACAGGGGATATAAGTATTTTAGATTCTCACAAAATTAGTAACGTAAATGTGCGGGTTAATTTTTTTTAATGCTCAATATATCCTCTATTCCATTTTCTCCTGAAATTAGCTCGTTGGCCAATCTAACGTGGCATCTAGGACAGTACATTTATAAGTATGATTGAGTCCTTAAACTAAAGTGGACCTATTTTACCCCGAGTAATAATAACGACAGCTTGAGATGTGAAAAATAGACGGACATGGAGACGCTGTTATTATATATAACCCATAATTGATAATATTTCATTTAACAGTTCGTGTATTCCGTAATTGGTGGTCTTATTCGGCGTATGCGTAGGTATGTCACTGACTGCGGCAAATTAAATTCAGAATTAGAGATTGAAATTCAAATTAGAATGATGTAACGATAGTGAGGATCAAGTATAAATAAATTTTTACTGCAATAATATTTCTACTAGAATTACTACTACTAGAACGGTAGGAAAAAATCATACACAATAATGTATCGAGCTAGCGAAAACGTTTCGGTTTGGCAGAACAACCTGCAGGATGTTTGTTACCTTACTCCTCGCAAGATCATCGGTGCTGTGAAGCGCTCGAAACATCGAGTTATGAATAGTTAAAATGAAGCGCGATAAAATCCGTAAACTAAGTTCTATTAAATAATTTAATCTAATATAATTTATATGAAAATTATATACGTATACTTGTATATTTTGTACAAGTACACATAGTTATTTTATTGCTTCCCTAACACTTTTCATTCAAGTAAGTACAAAGATATGGATTTTCAAAGACTGATCGTGCCCAACGCTGTAGCAAAAATTATCAACGCTGCAGGTTGTTCTGCCAAACCAAAACTAAATTACCGCAGTCAACGATATACTTTCTAATTAGGCGTGATCGGGCTTTCCAGAAATTTAAAAAAGAACTTTCCGACGAGTAGTGTCGGTCTTGATATTAATTACTTAGAAACAAATGCAATCAGATGGTACGCAATACTAAACACAGCTGATGTGTGGAAATTTCTTAGATCTCTCGGAATCAGCAAGCCTAGCTCACTGAACTGTGGCCCTTCTCTTAATTTAGATGACATAAATCGTAACTTTACTTCCATTCCTTCTCTGGACCCTATCGTCCTATCTCAAACAGATGCTTCCATTGGTTTAACGCGACCTCTTCCTATTCCGTATTTTCCGTTTGCTCCTTTAACTTATTAGCAAGTTGTGAAAATTATGTCAGCAATAAAAAGCTTTACTTGCAATCATATATTAATCAGCTTAACAGTGCTGTCCACAAATATTAAACAATAATCTGGAAGCCATCAAAGACTGGTCTTGCAGATATAGCGTGATAGTTAATCCAACTATTCAACAAAAGCTGATGCGTGGCTCTACCACAGTGGTAGAGCCACGCATCAGCTTTTGTTGTTGCATGAATGGGCCGGCTCGACCGGGGAAGTACCACGACCTCACAGAATACCGGCGTGAAGTAGATGTTAAACAAACTTCTGCGTTTCGTCTGGTGAGTGCAGGTAACCGGAGACCCATCCACCCCCCTCCCCAAAAACATGGTAGCGGAAATAAAAAATCTACCCCAGGGGGGTACCAGTACCACCGGTGCTGGAGAATCCCCCTCTGGGCATCCGCGCTCGGGCTACCAATCGCTACCTGAGCGTGGATGCTCAGGCTGCCCCTCGTATTCTGGTGGGGAGGGGGGCAAAGTTCCGCTCTGTTACCACACTGTTCGAGGCAAACGTAGCAAAAAACCTCCGGCACCCCTTACCACGCTTGCCGTGGATTTCTGCAATATCAGGGGACTACATTCCAATCTTGATGCCGTCCACTAACATCTGGAGACGGCAAAGCCGGCCTTGCTTTTTCTTACCGAGACGCAGATATCATCTCCGGCGGATATCTCTTATCTTTCCTATCCGGGTTACAAGCTGGAATATTCCTATGTGCCACGGACCGGGGTTTGTGTATACGTCAGAGAGGATATATGTTCTCAACGCCTCGGCAGCCTTGAAGGTAGGGACCTGTCCATCCTTTGGCTACGCATAGACAGCGACGACCACCCACGCGTCTATTGGTGCCTCTATAGGTCCCTCAGCGGTAATACCGAAACTGACCGACTCATCGACCACATCCAAATGGCGGCAGATTCCGTGCTACAGCAGATCCCATCCGCAGAGATCGTGGTACTCGGCGACTTCAACGCCCACCACGCCGAATGGCTACGCTCTCGAACCATTGATCATGCGGGGAGATCTGTTTTTGACTTTGCCTTGGCATATGATCTGACACAACTGGTTACTTCGCCAATGCGGGTTCCAGATGTGGAGGATCATACCTTCCCTGCTGGATCTTCTGCTGACCTCTCATCCGGACGGCTATGTGGTTGCCCCTCTGGGATCTTCGGACCACTGCTTGATCCGGAGTAAAGTGCCTATCATGTGCCTATTGCGGTCGCGATTTGCAGGCTGCCGCCGTGTGTGGCACTTCAGGTCAGCGGAATGGGAAGGGATGCGGTCTTTCTTTGCATCCTACCCATGGTGGCAGGTTTGCTTCTCGCTGGATAGCCCCGACGTCGTTGCCAATTCTATCGCCGATGTAGTACTTCAGGGAATGGAACTCTTCGTTCCATCCTCTGTGGTGCCTATCGGTGGTAGATCTAAGCCTTGGTGTGGTGGCACCTGCAGAATGGCATCTCGCCAAAAGCAGGAGTGTTACCAGGCCTGGGTAAGTGCATCGGCGTCTCGGGATTCAAAATCTAGCGATGTTAAGAAGAAGTACAACTCTGCCTCCAGGTCCTTCAAAAGAGTCATTGCAGCGGCAAAGTCTGAGCATATTGGCAGAATTGGTGAGAAACTAGTTCGTCTTTCTTCCGGAACACGTGCGTTCTGGTCTCTCGGCAAGGCTGTCCAAGGGAATTTCTGTCAGCCATCACTACCATCTCTGCACAGGGAGGACAACTCGCTGGCCCATGACGCAAAGGAGAAAGCCGATCTTCTAGGTTCTCTTTTTGCGTCCAACTCGACTCTCGATGACAGGGGGAACTCACCGCCGACCATCCCGTGCAGTGAGTGCTCTATGCCGGACATCCGGTTTTTTCAGAGCTCAGTGCGCAAAGCACTCCTCTTCATGGACATCCAAAAGTCGAGTGGGCCCGATGGAATTCCCCCTATTATGTTGAGGATGTGTGCTCCAGAGTTGGCACCGGTCCTTACGCGTCTTTTCCGGTTCTCCTACTCTCTAGGCGTCGTCCCGAAGGCATGAAAGACAGCTTTTGTGCACCCGATCCCTAAGAAAGGCGACCGCTCAGATCCGTCCAATTACAGACCGATCGCTATCACCTCCTTGTTCTCCAAAATAATGGAATCCGTTATAAACTGCCAGCTCTTGAGGTACTTAGAGGAGCACCAGTTGATTAGTGACCGCCAGTACGGCTTCCGTCGGGGTCGCTCAGCTGGTGATCTTCTAGTGTACCTCACTCATCGATGGGCGGAGGCAGTAGAGAGCAGGGGGGGGGGGGGGGCTGGCAGTTAGTTTTGATCGGGTATGGCACAAAGCGCTTCTCTCGAAGCTTCCTTCATATGGGCTTCCCGAGAAATTGTGCAAATGGGTCACTAGTTTTCTCACAGACCGGAGCATCAAGGTCTTAGTTGACGGTGCATGCTCGGAATCCAAGTCTGTGAACGCTGGTGTACCACAAGGCTGTGTGCTATCGCCAACCCTGTTTCTTTTGCATATCAATGATATGTTACAGATTAGTAACATTCATTGCTATGCAGATGACAGTACTGGTGATGCCTTATACACTGGCCGCGCCAATGTTTCTCGGGACCACGTCGACGAGCACCGGAACAAACTTGTGTCTGAAGTCGAGATTTTGTTAGACAAAATCTCGGACTGGGGCCGACTAAATTTAGTCGAGTTCAACCCTAACAAGACACAAGTTTGCGCGTTTACCGCAAAAAAGAAACCCTTTGTCGTATCACCTCATTTCGAGAGCACTCCCCTTGTTGCCTCAGCCAGTATCGGAATCCTTGGCGTCGACATATCGAGCAACGTTCAATTTCGCGGTCACTTGGAAGGAAAGGCCAAATTGGCCTCCAAGAAGCTTGGCGTGCTCAGTAGAGCGCGACAGTACTTCATGCCGGCCCACCGCTTGCAACTTTATAAGGCGCAGGTTCGGCCGCACATGGAGTACTGTTCTCATCTCTGGGCGGGGACACCCCAGTGTCAGCTCCTTCCATTTGACCGCATTCAACGAAGAGCGACTCGAATTGTCGACGACCATGTCCTATCTGATCGGCTTGATCCCCTGGCTTTGCGAAGAGATGCTGCATCTCTTTGCATTTTTTACAGGATCTACCATAGGGAGTGTTCCGAGGAATTGTTCGGATTAATTCCAGCCGCTGAATTTCACCATTGCACCTTACGGCATAACCACAAATTCCATCGTCACCAACTTGATGGTTGGCATTCCACCACAGTGCGTTTTTCGCGGAATTTTCTGCCACGCACTTGCACTTTATGGAATGTTCTGCCGTCAGCGGTTTTTCCGGACCGATACGACTTAGGGACCTTCGAAAAGAGCCTATTCCTTTCTCAAAGGCCGGCAAAGCATCTGCTATTCCTCTGGTATTGTAGGTGTTCATGGGCGGCGGTGATCACTTACCATCACGTGAGCCACCTGCTCGTTTGCCTCCTATTCTATATAAAAAAACTAAATATGAAGCATTGGTTGTCGGAAGTCCAAGAATGCTGGCTAAGGTTGATCACGAAAGACTCTCCTTTTTTTGTAATGGAACCATGATGCCATTCTGCCGCTCTGTGAAAAACCTTGGCTAGCATATGGGCACAATGCTATGAGCTGGGAAGTGCAGGTTGCTGAAATCAGACGTGCACTCGTTTGCCACCCTGCGATCTCTTTATCATCTAAAAACATTTATGACTTTTAAAAACAAGCTTATGCTGGTTCATTCGCTTATTCTACCCGTTATCGTCTATGCAGATGTGTGTTATCAAGATCTATCACAAAATCTTCTCACTATATTGGGGCGCGATCGTAATAATTCAATAAGATTTATTTACGGTCTACGTAAGTATGACGACATATCTCTCTATCGATCAAAGCTTAAATGGCTCTCCATTCGTCTAAGGTAGCTCCAGAATTTTAATAGTACTATACTCATTTTTAAACGATCCTAATTATCCGTCTTATCTTAAAGATAACTTCCAATTTCTTTATTCAACTCATGATCGAATCGAACTTTTTAGTCTAAAGATTAGTACTCCACAGCATCATACTGGATTCTTCAACTCTTCCTTCACAGTTCAGACGACACTTCTCTGGAATGCCCTTCATGATGCTATCTGAAAAGCACCCAACAAAAGTGCCTTTAAAAGGCTGCTTAGACAATATTATTTGAAGGCAAACTGATGCTTTAATTTTACCTGTTATTTTGTTTATATGTGTATTATTTGTTTTTCGGATCGGATCGGAAATATGTATTTATCGATGTAAATTTTGTGGATATGTATATTGATTATTTATATTATTATATAATTAGTATGTAATAATATTTATTTTTTCACCCCAGATTGTTTTTTTACAAAGATTGCACCTGATGTAATTTTTTTAGTCTCCCAGGGTTGACTGGCAAGAGAATGCCTCTAGGTATTAAGTCCGCCCATTGTATTCCTTAGATTAAGGTGTTACAATTATTTATATACACTTTATTGTACGAGTACTAACTGTACAAACGGCGGACTTAATGCCATATGACATTTTCTACCAGTAAACCAGAGAGTTAGAGGGAAAAGCATTTACGCGGGTTTTTATTAATATTTTTGAGTGCCAACCTTTACGGTTGCACTCAAAAATATTTAGTTAATACTTAGTTTTATTATATTTGTAATATTCCTGCAAGTGTAAGAAATCATTAGACTAAATTATTCTAATATGGACGATGAAATAAAACATTTTAAAAAGTGACATAAAATACTACATAGGACATTCTTTTAAAAATACGTAATGAATATATTTTTAAATAAAAGATAATAATACTACTATAATACTTAAGTGCTGGAAAAAATACTATAAGCTCAAGGCTAACGCTGATCAAAAAAATCTGTTTTGAATTTGGAAGTAGAATTCCAGACATTTCTGTGTATTGTGTGTAATTTTTTAAATGAATAACTGCTTGAACACCGATTCCTACCAAGGATGATTCGCGAGGCTATTGAAATTAAAAAACATCCTAATTTCAATAGGGAAGATGGTTGGGTATTACCATCGGCTTGGGATCCTATTATTAATAAAATTAAATCAAAAACCAAGCATACCACTGCAAGGCTTCAAGACACAGTAAGCTCTTTCTGCGTAGATCGGACTACAAATAATAATTAAAAGCTGAAGGTACTCCGGGTTAACTATGACATCGGGACAACTGTCACCTCAGTCCCCCCGTGACCATGGGTGCTGTAAAGCGTCCGAAACGTCGGGTAAAAATAGTTCAAAATTAAACGCGATAAAATCCGTAAAAAACTAGTTTTATTTAAATGTGTAATATTCGCGTAAATAAAAGAAAACATTATGTGAATAACTGCCGTAGAGAACATCAATTAAATTATTACATATAATAAAATAATACCAGTGGTTATATAAAATTGCTAAGTTTGAACGTTAACGGTTTGAGTAATTATTTGTTGGCAACTTTTTAAAATTCTATGACGTCGATCTCTACTGTGCAACTGTTTGACCCCAGACCAATATTTATAGATTGTCAGTATGAACGTACTCGTAAATTACGAATGTTTTTTTTAAACATTTTTTTATGTATTTGTAACACATACTATAATTTAGTTATAGTAGCTATCCTGCTTCTTCTCGATACCAAGTAACTTTATCAAATCTCCCCTTTTTAGGTATATTTTGCGCACAAAGGAGTGTGCGCAAAATATACCTAAAAAGGGGTCACCTTTTTATATATAGGTTAAAAGTATTCACACTAATCCGGTGTAAAAAACTTTGGCCATCAAGCACTTGCGTGCAAATGTACTTATAATTTATATACTACTATATTCGAAGTGTAATTATAGGGCATTTCAGACTTAAGAACTGATGTTTCAGGGTGACGAACGCAGTGTGACCACACAGAAATGTTCTGGGTGCCACAACATTTGTAACGAGCAGACGTTGCACTTACTTTCAGGTGAACGATTAGTTCGTCTTGTCTGGCGGAAGCTGTCGTGGTATTCTGAAAAAACTTCGCCTCTATAAGACTTGCATGAGACCCGTAATGGCCTATACATGCGTCGCTTTCGCTCACGCGACGGGCAATAAATTAAAGAAGTTACAAAGCGTTCAATATTGATTCTTGCGAACTGCCACCGGAGCCGGTTGATATCAACGCAACATAAACCTGCACAGCGACAGTGAAATTTCTGTAATCTCTGAGTACTTCAGAGAGTTATCACGGCGGTTTTTCGAAAAAGCCGCGGTTCATCCAAACCAGCCGGTGGTAAAAGCAGCAAATTACCGATCTGATAGAAACGCGACCGAAAACTAACGTAGCCCGCGAAACGTGCTAGACGACACGGACGTCTCAGCTCTTCCTGACCAAAATACGGTCAGTCACGACCCAGGCCACACTGTACACACTGTCAATAGCTTCAATATAACACGCACCACGACGCGCGACCGCCGTCGAGAGCGGCGCGCAATAGTCAATAATCACACCGCGTACACACGATTCACCCGTGTTCCAGGGCGGTTCTCACCGCCCTGAGTTACCGACACACACGTCGACAGTCCGAATGGAGGCCCGCAGCCTCCCTCGGACGGTCATTAGACGACTTAAACATTTAAGGTATTCGAAAACGCGAAAGCACGCCGCGAACGCGACACAGTTCGAATTTCGAGATTTTTGTAAAAGTTTATTTATTTATTTATGTTTGGGTCAAACCAAACCTGGCACGCGGGCCCCTGGCCCGCGAGCACAATATCTGATGAAGCTGTAAAAGCCAAAAAGGCTAACAGCAATTACATCACCGAAAATGTATATATCCTGAACAAGAAATTGTGTGACAATAAGTTTATATGATAATGTTAAGAACATAAGCCTTATCAGCAAAACAAAATGTGTAATATAAATCTAGATTACCAGTTTGTAGTTTAAGGTACAAAAGATGGCACGTTTAAAAATCTTTTTATTCCGAAATAGTATAGAAGTAGTGTCTAAGTATTACAAATTGTGTTGGATTTCTAATTCGAGGATTACGAAAAAATGTGTTTTTATTGCTGTCATCATCATTATCATTTCAGCCTATCGAAAGTTCACTTCTGAACATATGCCTCCCCCATAAATTGCCACAAAAGAATGTAGCTCGCCACGCTTGACAGGTTGGCAACCGCAGTTTATTATTCAGATGTTTCAGGGAGATGCTGCTGTCCATCTCCTGGTTTAATTTTGCCTTTGTTGACTTTTACGACACCACACGGGATGAGATGGAGTGTAAGATTCACTTACAAGTTCTCTAATTTTACATTCAAGTTTATCAACCCTTTCATGAATTTCACTATGAATATCACGACTCAAGTACGTCATCCACGATTAAAATACAAATTCTAAATAACAAAAGAACAATGGCAAAATCGTAAACGGCTGTCAAAAACAGCAATAGTTCTTAGAAGGTATTTACAAGTAATTGAAATAATTCAATATATAAGTTGAACTAAAGTTGAATATACATTTAACATTTATCAAAACAAATTGTTATAAACAATATTTTTTTTTTAAATCTAATTAAAAACTTCATTTAATGATTAAATATCAAAGGAAAAACTTTTCAAATTAAATCATTAAAATTAAGTGACTTTGCTGTTGTGTTAGACTACATATTAAACATACATACATAACAACATATATAATATATTTATTTATGCTATTAAGTCGTTAGTCAATAGCTTTCTGATGATTATTACATAATAGGGACATAAGACCGAATTCCAAGCTGTCATATGAAATTTGAACGTACGTAATTTGATCATTAATATAATACATGATTGTCTTTGGATTCTTACATTGTGTTTGTAAAGTTACCAGGTCTTAAGGATGTTTCTCGGATGGTTAAATATTTTCTAAAGCAGGTGGACAATCAGTTTACCCTGAAGAAGGCGACAATCGCTTTTATTTCCTTCCCGCTTGCACTTTCTGTTGGAAAAGGGTTCACAATATTTACAAATATTTGAAATGCATGCTTCCCTGGCTCAAAAAACAGGGGAATGTATGTCGGATACGCCTTTCCTTTGTAGTGCGTCGAAACAAACATCGATTGAAGTCTCGTATGACAATGCGTGTTGGCGTCATTCCAGTTTACAGTAAAATCCCGTGTCCGTGGGTGATATATAAATAAAAAAATATATAAATCAAAAAATGTAAAGCTTTAATTGTAACTAACCTTTAAAATAAGTTTAAATAAACAATTTTAAAGCGTGTTTCGATCCGTCGTTCTTATTTTTAGCTAAATACATTTATTTATAATATTAGTGATTTCTTAATTTTAATAATTTTTGCGTTTGTAAGACGATATTATCACCCTCAGATCTCAAAAATTCAAAAATCCTATTATACGAGTATATCCTAATTCAAAAATCCTGAAATATTTTCTTACATTTTTAAAGTTTTACGTTATTATTAACTATAGACTATAATTCGTTTAAATGCTCAGTATTAATATTACTTCTAAAGCAATATGAAAGGTCCCTTCGAAAAAATGTATTTTTATTATAACGGCTCGATCATTATGTTTTTCTCTTTTTCTGAAAGTTTTTGTATTGATAAAGAATCTCATTTTATCGTATTAAACGAGTGATTTCGTATTTTAACAGAAAACTATAGAGAATTACAGGTATACGTGCCTTTTACAGATGTCATTCGCGTAGACGATGGTCCTTTGAAGCCTTACATGTGCTCCTCGGATGGCAGTATATAGTGGTTCTTAACCACAAGAGCGGTCTCTCTCGGTTCGGTTGACTCAGTGTTCGAATAGTTAACAAGATGTTTTCATTTAACGCGCCGATGACCTTAATATATAATAGTATATATTTGTTATTAGTTTAAAACCCGTATGTAATGCAACTTAGATGAGTCAGATAGAGCAAAATCATCTCGCCGAAACAAAGCAATTCGAAATTCTCTTTAGGCTAAGTTCTACATTCACAGCTTATTGGTTTTTGGGCGGCCATTGTTAAGCGAACATTTATATGCTGAATGTAATGACAATGAAGCCTAGAAGCGAAATTAGATAAATTGATTCTCATACGACTTTTGCTAAGGTCAAGAATAACAAAGGGTCGGAATAAGTTGTAATCTTACCATTACAGTTAAAATACTTCTATAAGTTTCAATTTTATTTTAAAAAATACTGGTGTATTTAAGATAACTAATAAAATAATTTTGTGAAAGCTCGTGGAAATTATAACGTCCTTTATTTTAAAGCCGTTAGTAAACCTAGTTATGTGCATATTTAAACCCGTAGAGACAGATCACTGAACATAGCCTTCCCAAAAGTTTGCTGAGAAGCTTTGAACATACGACCTGCAGTGAAATCCGCGTGTGGATTCCGAAAGTTTTACCATAATACCTACTACAATAAAAATACATCTTCTTAAGGAAGTATTATAACATATCCGGTTCAAATGTCATCATCTGGTTGTTAAATGGGAGATGTTGTGGTCGAGATCGGGCATTAGTATACTCATATATGGCGTGCATTATAATTATTTGGTAATAATAGTTATTTTGTTTATGCACCTAAGCTAATTATAAGTTCTATATATTAAAACCTATTTTAACATTTATTTGGAACTAACATAAATATTAGTTAAATTTAGTTTTGCGTTATACAATTTTTAAGAAATTAATATATTTATCGTATTTCAATACCAGTAAGAATTATTGTTCTAAAATACTAAAATAATTTGTAAAAGTAATATTTAATTATCCGTACGAAATAGCAGACATTCGCTGCTTAGTTTTATATACGATACTCATAGTAGCTACCGCAATAAACAATGTAAGTCGGTAAACACTGCGCCCGCGCACAATATATGGCACAACGGTGAGACTTGCAGAGCTGTTTATCCGACCCGCTACCCGGTCTAATAGCGACGCCTTATGCTTACACCGTTCTATTTACTTTAAGTTTACATTTCAATGTGTCAGATTCCTTTGGATTGATGCCCTTCTTGACGATTTTCAACCACAACTACCGAATATTTGAAGAAGTTATCAACTGTACAGAAGATATTGTCACAAGAATACGCGCAAACAACGGGGGCACTAACTTGTTCCAACCTACCCGTTGCCCGACGTAACGCTCATGCTTTACGATCGGCATGGAATTGCATTACTCTACTTAACTGCTTTGCTTTTCTGTCCTTCATACTTACTTGCCCTCTGTCTTTACGATGTGTCTTGTTTTTACGAGTAACGTGCTCTTGTGCTTAGTTCAGTGAACGTTTTTTGAAGTCTGAAAATTTACTTTATTTATACATCTTCACATACCACTTCAGGTACATCATTTCCTGTGAAACAGACTATTACAATAAAAAATTGTCGATGACTGATTAACACGAAAGTCATATATAAATGGATTCTATGGCAAAAACGTTATAGAATTTTATTTTGTAGACTCTAGTAAACTAAAAAATATAATTAAATTACCAATTCCTTACTTTGCTGTACCATAAATATTAAAAATTGTTTAAGTACATATTATGGTTAAGTAAAACATTATGATAGGTTGATGGTAAGGTATTAACACCGCCTTGGGGTCCTATAATTAATAAAATTAAATCAAAAAACAAGCATAAGACTTCAAGAGACAATTAGCTTCTTCTGTGTAGACCAAAAATAATAATTAAAAGCTGAAGGTACTCCGGGTTGTCTATGTCATCAGGAAATTTGTCACCTCAGTTCTTCCGTGACCATGAGTGCTGTAAACCTGGATGGTTGGAATTCCACCACAGTGCGTTTTTCGCGGAATTTTCTGCCACGCACTTGCATTTTATGGAATGTGCTGCCGTCAGCGGCTTTTCCTGAACGACACGACTTAGGAACCTTCAAGAAAAGAGCCCATTCCCCTCTCAAAGGCCGGCAACGCATCTGCTATTCCTTTGGTATTGTAGGTGTTCATGGGCGGCGGTGATCACTTACCATCACGTGAGCCACCTGCTCGTTTGCCTTCTATAAAAAAGCGTTCGAAACGTTGGGTTATAAATAGTTCAAAATTAAACGCGATAAAATACACACATTTTTTTAATGTAAAAAAGTCTTACAAATAACGGTGCTCACAGTGCCCTTCAAACCGAAACGTAGTATTGCTTGCACATTACTGCTTCACGGCAGAGTAAGTGGCCCTGGGGTGGAACCTACCTAGTCGGACCTGCCCAATTGATCGTCACAAAATTGCTCTCAATTTGGGAGGATTTTGCCTTAGTTGCCACGCTTAGCAGGCGAGTTGGCAACCGCAGCAGCAAGGAACATACGTGATCATATTTACGGCAACCATAAATGTATCTTATACAATTATTATATCGTTATCTGTCTTAACTACGAGTATATTATGAAAGGAACATAGGTTTACAAAAGTAACTTTAATTTTGCAAATAAACTTGTTCATAATTTGAAAAAAAATGCATAAAACTCATATTAAATAGGCATATTAAATATTAAAGTCATAACGTTCAATATGAAAGAGGATCATAAAACTCAACGTCATAACATCTGTCGCTTGTAAGAGCTGTTCATTTTATTGCCAGGCTTAATTTAAATTATTTTATATTCCTCTAATGACACCGAGAAATGTTGCAATATTTTAGATCGCAAGGTCGATTGTAGCCGTGTGGTGGCGGTTGAAGAGAAACTACTACTCCATCTCATCCCGTGGATGTCGTAAGAGTCAACAGAGCGACAATTAATACCAGGAGATGGGCAGCAGCATCCTCCTGGAACGTCTGAATAAAAAAAGCACTGTTGCCAACCCGCCTGTCAAGCGTGGCAACTATGGCGAAATCCCCTCAAAATGAGAGCTACAATTTTTTGTTGCAATCGGTGAGGGAGTCTTATATTCAACAGAGGACTAGTGATGGGCTGAACTTATGATGGTGATGATAAAGGTCGATTGTATAAAATAATAATAATAAAGTCTTAATTTGCTATAATATATGAGGTACATAACTCTTGATTTGCTGTAAACAAAAACAAGTATTCTTTGATTAAAAAAAAAGCTAGTTCTTAACTACGATTCTATCTATGGTAATGAAATTGTGAAAGGAATACAGCTCTGAATGGCAAAAGAAGTGTGTTTGCCATCGCTTCGCAACTATTATCACCCGTTTCCTTAGTAAGAGCCCATCACTCTTCTCTTGAAGATAAATTGTAATCCGACTGAAAGATTCATGCAAATTTTTCCAATTCCTTGCTGCATTATGAATGATGAAGTAAAATGCCTAAATGCTAGGTACATCCACAGCAAAACGATGGAAAACCGCCGTGCGTCTATTTGTCCGATGATGGAAAGGAGAAGGGGTAATAAATTCGTGTAATTCCTGCGCACACTCTCCATAATGTAACCTGTAGAACACCGAAAAAGTGGCCTCTTTACGACTGAGACTAGACAAGTTACAATAAATTCTAGTAAAATTTAGTAAGTAGTAGATAGTCGTAGATAATTTGGACTGCTAGGCTCTATTTAAATAAGATACAATAATTTCCTTGAAATTGCTGTGTACAAATGGCCCTAAAATGTGCAAATACGCTGGCCTATAATATACGTATACCGTGGAAATAGAAACGGAAAGACCTAGTAGTAGTTGGTTCCGAACGCTTAATTGATTTATACAGATTTTATAGCCATTTTTTTCATAAAATATAATAAAATAATTGTATTTGTAGAGGCTAATTAGTCTTTTTGAGTCTGATAATTGATAAAAAAAAAGAGAGTCTCCATTGGATATACATCTATTTCATGGATATAATAGCGTCAAAAATAACTGAAATGCGCTGTCTTATTTGCGAAAAAAATGTGAAGTAAATTGCCTTGTAAGTTCTAGGAAATTTGCTATATATGTTTCCAGCTAATTAGTATGCGTTACTAGAGAGCGAAATGCAGAGTCAGTTGGTTAAGCCGTTGATCGCCGGTGCAGTGTATTAGAAAAGGTTTTTCGCAAAATTATTAGAACGAAATGCGTTCAGCGAATGTTGAAGTAAGTAAAGGGATTTCTGTTTACTTATAGTAAAAATTATACAGTGCGTTATGGTATTCCTGCATACATCTATGCACTATACGGAAGCAGTGTTAATATTGGCTTGGTATGTGAATGGAAAATAAGTATATTTTTGGAATTAATTTTCATCTCGGTAAGGTGCTCTGATAAAGACCAAAAGCAAAAATTCTATTGTTTCAGAGTGAACAAGACACTGAAATGCTGTATCATAAAAATGCGTAATTGGCATTTCATTCAGTACATTATTTATTAATGTTATTGCTATTAAGAATAAAGTATAGAAGTAAATCACATTTAGCTCCACAGGCTTTGTTCGTTTCCGGTTTTGTCATTTTTTTTCAAAACGTTCACCTGATGGTAAGTGCAACGTCCGCCCACAACAAATGCTGTGTCAGCCAGAATATTTCTGTGTTACACCACACTGCGCCCGTCACCATGAGACATCAGTTCTTAAGTCTCAAATGCCCAGTGCATTACACTAGCTCACAGTGCCCTTCAAACCGAAACACAGTAATGCTTGCACACTACTGCTTCACGGCAGAATAACTGGCGCTGGGGTGGTACCTACCTAGACGGATTCCTGCATAGGAATCCTTCCACCAGTAAATTTTATTAAGTCACGTTTCATACTGCTTGCTATTTGTTTATATTTTTGAAGTAAGTCACGTTTATATTTCAATTTAATTTATGGATATCTTAAGAAGAAAGATTCCCGATAAAAAAAGGCTGAATTTATTAAAAAAAAATATATAGTAAAATTATGTGTTATAGACATATAATATTCTCGTTCATTACATCAAACGAAAACATAGCTTCACTATTCATATTAATTAAATTTAAGTACTTTTGACATATGCTTGTTAACGTCCTTGCTTTTCTCTCAAAAGCTTTTACATCGCTGAGTACACCAATGTTTATGTTTTACATTTAATTTTAAGCTTAAGCCATTTTATCTATACTAATATTATAAATGCGAAAGTTGACGACCGCGTGGCCTAGTGGTCAGAGTACCTGACTTCTAAGCCGCGGGTCCAGGGTTCGAATCCCAGCCGGAGCCAACATTTGTGCTAAAACATAAATTGTTGGTTTTCGGATCTGGTTGTGTTGTGATTGTCCCCGTGTTTCTGACACTGCATCCTAGCCTACCTCCGATCTTATCACATCAGCGTTACATCGGGCGCAGGTAGGTTGGGACGGGTAAGTGCCTCTGTGTTCGCGCGTACACTTGTGGCACTATAATATCTCCTGCGCAGTTGATGGCCCTCGACAGTAGTCGGAAGTTGTCGCCGTGGTCGAAATCGGCTAGGAGAACATCGTCATAAAATCGAAAGTAACTCTCTAAGTCCCTCTATCTGTTTGTTACGTTTTCAAGGTCAAATCATTGTTACGTTCTCAACCGTTGAACCGATCTTCGAATCGAATTCGATCGAAATTCGGCACGGAAATAGCTTGCCTCCTGAAAACGGACATAGGATACTTTTTATTCCATAATCAAAGAGCTCTCACGGTATTTTTAAACAACCTAAATCCACGCAAACGTAGTAGCGGGCTTCAGCCAGCCTCATATAAACATAAGAAGAAATTTTTTAGTTATATTTTTGAAATAATAATAATTGGCTTTTTATAGGAGAGGGGGGCAAACGTGCAGGCGGCTCACCTGATGCTAAGTGATCACCGCCGCCCGTGAACATCCGCAATACCAGGTGAATTCCGAATGCGTTGCCGGCCTTTGTGGAAGGAGTAGGCTCTTTTCTTGAAGGTCCCTAAGTCGTGTCGGTCCGGAAAAACTGCCGGCGGCAGCCTATTCCACGAAGTGGTTGTGCGTGGCAGAAAATTTCTGGCAAAGCGCACCGTATTGTTTATGATATTATATGGTCAAGACGAAACATATGTCTGTTCAGTTAAGTTTCGTCGGACGACAGATTCACGACCAAATTATGACGCACAAAGCCTTAACCAGGTCACGAAACCGGAACTAACACATGTTTATTCCTTCAGAGCACTTTTTAAATAATATCGCGTGCACTGATATATGCTATTTTTAAAAGCTTTTCATACTTAAGGAGATGTAGAGATTTGATTAACATATTGTTAGTTTCCTTTTAAATATTCTATTCGAAAACTTCTGCAGGCTGAATCTTCAACATACATTTGATTTTTCCTAACGGCATGTTTACCTCATAGTCCCTTGTCAGATTTGATTAAAGAACATATCACATTACTAACAAAATGATTGTATTTAGTTTTCCGCAACGAATATTTCGGCTCAATTTCGGCGTAGACTACTATAAATATCCTCGTAAAAGAATTATCATATATTGTGAGAAACGTAACTTAAACATGAACAATTAATTGTATTGGTTGTTGCTGAGGATGTTTTTTTGTGATAATATCACTGTCATTCTTTTTTAATTAGTTAATTGCTAAAGTCAGATAAATTACCTAATCACTGTAATACCATATACCTGATAAAAGTTCATGAAATTCATTAGACTATTTCTTGGATAAACGACAAAAATAACACATTAAAAAAAAATAACTACGTAGATTTGTTTGAAAGAAATTTAGTAACTATATATAAAAAATATTAATTTCTTTATGACTTGTAACGAAATTAGTATGTGTTAAAAAGTTATAATAAAAATTCAAAAGCTGGAATGCAAGTAGGTATTAGTGTTAGAAAACGATTTGTCACCTTCGTCATTACCAAGAGGAGTCGAGTTACCGAATGGGTAGACGTTTTGATGGCAAAAAGTTGCGCATTTCAATTAAGCTAATTTGTCTGGTGACGTCACTCTCACCGTAGGGACATCGGAAATGTAATTAAACTACACATATAAGCCCTGGTATGTATTCAAGGGTCAATAAATCACTAGACTGTACACAGAAACATATACGATATATTGAATTGTAGTCTATATGATATTCATACTAAAATTATAAACGCAAAAATAACTCTCCCCGTCAAACAGACATGTTTGTTACATTTTCACTGTTCCACCGCTAAACCGATATTGGCGAAATTTGACACAGAGATAGCTTGCATCCTGGAGACGGATATAGGATACTTTATACTCCGGAAAATAAGGGAGTTCCCACGGAATTTATTAAGAAGCTAAATCGGCGCGGATGTGGTTGCGAGTTTCAGCTAGTTTATTATATGCTTGCAACTTCGTTTGCGTGGATATTTATGATTTTTTTTCAAATTTCTATTGTCAAATGACATTTTTTACAATCTATCACCGTTTTGTAATAAGGTTCCTCTGTGCGGAGAAGAAAAACTCCGCATGTATCCTCTTTTTTTGTATTTTTGCAAAGTTATTTTAGAATAATAACAATAAATTTATGTGTACATGAGGAATTAGTATTTAAAAACAGCCAGCGATCACCCCATTCCCAGGGGTTATTATCATCCAAGTATTATTTTGCCGTGTGGTAGCGGCTTAAGAGAATCTACCACCCCATCTCATCTCAAGTCGAAAGAGCGAAAATTAAAACCAGGAGATAGGCAGCAGCATTTTCCTGAAACATCTGAATAAATAAACTGCGGTTGCCAATCTGCCTGCCAAGCGTGGCAACTATGGCGAAATTCTTCCCAAAATGAGAGATTCAAACTTTTGTAGCAATCTATGGGGGAGGCCTATGTTCAGCAGTGGACTAGTGATAGGCTGAAATGATGATGATGATTATTTTGTATTATAATATAGTTAGCATATAGTTTCTGTTTAATAAACTATTTGAATCTATGGGTAGGAAGACATTGTGCACTTACTGGGATTTTGTTGCAAAAACGTATATGTAGTTTGCCCCACGATCGAGTTACTTTTAATTTGTAAAACGGCGTAATACAAGGAAGGTCGGAGTGATATCGTACTATAAGACTAGACACCGTCAAACAGTTTCTGAAATGATATCAGGATTTCTTTGGTGCGACATATCAACCAATAGTGAAAAAGACCGTAAACCATTTGAGGTTTAGTGTGTTTGTTATTGTGTAATGTTGTAGTTCCATGTCTGCATAATTAGGCAATAAACACGCATTTAAATGAACTAAAATAATACATTAATGTATCATTGCAATTTAAATTATCATTTTTATTTCATCCATACGTCAAATTAATATTTAATACTGTAACCTTGCATACATACACATATTACAATTTAATTTTATATTTATTAACACAGAAGCCACTGATTGCGACGTGACGGGTTTCTTTTGTCTCCGCTCGCGTGTCGTCAATCGAACATTCGAGACCCGCCCCTATTGTCCGCGGTCATTTTACCAGGCCTAATACCCATTTTGCGCACCGCTCAGCTTAGGAACACACACGTCTCACCTCGGACCTTATGTACATTGTGCTGTACCTACCCTAGCTGCGTACTTTCGGTTGTATATTTAAGTAAGTTTTAATTTAACTTCATTCCCATATTGGGGTCCAAAGTTCAACTCGAAGAGTCGCACCAAGGTTCAAGATCAAGGTATGATTCCAAGGTTTGTACCAAAGTTCGAGTCCAAGGTTTGCAGCTAGGTTCGAGATCAAGATTCGACCTTAGCAGAACCATATTTCCGGAGCAAATTGAACACCTGCCAACCGACCGTGACGCCGCGTGGTCGCTGCCAACCCGTCAGGGCTGACATCCCTCGTGCCACGCAGAACCTCAGGGGAGTACCGGACTACGTCAGCAGAAATTAGGCGGGCCACTACACCCACGACCTACCATATTTTTTTTAATTTATTATAAACTTATTTTGTTGTGCAGTTTTGTGGGGTAGTTTTTTATATACCTCCAACACCAATTTCATTACAATTGTTGAAATAATAAAATGCTGAAATACGTTGAAACGTTATAATAATCGAAGGAGTGTTAGATTTATAATAAAAAATACAGTAAAGAAATTGTGACCTGCATTTGATGTACGTAAATGTAAAATGAACACTACATAACATTTAATCCAATTATTAAAAAAAAATATCATTATCACAAGCTCGCCGCAAGAACACTACTCCGTCTCCTACATAAGATTCAACGATATCTTACAAATACCGGCACAGACTTGTACGTCGTTACAGAGTGTGTTCTAAGGGTTATTACTCGTACATAAAATATCATATTAACCCACGATTTTGAATAAAGCTTCAAAATTGCGCAATATATACGTATATTGAAAATAAAGTTCAAAACCTTAAATATAAAAGTCAAGAATAAGTCGAAAAAAATTGTACGTAAATTATATTTTAAAGAATAAAAGAATTGTTAATATGATTATCATAATACATCCAGACTAAATGTATTTCAGAATTTTTCTAACAAATGTTATTACCTAAATTTCTCCTGGAGATAATTTTATTATAATAAGGCACCTATATCCCGAGTAATGGAATTGAGATGAGCAGTTTGATAATAAATTACATAACTTGGTTTAGCTGAAAACTTTATAAGGTGTCATGCTGATAATGTAATTTGAGGGCCGGTAAAAGACAATCAATTGAATCATATAAATGAACGAATAACTGTATAATTTAATTTTTATTTCACTTTAGAGAAAGTTCTGACGAATATTGTAACTGAATATTGTTGGTATTGGTTAGACCGAGTAAATCATACAATACGAACGTGATATACTATGATTGTTGCTCCAGTGCGGTTTAGTGGTCTTCACAGGTCATTAAAACATTTTTTGTTTCTCAGATATACATGCTTAAGAGAATCTACTTTCACATCCCATCCGGTGGTTGTAGTATAAGTCAGCTAAGGTAAATGTCAAGAAAATTTTGTAGCTTCCGAAATATGACAGCATTACCAATTCAAATAGAAACCAGTATGGTAGGATTCATGCTCTATAAATATATCATTCAACATAATGAATGACAAAGAAAATCCTGCTTGCGAAGATTTTTATGAACCGAAAACTTTTAACTAAGTTTGTTTCGACTTACTACTTACAAACTGTGATATTTTTTGTTTAAGCGGAGTGTATAACGATTAAATTAAAAGCTATATTAAGGATAGGGGACTTGGGGAAAATGGTACAGATATCCAAAACAAACAAAAACCAAAAAGTAATGACATATAGATCATACCTAGAAGTTAATCCATTCGGTATGCCGCAAGGCAGTGTTAGGTCCATTACTCTTTTTATTATACATTAATGACTTTCAATATTGCATACGCCATGTTTGGCGATGATACTTCTATCATAATAGCATGTGTTGAAAATTGAGACTAAGAGAAAGATGTTAACAAAACAATGGATAACGATTTTGACTGGTTAAAATACAAATAAAATAACAATTTGAGCGTAAATGTGAAGTAAAAAGAATATACAATATTTTACAACAGGAAAAGGAATGTTAATAATATAATACTAAAATATAACATAAAAATTTCAGAACAAAACATCTTCGTTTTTAGGTGTAATAAGTAAGTAGTTAGTGGATAAGTTCTGCACATGGATATGTAAGCGGTGTATCAAAAAAAAATTAAGTTTGTAGACGCTTTGCGGATGATAAACACATTATTATGAACCATAATAAAGGAAATTGCAGGAAAATGTAGTAGACTTTGTGCGCTCGATTTCTACATTTAAGTATATTTTTATAAAATAATATTGTTATATAGACCATCATCGACGATAAAGATACGTCAACTTGATAAACTAAGTTTATTCAAATTTATGTAATGTATCGTTTAAAAATATTAAAACATAAATCAGAACATGAAGAATGTTATAATCGAAATCTATATGATTTACACGATTAATGCTAAATTCCATTAAACGTTTTAATAATATATAATGATTTGCATCTGCATCTTATTTTACAACAAATATGATATCATCGTGAACTTAAGGGATTTAAATTGTTTACCGACAACTTCAGTCTCAATTAATAATCTATCGGAATTGTGTACCTTCCCTGACAAAGTTTCATTTATACAGGGTTTGAAGTTTTGATCCACAACCCTGCGTTCAGAACACGAAGAGCGTTTAATTAAAAGTGCTGTAATTGGGTATAAGTGAATGAAAAATAAAAAATTTCCGCAATTTAATCAAAAGTTTTGACTTTTTTTATGTTTGAGTCTTTTCTGAACTTTTTTCACAAACAACTGATTATTATTTATTCAAAAGAAGATATTTACCGGAAAAACAATCTCACAATCAGCTCTGGTATTATTTGCTAGAATTTACACGGATTACGACATATATTCTTAAAAATGTTACGAGGAATAAATTAATTTGCAATAATTGGTATAATATTATATATTTGGAAGACGACGTGTGATATGACATATCAGCTATTTCTAGATCTTCTCATGTAAAGATGTCGCTACATATAGAATTTCAAAAACTACCACAAGATAATAATTTTAAGTGGTTGTAGGATTCTTAACAGAAAACAGCAGTTAGTAAGCTATACAAATAGTTTCTTAGTATATTTTAGAATCAACAGAAACAGACCCTAAATATTAATTAGCTATGGTTGAGTATACTCATATGGTACTACTGCCATCTATTATGAGAAAGATGCGAAGATGCTTGTTTGAGAAGCAACATTGCAAATCAGTGAGTATGGCAGGTACGGTGAGTTTTTCAATGAACGACTAGACAGACGATAGCCTAGCCGAAAAGCCGCAGATACACACAAAATGTTTATAGTGATAAATAATGTATGTAGTTGATAATGTAAGTTGCATAATATGTATGGTATAGAGTTACGCGAGTTTAAGAAATCGGTCATCTGTGCCCTCCGGAGTTTGATTAAAGTCTGTCCTTACCCTTTACATTGGTGATGAGTGGACCACCAATGTAAACGAGAATTTTTTATTTTGTTTTTGCGAACCTTTAACGTAACAAATAATACGATGCCTATTGGGAAGCTTGAGCCGTTTAACTTAAATTCAAACCAGTGGCCGGAGTTTATACGGCGTGTTATACAGTTTATTTTGCTCGACGAAATAAAAGATGGTCTTCAAGTACTCCTTTTAATTACCGTCGTGGGAGAGGCGACAATCTCGCTCATGTGCGATTTATGCTCGCCGGCACACCCAGAATCAAAGAAAACATTTGAAGAAGTCGTGCAGCTGCTGGCCAATCATTACGAGCCGAAGCGATCCGAGATTGCCGAACGACATTATATATATTATGTATTCCGATTATGTAGGCAATGGCCAGGTGAGCCGCTTACGGAGTACCTGCACATTTTAAAATGTTTGGCAACCACTTGCACCACTTGGGGGAACGCTGGAGGAGAATCTAAGTGTTCAATTTGTTTCTGGACTAGCAAGTAAAGCCATGCGATCGCGGATATTCTCCGAGAGAAACATCAAATACAAGGAGTCATTTTTAAGTTAACTTGCTAATTATCTTGGGACTCATTAGCGCTGATTATGGTCTTGGTCTTTCTGCAGGTATGTTTTATACGATATGTTTAAGAAAATAGCCTTCATTAGTGATTGACAAGTCCAAAATATCATTAAGTTAACCGTCTTTTTAGACCTCAACGTAATCGACCGAATATTGTAGAGAAAACCATGATTGTAGATTTACATTACAGGAAATAAAAATATTATGTATATTCTTAGTCCAATGAAAACCATTTAATGTTTGTTTGGCTCCCACATTTTACAACCGCAATAAATCTCGCGGAATAAAGATTGTTTATTTATAGTATGTCAATTGGGCTATCTACGATTACTCGATTTGCACTGTGCAGTTTGTTTCTTTATTTAAGAACGTGTAATAAAACTGAAGATAAAATTTACCAACTGGTAGCAAAACTTTTAAGCTCTTGCATAGAGATTTAGCGAACTATGGCTTCTTGACTAATTCGTTATTATTTAAAGTATTATTTTTGTTTTATAAATAACTAATTCCTCCAACTGTACTCACACTATTACAACTGTGTACATATTCGCAGTATCAAAATAGCAGCCGAATATTAAGACTGTCGTAGACATATGAACTTTGTGTTTGGGTTTAACATAATTATTTCATGGATGTACACGAAATTATTCTGGTGATGAGATAGTAGTGCCCTGTATCGGTTCTTATTAAACGGTACAACGAAATCCCGGCTTATCCGTTTAGGAATCGAGAAACCATAATATAATCATATAATCATATATTATGGCGTCATGATATCCTTAACTTATTAACAGACATATGTATAATATTTAAAAAAACTGCAGCGAAGCTTATCTGCGTATACTTCGATCGATAACTCGAATCTATTCCGCAGTGGGACGTGCGATGAATTACAAATACGCCATCGTACCAGAGCCTCTGACATATTTACCCGAGTTTCGTCTGTCACCATTAAACATTGCGTCACAGAGTCAAGACCACATTTAAACAAATGTAGTGTAGGTTCTCTGGCTATATGGGGCGATAAACTGCGCCAGGTTGGTAACAACTGGATCCATGAAGCGTGTCGCCTCGGCCCATTGAACAGGATACAGTCACTTTCTAATTAAAAAAAATCATGTCTTTCCGTACGTACATTACATTTTCTTAAATATACAATGACGGAAGTGTCAAAATATTAGTATCCTTGAATAGTTCTCGTAGCGACTCGCGAGACCTAATAACACCTTTAGTCACACTGTGCACCATCCATCACAGTTAGCTACCGTGGGTAAATCCTTGTTTCAGAGAGCATAAGGAATCTCTGACAGGAAACTCCTCGCCGCCGAGCCTCAGTCATGTCAAGCAAGTTTTGCACGACAACAAGCTTCGGGTTCCGCGCATACGTCGCAGTGACCGAGTGAAACCGGCCACAGTCGAGCGTGTACCTGATGTTCTACCTTATGTCAGAGGAGTCACGGACAAGATTGGCTATATCTTGAAGCGGGCTTCCATAAAAACATTCTTCAAGCCGCCTAAGAAGATAAGTCAGTTTTTACCATCTGTCAAGTGAAACATCCCTCTACAAGATGCATGAGTATACAAGCTGGATTGTGAATGTGGTCTCTCTTACATAGGCTAAATAAAAATATCGATAAAAACCCGCGTAAAAGTACACATAGCTGACGTGAAGCATCGTCGTTCTAGGAAGTCTGCAGTCTGTGACCATGTTCTGGATCATCCCAACCATTACATCAGATTTGATAAACCACAGATCCTTGCAAAAGAACACCGATTCCTACCAAGGATGATTCGCGAGGCTATTGAAATCAAAAAACATCCTAATTTCAATAGAGAAGATGGTTGGGTATTACCACCAGCTTGGGATCCAATAATAAATAAAATTAAATCAAAAACCAAGCATACCACTGCAAGACTTCAAGACACAGTTAGCTCTTTCTGCGTAGATTGGACCAAAAAAATAATAATTAAAAGCTGAAGGCCCCGGGTTAACTATGACATCAGGACATCTGCCACCTCAGTCCTCCCGTGAGCATGGGTGCTGTAAAGCACTCCAAACGTCGGGTTATAAATAGTAAACAATTAAACGCAATAAAACCCGTAAAATTAGTTTAATTTAAATAATTTAGCTGTTGCCTCAGCAGTCAACTGTCTGATCCTTCTAATAGCAAAAAATGCAGAAATTTATTTCGAAGCCATTTTTTCAATATGCGCTCCCCACTGTAGCTTGGAATCAATAGCGATTCCAAAAAATACAGTTGAATCGAATTTTTACCAAATTTTTAGCGAAGCATATCTCAAACATCAAGCGTATCTTAACTTATATTATCGCAACGTTCTGCATTGGATTTTAAGCTGTTTATTATTTTAATCATTTCATCTAAACTTACTGGCGGAATACTACTATACCGAAGGCTGCCCCAAAATCAAAATATGTCAATTGGGAAATAGAAACCTGTGCAGTGCCTGATATATTTAAAAAATGGTTATTTATAACGTTAGGATTATTAAGACGGTGGTATTGTTCGCTAACAGAGTAATTTTTTTTTTTTTTTAAATATTTCGGTTTATTGCCATTTATATTATGTTTGAGAAATGCATGCAGATTTCTGGTTAAAGTGCCTGACACGGACTGTAGATTTTAGACTCTTGTAGTAATCTTTTTTACTTATAGTTTAAGTTTTACGTCTGTCAATGGGAAACCAATCCAAAATACAACACTGTCAATACAAATAACATGCAACTTTATAATAAATATTGTATTAGTAAATATAATAGTTAATCAAAACTAGTGTTTTATATAACGAAGTTTCACATCGATATACAGAGTACATAAAAAAATGAATTATGAATTATCATAGGATCTTAACTCCTTATGTTACATGCTGAACTTGTCATGTGGCTGTGAAATATAATCCATCACTCCATCTCGTGTCGTTAGTTGTAAGTGCCCTAAAAGGTAAACGATTGTGTGAATGAGTTTGTCTTCAATATTTAAATAGTTTTGTGTTACAGTACGACAAACAATTTCTAGCTCACTAAATTTATATATTTATACTAATATTTGTCACGTACCTTTATTTTTAACCAACTTTATAAAAGGAGGAGGTTCTCAATTCGACTGAATATTTTTTGTGTGTGTATTTTATGCGGTATCTTTGCCAACCGTGATCGAACCGGGTGTCAATGACTCTTTTTTAGTTGAATTAGTTGTCTTTATTACTCGAGGTTGATTCCATACAAATTTGCTCAAGTTCTGATAACGGGATCCTTGAGAAAATCATGAAACTCTTAAATTAGCATAAGCATGTTTGTGGAGCTGCTTCGTTGAAGTCGGTTTTAATTTGAATTGATTGAACTAAATATTTTCTTCTTACAGACATGGTCAGAAAAAATATTTTTTACTTCACCCACTTAAACGCTCAATAGCTTGTGATGAAAAAAGGTGAACCTAGTTCACCTTTTTTAGTATATATAACGATTCTGTGACATTTTTTTTATTATTTTTAACAGTATATTTTTCTTTCTCTATATATTTTCTGTAAGTATCAGTGTCAAAGAAACTCATAGTCAACACAAGACATATTCAATATAATAATATTATATATAATATATTGATAGAAGAAACTCCGCAGTTATAACTTTGCGTTAGAATTCTGGTAGAGCATTTCTCCGGTCAGGCTGTACCGTTTTTTGTGCTGCCACCAATATTCGGCGAGTGTGAATCTACCTACAATGTCTATATATGAAGTTTAACGGGAGAAAGTATCGACAGAGACTTATATGCAAACTGAAATGGAAATGAGCTGGTTGAATTTGTCGCAAAAGTTGTAAGTGCATAATTATATACTTCAAAAATTATTTCTGACATATTTTTTAGCGGACGATTAAAATGTTATAAGTATTGCCATAAGCACGAGTTAAATGATAAGCTTTAGAGACTGGAGTAAGTTTTGTGTTAATAAGGTAATGTAAAATTTTAAACTTACCTAGTTACTTTACTTTAACTAGTTTTATCGCTATTCTAATATTATTTATAAGGAATGTAGGTCGCTCCGTATCTGTATTCCTAAGAACTTCATCACTGGCCTTATAGCATCTATGAGAGATGATTAAAACAGCGTCAGCGACTAGTACTACTAGCCATAGATATCTAGATTCCATGTAAATTATTTTGTCGCAATCCATTTGGAAACAATATTTTGAGTTTGTATTCGACTTCCAGCGTTAAGTCATTTCTTTTAACTTTAAACAACAATGATGTACCATCGGAAAACAGTACTAGCTTAGACATTTTTTGTACCAAATATGGAAGATCATTAATGCAAACCAAGAACAGAAATGGACCAAATGTCGATCCCTGAGAAACATTTATTTTTACTACACAACCTGATGGCATGAAACCGTTGATAGCTACTTTATTCTCTCTATTTGAAAGAGCACCGTCTGCCCATAACAAATGCTGTGGCACCTACAACATTTCTATTTAGCACAACACTGCGCTCGTTCCTCTGAGACATCAATTCTTAAGTCTCATATGATCAGTAATTACACTTGCTCTCAGTGCCCTTCAGACCGAACACAGTACGTTTGCATACTTCACGGCAGAATAACTGGCCCTGCGGTGGTACCTACCTAGACGGATTCCTGCATAGGAATCCTACCACCAGTAAAGTTACTAAAGAACACTCTGTACAATTACTGAAGACTTTGTAAGGACCAAGGGAAGTAAATACATATAGAAAACATTTAACATCATTTATTCCGTTGTAGTACTAAAACGAAACATGATATACTTAATAATATTAAATCCTAATATTCCTTTACCATAGAAAATTACATAATGAATAATGACGACTAATTCTATTTCATATTTATTTTTGAATATCTAGTCTAGTTAATGTATTTATCTTTAAACATTTATACAGCGTAAAGCAGTGCTTCGTTTCATGTTTTTGTACATATACTCGTATATATCAACGCATTCAACCACCTACTTAATCTAAGAGAAAAATTTGTTCTGCCTTCAAATAAACTTAATTTCAAACTTTCCATGCCTTAAAAAAATGGTAATTTCAGCTATTAAGTAGAATGATTGCAAAATAATTATTTTTATTGGTATTGAATTTCATACGAAAACAGGCTTTTCAGAAAGTTTGAAATTGGGCTCAGTAGCTTATATAGAAAACAGATACAAATTGGAAGCAATTTCTTTTACATAATTTTTAACGATAATTACTGTATACTATGTTATAGGCCTTTAAATAATCTAATTTCATTAATATATTAAGTTAAAATAATGTGTGATATCTACAAACACATTATTTATTTTCGGATATTTTGAAACATTGTACGCATTACATTTATATATATATATATATATATATGTGTGTATATAGTAAATCACAGTTGACAAAAAACCTTTACACTAAATCTACAATATCATCTACGTATCCGTCGAAGACAATAAAAACATAGACGAATAAGTAATTAAGAAATTAAGAAAGTTCAAAAGGTATTTCTTTATATACAAGAATTATTAAAATATTTTCATTAATTACAAAAAAATGTGTTTAATTTGTTTATACAAACTGCGTGTAATTCAACACAAGGCGTGATATAACAGATTTTTGTAAAGTACATATTCTTATACTCGTAATTTACGAATACCTTTAAAGTTTTTAATAAGAAGTCCTTAGTATTAGTATCTACTTATTCCAACTAGATACGAAATTAGAACGTTGTCATTTTCTACACTAAGCAATACAGCGAAAACTTCATCTACTACAAATTATTTATCATAGATTAAAAAAATGCTGTTTATATTCTAGGATGTTTGTACGGCAATTGACGATGAATGTCTGTAACAAAATAAAATACATAGTTAATTTGTTTGAAAAATCAATATATATTTTATGATACCGAAATCTTCCCGCGAAAAAAATTTATGAATGTACCTAATGCAGTGTCACTAAGAGTAGCATAAAGTAGCATAAAGAATAGTAGAAAATAATGTCAAAGATGCACCTCGCCCTGGTAACCCTGTTACGGATAATATGGACGACATTTTTTAAAAAGTGGAGCAAGATCGTCGTATCAGTAGTTACGACATAGCTAAAGAGCTGGGAATTGATCACAAAACAGTTTTGATCCATTTGAAAAAAGCTCTGTACACAAAAAAGCGATATTTGATGAAACGAGCAAAACGTTCACGAATACCTTTAAAGTTTTTAATAAGAAGTCCTTAGTATTAGTATCTACTTATTCCAACTAGATACGAAATTAGAACGTTGTCATTTTCTACACTAAGCAATACAGCGAAAACTTCATCTACTACAAATTATTTATCATAGATTAAAAAAATGCTGTTTATATTCTAGGATGTTTGTACGGCAATTGACGATGAATGTCTGTAACAAAATAAAATACATAGTTAATTTGTTTGAAAAATCAATATATATTTTATGATACCGAAATCTCGTTGCAGATAGATTTGGCTGTCAGCTGAAGAATGACCAATTTGGCACAGAATGGAATCGTAAATTAGAAACATAACATTGATACGTTTTATATGATACTCGTAAATCACAAAAACTAAAAATCCATTACGAGCTGCGAAGTACCTCGTACGGGCTAATCGTCTACGACTTCCGAGGTTTTGCAGGAAGTCATTGGATGCTTGTAGTAATCTATGGGGGTGCCCTGTGTTCAGGACTTGCAATGGCTTGAAATGATGATGATGAGATTTTCATGCATTACACAACGGTTACAACGTAACTGAACCATCGTCTAAATATTTACTGGTAATAGTGACTACTTATCATCTGGTAGATCGTAAACTCTTATATTGTGAAAATCGTTAAAACGTATAATACACGAAAAAAGCTTTAAAAAATCCGATACGTTTCGTGTTGGGTATTAAGATAAACGTTTAATTCAAAATCAAATAGATAACTATACAAAAATTTGCTCTACTGTATCTGTATCTATTAATATTAAAATGAGGTGAAATGTCTGTCCTATATTTAAACAAAAGACCCAACCACAAAGACAAATGCATTTTCGGAACAGTAAATACGCATCTGTTTTTTTAAAAAATACCAGCAATGTTATTAATAAACGGTAACTACTATTTATATAAATCGCTCTAACTATGCCATTCGATTATCGTCATGAACCACCTTCTAGCACCTGCTAGGAGATGGTTCACGGCTCGATCCTGTGACATCGTATTTCACAGTCTTGCAAAGAACCATTAGGCTATTGGCTATTTGCAGGCAGCGAGATTCTACCGATTGATTAGCGATATAGTAATAGGTTGTCCGTAATAATTGAAAATTGAAATTACAATTGAGCAGATTGGAAACAATAGCATAAAATGATTTAGTATTGCAGGCTTGTGAAAACATTTATTGATTTCTATTTTAATATTATTATAACATACTCTATGTTGATGATGAGCTAGTCGTATCGTTTAGCGATATAGTTAATTAATTAAAAAAGTATTTCAACTAAAATATATGTACATATGCAGGATAGATTTTTCAACTGGGCGTTACAAATACAAGTAGCTTTATAATGGTACAGATTTTTTTTTGTTTGTTGGTTTATCAAAAAAATCTTTAGATAGTAGTCATAATTTGGCATAGTGAGACTTAAAAACCGATGTCCTATGGTGCCTAACGCAGTGCGATGTTATACAGAATGAGCTATGCAGGTGCTTCTCGGTAACAACAAAACTCTTATAGGCAGACGTTGCACTTGCTCTCAGGTGAAGTTCTTACGCTTAAAATTGCTTACTTTTAATACAAATTTGATGATCGGTCAGTGTACCGGACTTCTACGCCCTGGGTTTTCGGGTCTTTCGAATTTGTGTCTAATCGTTGGTTTTCGGGTCTGGTTGTGTTGTTCATGTAAAATTTATATCTGTAAAATGTACTAACGATACAGGAGTAGTGTGGGCCACCGTTAAATTAATGAGATTTTTTTTAAAAAAACGTTCTAAATATTTTGCACATATAAAATATTAGGCCGGGGAAAAAGTCTTTTCGCATATACATCGTATATATAAAATTTTCAAAAAAAGACACAAATTAGTAAAATTTTGTTTCCAGCTACTTTTCATTTGTTTTTCTTTCTGTCAAAATGAGTGAATCAAAGGAGGAAATTCGATACATTTTAAAATTATAAAATGCAACGCAAGCCGCGAAAAAAATTTATGAATGTACCTAATGCAGTGTCACTAAGAGTAGCATAAAGTAGCATAAAGAATAGTAGAAAATAATGTCAAAGATGCACCTCGCCCTGGTAACCCTGTTACGGATAATATGGACGACATTTTTTAAAAAGTGGAGCAAGATCGTCGTATCAGTAGTTACGACATAGCTAAAGAGCTGGGAATTGATCACAAAACAGTTTTGATCCATTTGAAAAAAGCTCTGTACACAAAAAAGCGATATTTGATGAAACGAGCAAAACGTTCACCTAATGGTAGGTGCAACGTCTGTCCATAACAAATGCTGTATCACTCAGAAAATTTCTGTATGACACCACACTGTGCCCATCACCCTGAGACATAAGTTCTTAAGTCTCATATGTCCAGTGATTATGCTAGCACTCAGTGCCCCTCGAACTGAAACACAGTAATGTTTGCACACTACTGCTTCACGGCAGAATAACTGGCCCTGGGGTGGTATCTACCTAGATTTTCATTTGCGATTCTTTATTGAGACGTAATGAAACCGAACCGTTTTTAAAGGGATTGATAACTGGCGATGAAAAGTGGATCACGTACGATAAGAACGTGCGAAAAAGGTCGTGGTCAAAGGTCGGTCAGGCTTCACAGACTGTGCCAAACCCCGGGTTAACTCGCAATAAGGTGATGCTGTGTGTATGGTGGGATAGGAAGGGCATTGTTCATAATGAGCTTTTACTGCCGAGCAGAACCATCGATTCGCATCTCTACTACCACCAATTGACGAGAATAAAGCATGAAGTTGAGAGAAAGCGGCCGGAATTGATCAATAGAAAGGGTGTGGTCTTTCATCACGACAACGCTAGCCACACACATCCGTAGCCCTGCCCTCGCACCTTCAGATTTTTACCTATTTCGGTATCTTCAGAATTCTTTAGTTAGTGTCAGGTTAACATCAAGAGAGGACTGCCAATACTACTTGTCGCGTTTTTTTGCTCTGAAGACCAAACATTTCTACAGCGGGATCACTACCTTAAACATACAAAGAAGTCATCGAATAATAAAATGGCACATATACTGTAGTTAAATGTAAATAAACTTAAAAAAAAATGTCTTGAGTCTTCATATAAAATGCGAAGAAACTTTTTCCCCAACGTGTTATTGACTAGCTTTTAAAAATGTTTAGTTTTTGTTTTTTTCGAAATCGGCCCCCATGTTCCCCATACTTTTGGATTTTACGATAGATGCCCAGTTAAAAATTAAACCTGTGTATATATATATAAATATAAAAAAAAATACTTACTTATGAAACTTATATATTCATATATATATGTGTGTGTCAGAGAGTGACAGAGATTCGCCCTACACTACGTATACATTATTTTGAATTTAAAATAGTAAAGTGATGAAACGAGCAAAACGTTCACCTGATGGTAAGTGCAACGGCTGCCCATAACAAATGCTGTGTCACTCAGAAAATTTCTGTGTAACACTACACTGTGCCCATCACCCTGAGACATAGGTTCTTAAGTCTCATATGCCCAGTGATTACGCTAGCTCACAGTGCCCTTCAAACCGAAACACAGTTATGTTTGCACGTTTTTTCAAACTCATTTTAATTTTTTACTTACAGTTACATGCTGGGCTTCGAAAATTTAGATTCTGTGAATTGCGATTCTTCATCAATCAGCTGTAAATTCATATTCTCGCATTTCATGTGAAATGACGCAGATACGGTTTTATCCTCTAAAATTATGTTTTCAACTTCAACGCCATTGTTCCTTTTCTCATTACCCTCGAGTATTTTCTGCTTCACTGACGGCCCTCGGTTGAACGAGGAAGCTAGTAAGGTTTCCTGAATTGTTTCATTGCCATTACATACTTTGTCTGATTTGTGCGTCGGCATTCGGCCCGAGTGGTAACTGTTTCTGACTCCTCCCGTCGATTCGAAAAAGGGTAAAACCTGTTTAAACTCTTTTCTAAAATTTTCATTCAGCCATGCATAAAGAAAAGGATTGTAGCACGTCGATGCCATTGCCATGGAATGCGCTAGAAAGAATGAGACGAAGTAATAATTCCATTCAGTCATCTGTGCGTAGAAGTCATTAAAAATGTTTATAAGATTGAGAGGCAACCAAGAGATGCCAAATATTGCAACCATCGAGATAAGCATTCTATTTGTTCGCCTCTTTCGGTCTCTGTCTGCCTCTTCTCTTCTTGTATTTTTGGCACCAGGCTTAGACCGTGCTCTATCATTAAGTCTTATACTAACACATGTATAACATATAGCTATAACTAAAAATGGTATTAGAAACTGGAGTACAGTTGTAAAAACACCAAATATTTTTCTAGATTTGTCCGAAGGCCAGCTCTCTTCACAATATGTTTTATTATTAGTTATCTGAATGCCCATAAAGAGACCATATGGACATGTGACTACCAAAGAGAACAGCCAAATAAAAACAATTATGTAAATGCATGTGTTAAGTTTCATTCGCGGATGAAAAGGATAAATTATTACAAAAAATCTATCTATAGCTATAGAAGTCAGGGTAAGAGTTGATATGTAGACGCTCGTACCTTGAGCATATGGCATTAAATGACATAAGAGCCTCCCAAACACCCACCGCCCAAGAAATGTGTACATGGGAGTTAAAGGGACCGCGAAAATACATAACAATATATCAGAGAGTGCTAAATTTGTTATGAAAAGATTTGTTACCGTTTGCATTGCCCGATTACGGAAAACTACATAACAAACTAAAACATTACCAAATACACCGAGGACGAATATAATTGAGTAAAGAATGCAGAAAGCAACTTGAACAAATTTCACATCTATTATATCAATTGTTTTATTAGATTTAGGCTCATCGATAAGTTCCACTGATTCCCCTGTTAGAGTCTTTAGAATCAAGACTCCTCCTCCTAAATAAGACGCCGAAGTCCCGTTGAAGTTCATATTAGTTGAGTCATATTGGTCCGTGAGCGATACTGCTTCATTGTACGATCCATTTTCGGTGAAAAGCATATTAGCTAAATCGAGTCTTCTTTTTCAATGCTGTTATCACCACCACCTTAAACATCTGTGGACAAAATAAAAAATATTAAAAAATGTTAAGAAAGATTACAATATTTTTAAAGGCTTTATTTCATAGACGAGGGGCGAACGAGCAAGTGGCTCCCCTGATGGTAAGTGATCACCGCCGCCCATGAACATTCTCAATTCCAGAGAAATCGCGGGTACGTTGCCGGCCTTTGCGAAAGGAATAGGCTCTTTTCTTGAAGGTCTATAAGTCGTATCGGTCCGGAAGCAGATTCCATAAAGTGGTCGTGCGTGGCAGGAAATTCCGCAAAAAACGCACTGTGGTGGAATGCCAAACGTCAAGGTGAGAAACAGGGGATTTTGAGTTCTGTCGCAAAGTGCTATGTTGAAAACCAGCTGCTGGAATTAATCCGAACAATTCCTCGGAACACTCCTTTAAAAAATTCAAAGACATGCAACATCTTTTTGGAAGGTCAGTGGATCTAGCCGATCGGAAAGAACCTAAACCTTACTGTAACTCTTTTGGGTGACAGTGCCACAGTTATGGCCAGGCGTTACACTTACTATCAGGTGAACGACTTTAATATTTTTGCACTACCAAGCAAAAATATCAATCGCTTACCGGTAGGTAGATCTTTAGCTACATTTTTACAATTTAGATTTTTTATATGAGAACGGCCAAGACGACCACAACGTTAAACAACAGAAATGTTCTGGGTAATATAGCATAACAGATGCTGTGTCACTCGGGACAATCCCATATTGCTGCGCTCGTCCCCACGATACACCGTTCTTAAGACTCATATGCCCAGTAATAACACTAGCTCTCAGTGCCCTTTAGACCGAAATACAGTAATGTTTGCACACTACTGTATTGAGGCAGAATAACTGACTCTTTGGTGGTACCTACCTAGACGGATCCCGACATAGGAATCCTACCATTAGTAACAATAACACCCATCCCCAGAAAATAATCACAGCGTATAACCCTAACTATGATATAATCCCTAATTGCCAGTAATTGGGTCTTCGAATCTCGTCTTTCACTATAAGAAACGCAGCAGGAAATGCTGTTACTTTACACTGTTATTCTGTGAGCTCGTGGTATTCCCCGGTGCAAGCCGACCCATTCAGTGCAACAGCTAATATTTGTCTGCAACGAGGCTTTACCACAAACCTTATTAATAAAAATATTAAAACCAAATATTTAATTGCCAGACGGAAGAGTTATAACTGAATACATATTGCAGGCGGTCCTTCCGGCTTATTACCATGAAAAACAATATGCCTTAAAATATAATAAATAATAAATATATTATCGCAGTCTAAAGCGTATTGTGGTTTATTATTAAATATTGTTTAATAAAAAAATAACTTCAACGCAGCAGCTCCAAACATGCTTATGCGAATTTAGAAGTTTCATGAATCCCAAAACATCACAACTTGAACAAATTTGTATGGGACCAATCTCGATTATAACCAACTCAACTAAAATAATCATCGAAATCGGTTAGCAATTGCCGAAGATATCGCGTAAAGTACGCACAAAAAATTTTTGAAGTCAGATAAAATAAAGTAGAATTCATCATAAACACTAAAATCACAAACAATAAACTTATTTACTAAAGTCAAATCAGTTCGAGATTCCTCCCACGTCGCTTTCGCCGATGACGTCGATTGTATTATGGAATATTACAGATGTGAATCGGATAGTCAATCAAAATTCTAATGAATACTTTGAAACACTAAACGTTTGGGCAGAGTAACGTTCTGTTATATGTTATCAACACTGCTTACTTCACTCATTTCCGACGGACTTTTATACAACGTAATCACCTAAGTCAGTAAAACAAATCATATTATAAAGTTACTTATTTGTAATTGTTGACCCAGTACAGTATTATAATTTATATACTCCTTATTCTTATTTACTTCAATTCTTATTATTATACTCTTATTTATATTAATCACAATCAATAATTCGATCAATAATATATTTGGTTCGCCATGTGTTTTCTTAGTACATTATAACTTTTTTTTTCTGATGATTTCACAAAAGTGAATGAATTTATTTGCTATGTATGTCCCACCTCCTTGGGAGATGTCTACGTCCAACATTCGACTACTAAGAGGCGCAAGGATAATGAGTACGTGGCGATTAAATTGAGATACAGTGCAATTACTTCCGGTTAGCAACAAATACGTTCCAAAGTACTATAATAGAACCTACTGTGAATAATGGTTGAAAGGATTTCTATGCACGAATCAGCCTAGGTAGGTACCACCGCAGAACTTGTTATTTTGCCGTGAAGCAGTAGTATGCAAACGTTTTTGTGTTTCGGTCTGAAGCGCACTGAGAGCTAGTGCTGGACATATGAGACTTAAGAACTGATGTCTCAAAGTCTCGCACCCGGTGTGTTGCCACACAGAAATGTTCTGGGTGACACAGCATTTGTTAACATCATAATGTTTTGCTCGTCTCGTGATTTTCTCCAATAAAAAAATGCTGAAATAATAATGGTATCAAATCATCAATTAAGAAGGATGTTTCGCAAATGTATGTGTGTCTGCTTAGGCTTCTTCAATGTAACATTCTTTTCAACTTGTATGTAATATGTATTCAGAGCTATTTTGTTTGTTTGTATTGTTATTTTATTTTGTATTTTGCCTGCAGTTTTTCTGAAGACGTTGTTACTAATGTTTTCAATAAACTGTTTTTAAATTTCCTACATAACTGCTAAGCTAAGAATTTTTTAACCGCGATCGTAACATACTAATTATAAAATTCCCACTCACACAAACGCACTTATGCACACACACTGGTACACGACCATACAAATGCGCGTTCGTAACAGAACGCACACGAATTGGTATGCTTCTGCATACTTTACTTCTTCACAGTTTCTATTTTGACTTTTGAAACAAAACATTATGTTACCGTTATCATAACACTAGTGTGCTCCGCGGATTCGCCCGCGTAAAAGAGGCTCACAAAGCCGGCACAGTACAGTCCACCTCGGTAATGTTCGGTTCTTAGCCGTCTTTAAGGTTCGTTCAAACATACAAATTCTCCAGCTTTATTTATTGTTCATTATTAAGATTGTGGGAGTGTGCAAGTATCTCTGTCATTGGTGTGTACGGTAGTTAAACTGTAGCTAAATTTTAATCACTACACGAAAACATTCGCAGTCGTAAAGAGGAAATTAATGTTGTCACAAATTAATGGGCCGCCTTTGAATCTTACGCAGAACTCAATTTACGTTATTACAGTCATTCTGAGAGACTTGGCAAATTACAGTTTATGCAGGTCACCTACATTATTGTAATAGGTGATAATTTACCAATTTTGCAGCTAAATATCTGTATTTTCAGGTGGATACCACCAAAAACAAATCCTGCCAAAAACAAAAAGAAATCCGTACTTTTGGAGAGTTGTATCATTATAACTGCCTCCTACAAATTATGAAATGATTCATGACATATGTATATGTTAACAATATCATTTTTATGATAATAAATAAAACCCGAATAAAGTAAAACTCATAACCAGAGATAAGTAAATTATTAAATATGAATTTCTTTACGAACAATAACTAAGTAAATTGCTAAAATTATGCATTTGCTGATTATAACAAAATCGATAATAATACAATTATTATAACATTCATCATCACTCTGTGGCAGTCCTTTTACAAGTGGTAGGATTTTTACGCAGGAAGCCGTCTAGTTAGGTACAACTGCAGGCCTAGTGATTCTGCCGTGAAGCGGTAGTGTGATATAATTACAATTTTTTGGTCTGAAGTGCATTGAGAGCTATTGTAATCACTAGGCATATGAGACTTAAGAACTTATGTCTCTGGGTGACGGACGCAGTGTGGTGCCACACAGAAATATTCTGGGTGACAGAATTTGTTATGGGTTGACGTTGCACTTACCATCAGGTGAACGTTTTGCAACTTGCCCCAATAAAACTACCGCTACCTCTTAAAGACCTATTTGGTCAACAAATTTTTGGATGGTTGGAAAACAAATTTTTGGAAATGGAATTCCCTTTGCGAGCATAGCCGGTAGGATTAAGGTATCCTATGGTTGCTGCACCATGTTTATTGAGGCACTAATGAAAGACGAGAGTACTACCTTATATTTCCGCTCATATTACCTACATTTTGCACCACCGCACTAAGCTTGTAGATGATACATCCATTCTTAAGTCTTCTATGTCTTTTTATATTAGCTTCTTTGCCTTTCAAACTGAAATAGATATGCGTATATTTATATAACGATTCAATAGATTTATGTGGAATAGTAATTTCATAAAATAAATGACATTGCAGGACAGAATTGTTCACTTGTGGTAAATTTTAAACACTCTTGATTAACAACATTAATTTTATTAACGATTAATAAGATGTTGACATTAATATTCTGATTCCATAACATTTTACAGCTAAATTACAAGATATGTGGGTCACACGCGTTAGACCCTTCCCTAGTTAAAATAAATATCGTGTTCTGGTAAAACAATCATGTTTACCCCATCAGAAACACATTTGCATCGTACTGTTGGTTTTAGTTATTCTGTTTCTTTAAGCATTAATTTCTTACTAGCTGAAGCCCGAATTTCGTCAAGATCGGTTCAGCGGTTGAACCGTGAAAAGTTAAACAGACAGACAGAGGGACAGAGAGAGTTACTTTCGAATTTATAATATTAGTATGGAGTATACGAGTAACGTAACAAAATAAAAAATAAGTTTTGGCAATCATAACATATACCAAGTTCATACATCACCTTGCTAAATTCCATGTACATGATGAAATAAAGAGAATCACAGAACTTTGAGGACACTCTGGAATATTGCAGACGTTGCATTTATCATTGGGTGAACGTTTGCTCGTTACTTTATCCTTTAAAAAACGTTACAAAATATAAACAAAAAATAAGTTATTTTATTGTTATTTTATTTTATAATATTTTTGTTGGTTATTTTTAAAGCGACAGCCTTAAACTATGTAAAGCATTACAAATAAACTTAAACATGATACAAACACAGTACAAATTAAAAAAGTTTGGAACGTCTCATGACGCTCATTTAACTGTTAAGAAAAACAAATCGTATTGAGGATCAAATATTTCGAGTAATTTCCATTTCAGATGAAAACAATAGGAGAAACATATTTTTCTCAATAACTACAAGTGCTAGAGTTTTGATATGAAATAGGGAACCAGTAGATAAAATGCCGTGTGGTACCGGCTTAAGAGAATCTACCACTCCATCTCATCCCGTGGGTGTCGTAAAAGTCGACAGAGGGAAAATTAAATTCAAAAGAAGCAGCATTTTCCTGGAACATCTGAATAAATAAACTGCGGTTGCCAACCCGCCTGCCAACTATGGCAAAATTCCCTTCAAAATGAGAGCTACACACTTTTGTAGTAATCTATGGGGGAGGCCTATGTTCAGCAGTGGACTAGTGATAGGCTGAAATGATGATGATGATGATGATGATGATGATGATTCTGGACACAAAAAACCCGGTTTCGATGCGTCAATATCGTGATCACATCCCTAAAAAAATCCGGATGTCCCAGTCAATTTTTTTTAAACCGCTTTTTTTACAAAGTAGCAATATTAGATGATTTTTCAAAATTATTTTAATAAATTAATTAATGTTTTTTTATATGAGTCTATTCAAATTAGAATATATGTGCAATATAATTGTGATAGAGGTATTTGAAGACCGCCGAATCTCCTGACCTTGACATCTCGGGTATAAAGCACTATCTCACGCCGCTTCGCGCCATGAGACGTGCAATACAGTGACATTTATATAAAACATAGCGTACATAAATTCAATGTACGAGTATGTGCGTAAGTGTGCATGTGCATGAGTAAGTGCGAGTGTGATTGTGTGTAATCGTATGTATCTTTGTAACACGCTATTCACTCTGCAGACTAATCGAATAATGGCGGAAAATCCATCTAAATCTGCTGAAATTTCACAGAGGTATTGAAGACGTTGTTGATGATACTCTCTTTTATCATTCTAATCTCACCGTTTATCAGATATCGTGTGAGTTAAGTAAAACGAAAGTAAATAAAGTAACACCCTATAAATGTCCCACTGCAGAGCACGGGCCTTCTCTCGTTTCTGAGAGCGTTTTGGAGCCGGAAAAAGTACACAACGCTGCTCCTATCCGGGTTAATGGACTTCACATGTCGTAAGCGGACAACGTGAGAGGATTGATCAAATTCCAAAGACATAGTCAGGACACGATAATCTCAGAATTGTACAACCTACTTTACTGTCGTTAGACCAATCAGACATCCATCAAAATGTAAAAGTCAAAACAATAGTATAATACACTAAAATAGGTAAATTACTCACACTGGATAAATAAATAAATTTTCAGCATTCAACGTGAACCTTAGTCCATGTAGTATTTTATATATTATACGAGTAGGTTTCGCTTTCCGAACTGATGTTATCGGAAGAGTAAAAAAAGGTTTGTAATCAGTTTTATTGCCTAAAACCACGCAATGATAAGAATGGATAAAATATCTTGTTTCAGTGGTATCGATCGTTTTTTTTTCTAGTTTCCCATTCAATATATTTTTGTCTATTGTTAATTTTTTTAAATATTTTTGATTTTCTTTGACTTTACTTATTTTTATTCGTGTATATACTAATATTATAGAAATATACTTGGAAGATACTTGAAGTTTATTTTAACCTAATTATTATTCACTACAATGTCATATTAAACACAAATAAGATTAGATGGCCAAAATTAAACGCGATAAAATCCGTAAAAAATACTACACATTTTGTAGTATTCGCGAAACTATAAGAAATTAATACACAAACAAGAATTGAAATTTTAATAAATATGGTATTCATTAATCTGGTAAAATCATTTATTGTATATTAATCAGTTTACTTTTTACTTTAATCATTTATTAACTGTGGGTTATGGATTTGGTCCCTGCCTGTCCCTTATATGGGAAAAAGGATAATTAAAAATCACGTCAGCATTCGTAACGCTGGCAATCGATTTGAAGGTGGCAGAATCGCTCGGAATTCGTTCGTGGATTTTGTTGTCGGAGTCGATTGCATTGACGTTGTTTTATTTTGCTGCCAAAATAGCACTTTCACAAAGCCATTGGTGATGTTTGTAATAATTGGCAAAAAGTATTACCGAAATTAAATATATTTTGTGTCAGTATCAACTAGTATCCGTTACCGATGTCCAATATTCTAGTGTGTGATCTCTGCCTACCCCTTTATATGGGAAAAAGGCGTGACTATATGTACTCGTCGTTTTCAAAATTTTTGTCTGTATGTTTGTTTGTTCCGGCTAATCTCCGAAACCGCTGCACCGATTTCGACGGGACTTTCACTGACAAGTAGCTGATTTTAAAGTAGGTTACTTTTATTTTAGATAAATAATTAGGGTTCCGCGCAAAACAATTAAAACAAAAAAAATCAATAATATTCAAATAGGGTCAGCTTTTTTACGAAGTTGAAACCACGGGGCACAGCTAGTTATAATATAAAAAACATGGCTGACAGTAACCCTTGGAATGAAGTGGTGATCACTATCACACAGGCTATTTCTAATCCGTATACAGAATCCCTCATTAAGAAACGGTAGTAAATTATATGAAAAATTACATTAAGACATATGATATTTGAATTTCTCACTTCAAAGAATACATATAATATTTCATATTTAATTACATACTTCCTTTTATTAAGGTTGGTTACAAGAATATCCTCCGTGACGTATATATTTATTAAGCGTGCGACCCGGACAGTTTACTGTTTCTTCACATGTTTGTGACAACGATATTCCTAATAGCGGCAGCTGTAAATACAACAGTACAGTATTTTAATTACGGCTGCTATAAACTAAACATGATAAAATTTCACTGTCATATTCCGAAGCCAAAATCGTAAAACATCACAAAATGTTCTCAAATTATATCCGTCAATTACTTTTTAACGTTGTTTGATAAATAATCAAACATTTGATACAACTAATAAAATCCCTCCTACCGTTGACCGTGTGTCGTTTACTGTTTTCTAAATATCGCAGAATGTTTAGAGAAGCAACGAACAAAAACTTGATTAATTGGTCGTAAATTTATTTTCGTAATAGAACAATCCCATTACATCCGTTGCCTCGGCGTAATTTATCACACTATATAGTTTTGTCGTTATAAACGTTAATTGACTTCGTATAATATGAAAATCCTATTGATCTAGGATATATTGAATTTGATATACGAATTTGTTTAAAGACAAACACGACGAAATTCGGACAAGAAGGCAAGTTGCAAGTTCACCTGTCTCGTTTGCGGGTTCTATCATACCGATTATGTTAAGAATCTGGGTGTATACTTTGACTCGCCCTTAAGTTGGTCCAACCATATTCAAAACATCAGTGGTTCAGTGATTGCTAAGCTAAGTACTCTAAATCGCCTTAGGAACTCTCTTCCAATCAAGGTAAAGGTAAGTCTGATGCAATCCCTTATTTTTCCCATCATTGATTATGCTGATGTGTGTTATCCTGCTATTAATGAGGATCTTCTGGACAAAGCTGGATCGTCTCGTCAATAACTGTATCCGTTTTATCTATTGTCTTCGCAAGTTTGATCATGTTTCCTCGTTCCGCTCTCAGCTCGAATGGCTTCCTATTCGTCAACGAACAAAAACTTGATTAATTGGTCGTAAATTTATTTTCGTAATAGAACAATCCCATTACATCCGTTGCCTCGGCGTAATTTATCACACTATATAGTTTTGTCGTTATACACTTTAATTGACATCGTATAATATGAAAATCCTATTGATTTAGGATATTTTGAATTTGATATACGAATTTGTTTAAAGACAAACACGACGAAATTCGGACTAGAAGGCAAGTTGCAAGTTCACCTGTCTCGTTTGCGGGTTCTATCATACCGATTATGTTAAGAATCTGGGTGTATACTTTGACTCGACCTTAAGTTGGTCCAACCATATTCGAAACATCAGTGGTTCAGTGATTGCTAAGCTAAGTACTCTAAATCGCCTTAGGAACTCTCTTCCAATCAAGGTAAAGGGAAGTCTGGTACAATCCCTTATTTTTCCCATCATTGATTATGCTGATGTGTGTTATCCTGCTATTAATGAGGATCTTCTGGACAAAGCTGGATCGTCTCGTCAATAACTGTATCCGTTTTATCTATTGTCTTCGCAAGTTTGATCATGTTTCCTCGTTCCGCTCTCAGCTCAAATGGCTTCCTATTCGTCAACGAACAAAAACTTGATTAATTGATCGTAAATTTATTTTCGTAATAGAACTATCCCATTACATCCGTTGCCTCGGCGTAATTTATCACACTATATAGTTTTGTCGCTATACACGTTAATTGACTTCGTATAATGTGAAAAGAATAGGATTTAGGATATATTGAATTTGATATACGAATTTGTTTAAAGACGAACACGACGAAATTCGGACTAGAAGCCAAATCGACAGTGATCGATTTATAACATGGCAAATCGTAAGAGTACCAAAGCGTAAGATTGGCGTAATAGTGTTTAACCAAAAAAAATTATGGAACAAACTCGTACTAAAGTGTTTCTTTGATGGTTTTTAGTTGGTTTTTCTTACTGTACTTGCCATCTAATCGCACGAATTATTTAACTGTTTTTTTTTTAAAGTATGTAGTGACGAAACTAACAAAACGTTCACCTGATGGAAAGTGCAACGTCTGCTTCGCCCACAACGTATGCTGTGACCCCCAGAATATTTCTGTGTGACACCACACTGCGCCCGTCAGCCTGAGACATCAGTTCTTAAGTCTTAAATGCCCAGTGATTACGCTAGCTCTCAGTGCCCTTCAAACCGAAACACAGTAATGTTTGCACACTACTGCTTCACGGCAGAATAACTGGCCCTGGGGTGGTACCTACCTAAACGGATTCCTGCATAGGAAGCCTACCACCAGTAAATTAATTAATTCTTCTGAAATTAATTCTTAAACACAACTTAAAAGACTAGGCTGGTAATGATGTAGATGTTATCTTACCAAATCTAGAAAGTTCTCTCCGTTTTGATGTCTGTTATTATTTGAATGGTATACCCATAATAGGTAAATATAATAAAAAAGCTTCTACCTTGCAAAGGCCTCGGATTTTCATTGTAATGATTAATTACAAGATGGATATGATATGAAAACGTCTGATCTGAATAATTAAGGTCTCGCATAAGTCTCGGAATAACAAACGCCGTCAATCGGAGGCCACGAAAATTTCCTGTCATTACCCTTAGTCGACTTCTATGACACCCATGGAATTAAGTAGATTGGCAGATTCTCTAATACCGCCACCACGGGAAACAAAATCAATCAAAAAGTAAAAATGTTATGTAAAGTAATTATCCAGTTTAGCCATTTTTAATACCTAAGCCACTTATTTACCATGGATCATATTATAGAACAGGTTTATTTTTATGGAATTAAGTGACATAACGAGCAAATCGTTGGTAAGAGCAACAGGAAGTCTGCAGTCTGTGACCATGTTCTGTTTATCCAAACTATTATATCAGATTTGATAGATCGCAAAAGAACACTGATTCCTACCAAGAAAACATCCTAATTCAAACTGAGATGGTTGGATATTTCAGTATGGTTAATCATACTACTATAATAAAGTTCTACATCTTTATTATAAAAATAAGATTGGATTCCGAGCCGTCAAGTTTGAATGTTTATGCGCGTTAATCTCAGAAAATACTAATCCGATTTGAAAACATATTTTTGCATTAGATAACTAATTTATGGAGAAAATTCTAGGCTATAAAACTTTATGCTACATGATTTAAGGCACCAAACGCTGAGATTCGAACTTTACTGAGAACATATTTACGGTCAACGAGGTACCATGCCAAAGAGCGCAGTCTGTGCTCGATTTATTTCATGCGGGTGAAACCGCGCGAAACAGCTAGTAATTTCTATGCGAATATTGCGAGCCATTTCAATTCAAAAACAGTTAATTTTATTTTATTTATAACATATATTTAATGAAACTAATTTTATATAGGTTTTCGGGTATGGTTGTGTTGTGATTGTCCCCGTGTTTCTGACACTGCATCCTTGCCAACCTCCGATCTTATCGCATCAGCGTTACATCGGGCGCGGGTAGGTTGGGATGAGTGAGTGCCTCTGTGTTTGCGCGTACACTTGTGGCACTATAATATCTCCTGCGCAATTGATATCATCATATCATATAATTTTATTCATAAAATGTAATTAGGCTTGTCACTTTTTATGTTTCGGTCTGAAGGACACTGAGAGCTACTGTAATCCCTGGGCATATGACACTTAAGAACTGATGTTCCAGAATGACAGGCGCAGTGTGGTGCCACATAATTTCTTATGGGCAGAGGTCGCACTTACCATCAGGTGAACGTTTTGCTCGTCTCGTCCCTTTCTCCATTAAAAAAATAGCAAACTAACCTCACATAATACTTTAAACTCGGTTCAGTAATAATGTTTCGTACATATCTGTTTTATGATGTCACTCCATCAACTCTCGATAATAAAGAGTGTCGCAGCTTGATTACCTTCGCTATATCTGTGATATAGAGCGATTTAAAAACAATGGAATGGCGGAAAACGTTGGTTTACGCTCTGACCGAGGACGTAATGGAATTGTGCTATTTCAAAAATAGGTTTACGATCAATTAAGCAACTTTTTGTTCGTAGTTCCCGATTTCTTGAAAACAGTGTAATTAATCAAAATCCCTTTCTTACATTCATAACAAATATAAATACATTTGATATAGCTACCAGAAAATACCAAAAATTCGTTTGAGAAATCTATACCACTTCATAAGAATTTAATGTTGTTCTTTTTATTTTTAAGTTAACGATCTAAAAATCAATCTTAAAATCAAAAAATTTATGTGAATGATTTTAAAAATTAGATTTTCTAAAAAAATGTTTACTTTAGATATTTAAAAAACTGAAATAAACAAAAGGCTATCCTTCGCGTAACTAGATTAATTATCTGTATATTAATACCTAAAGAGAAAAATTTGTACCGCTTTTTAGGCATATTGCGCACTCACACTCGTCTTCAGATTTGGCATAGTTAAAGTGTATATGGAGAAGGAGTGCAGAAAGCTAAAATTTATATATAACATATGTTACAAATACCGATAGGTGTCGTAATAGGCGACTAAGTTATTGTACGGACAGCCCTTATATGCGCAGAAAAACACCATAATATGTAATACCGTCACTATACTGCCCGTGGGAACGCAATGGGTAGCAAGAATTAAAAAAATGACTCTTACCAAAACGGCGGCTACGTGGTTCACTATCCGTCACATCTCGTTTCACGCGGAGGTGAAAAGTGGGCTACGAGTTGCCACTGTCTACCCCATTCATTGGAAAAAGGTGTGATTGTATGTATGTATGTACAAAAAAATTAATGAATTACGGTCGATATATTTACTTTCTACCATTGCGCGTTTCCCAATCGATTTATCGATTCCGAATAAAAGCTTACTAGTAGTCGTAACTACTCGCAAGTTTTTTTCAGTTTACGAGTACCTTTAGCCATCACTCGTATGTTCTTCTTTTCTTCATAATTTTTATGGAATTAAGTGACGAGAACAGCACGTCGTACTTCCAACTTTAATGGCAAGTGCAAAGCCTGCTCATAACAGTTGCGGAGACACACAGAACTTCTCTGTGCAGCACAACACCGTAAAATATCGTTTCTTACGTTTCATATGCTCTGTAATTGCCGTGTGAGCCTTGCCGTGCAGGGTCCTACTATGGTAGCTTAGGCACCGGGCGTTCGATTTAAATTTCATAGAACGTGAGTGACCTGAGTGCTATATGAAATCGTTCTACAATTACACGTGCTGATTTACCACGTGCTCAGCGGTGAAGGGAAACATCGTAGGGAAATGCATGTCTGAGGAATACAAATATTTCTAGGACATGTGAAGTTCGCCAACCCGCATTGGAGCAGTAGTGGCGGACTCTAAAACCCTCTCAGAAATGAGAGAGGCCTGTGCTCAGCAGGAGGATAGTCTGTTAATCCAATAAACCAACACAACTTGTTTCCGGATTTTATTGTGCTGCGTTTGTCCCAATATTTAAGGCACTGCATCCTTGCCCACTTCTGATCTTTTCGCGTCGTCTGAGCTGCCTCTGTCTTTACGAGTAAACTAGATACACCATAATATCTCCTGCGCTGATATATCCAGACAGGATTCGGAAGGCGGCCGGGAGGACAGAGCTACCAAAAAACTTTGACTGCGGCGGTGATACAAACTTTAGTGTCAGTTGGTAGCAAAATATAAGCAACACTTACGTCGTTACGAGTTCATAGAATAACTGTTAGAAGCGGATAACGCTCATATTCGATGGTTAAATGGCGACTGTCGATTTACTGTAGACAAAAGACTTGCTATAGGCTCTCTTGAATTCTTATATTTTACATTATTATACTCGTATATCCTGTATTAACAGTACCCCGATACCACTAATGTATAATTTTTTTACAGTTATTGTTTATAATATCCTAATAATTTGACATATATGTGAATCATTTCAGTTCCCTGTAAACTTGCCATTGTTATTACCATACAGGTGTTTTATAAAATTAGCCATCACGTTGACTGATATGAAGCTATAGTTTTAAATTAAAAACAAAGTTTTCGCGGTTTCATTATTTACTTTGTATATTACAACTCAAAAATATATATTTTTGCAAATAATCTCTTTTTGCACAATGTGCGAAATGCCTCACTTTTGGATGATGGAGAATATTACGAAAGTCATTTATGTAACATTCATATAACTGATTAGATACTCATACGAGATAGCGCAACATGTGCTATACTCTCATGATTATGGAGCCAGATGTCGCTATATCTATCTATATCTATAGTACCATTTGAGGACTTGATTCAAAACGAAACGTTGTAAAATGTTCCGATGTTTTTGTAACACTTATTATCTCTTAAGTATATATCTCTATTCGGAAAAAGTACGTAATGGAAATTGGAACATCGTACTTGGGTACTTTATCATAGCCATGTCTATTAACTGTGTGACATGTGTGTATTTTAATTGTGTTAGGATTCCTATGCAAGGAACCAACTAAATGGGTGTCACAGCGGTGACAGTTATTCTGCTGGGGAGTAGCGGTGTGCAAATGTGTTTCGGTTTTAAGAGGTTAGGTAAAAAAAAGTAAAGTAACAGACTATCCTCTAATACTGGCGAACTTCACACAAGTTTCTTCGCCATTCGAATTAGAAGAACGACGTGCTGTTCTCGTCACATACTTTCATAAAAATTATGAAGAAGATAATAAAAGACGAGTGATGGCTTTAGGTACTCGTATACTGAAAAAAAAACTTGCTAGTAGTTCCGACTACTGGTAAGTTTTATTCAGAATCGATAAATCGATTGAGGGGTACGCCCAATGGTCGAAAGTAGATATATCGACCGTAATATATTAGCTTTTTTAATATAGAAATTAATGTTTTAGTACATACATACATACAATCACGCTTTTTCCAATAAATGGGGTAGACAGAGCCGTCACGTCGACCACTTTTCGCCCCCGCGTGAAACGAGACGTTAGACGGATAGTGAACCACGTAGCCCGCCGTTTTGGTAAGTCATTTTTTTTAATTCTTGCTACCCATTGCGTCCCCACGGGCAGTATAGTGACAGTATTACATATCATGGTGCTTTTCTGCGCGAATAAAAGCTGTCCGTACAATACCTCAGTCGCCTATTACGACACCTATCGGTATTTGTAACATATGTTAAATATGTATACATTTTTATCAATTTTTATGAAGTTGTATAGATTCCTCCAATGAATTTTTGCATGTTATAGTAACTATAACCAATTTATTTATATTTATTATGATTGTAAGAAAGGGATTTTGATTAATTACACTATTTTCACGGGAACTGTGAACAAAAACATGCTTAATTGATCGTAAACCTATTTTTGAAATAGCACAATTCCATTACGTCCTCGGTCAGAGCGTAAACCAACGTTTTCCGCCATTCCATTGTTTTTAAATCGCTCTATATCTACAGATATAGCGAAGGCAATCAAGCTGCGACACTCTTTATTATCAAGAGTTGATGGAGTGACATCATAAAACAGATATGTACGAAACTTTATTACCGAACCGAGTTTAAAGTATTATGTGAGGTTAGTTTGCTATTTTTTTTCAATGGAGAAAGGGACGAGACGATCAAAACGTTCACCTGATGCCTCATCCGCCCATAGCAATACTGTGTCATCAAAAACATTTCTGTTTGGCACCACACTGTGCTCGTTCCCGTGACAAGTCAGTTCTTTAGTAGTTCTTTAGTTCTTTAGTCTCATATGACCAGTGATTACACGAGCTATCAGTGTCCTTCACACCGAAACACAGTAGTCCTTGCATACTACTGTTTCACGGCAGAATAACTGGGCCTGCTGTGGTACCTACGAGTACCTAGACGGATTCCTGAATAGGAACCCTACTACTGGTTTATCTTTAGATACAATACGGTACTGTATACTTGAATATTAACGTTACTTTTTTTGCTTTCTGTATGCATTAATTCTATTTTTTATTTCAGCTCATATCAGCATGAAGGTGACAATAAGGTGTTCTAAACTCCATAGTTTACTACTTCCTTATGAGTCTTTCGACATCAACCACACGAGATACATTTCTCGTCTCGTTAAAGAATCCTACAGGATGAGAAAAGATTCGTATCTCGATTTTAACGCCGCCGTCACACATCAGCTTTTTTATAGCATGAAGTGACAAGACTAGACAAACGTTAACCTGATGGTAAGTGCAACGTTTGCTCATAATAAATTCTGTGGCACCACACTGCGCCTGTCATTCTGACACATCAGTTCTTAAGTCTCATAGGCCCAATGATTACAGTAGATCACAGTGTCCTTCAGACCGAAACACAGTAATGTTTGCACACTATTGCTTCACGGCAGAATAACTGGCCCTGGGGTGGTACCTACCTAGACGGATCCTGCATAGGAATTCTTCTACCAGTTAATCACTTCTTTTCAGGCGTTTCCCTTAGTCGATTCTTATTACACACACGTGATGAGACAGATTTCAAATTTTCTTAGCCGCTACCACACGACGGCATGAATATTTTATTAAAAATTATATGGGAATAACAAAAAAATTATTTTAACATGATATGATTATTATATTCATCGGTTGTCGTTAAATAAACTTTGCAACTCGAAGTGGGGTATTTTACGGATCCAAATCAATTAGACTGGTGACGTGATGCTCGTGCCCTAAATCAGCTATTAACTTTACAAAGGAATTCCTCTTATGCGTTCAGAAATCCAATTAATCACAGAACTTACGCGTGGAGAGCGTTATGGAATGCTTATAGAACCATGAGCTGTCATACAAAAAGGGAGCAGCTTAATTACATTTAATAAATAAATTATACATATTTAATAAAACTGATTTTACGGATCTTTTAGCGTTTACTTTTTTATAACCCGACGTTTCACCCATTGGGTCACGGGGGACTGAGGTGACAGATGTCCTGATCTCATAGTTAATCCGGGGTACCTTCAGCTTTTTAATTATTATTTTTGGTCCGATCTACCCAAAATGAGCTTTCATGCCCTGAAGTCCTGCAGTGGTATGCTTGGTTTTTGATTTAATTTTATTATTTAAATGAAACTAATTTTACGGATTTTATCGCCTTATAATTTTACTATTTATAACCCGACGTTTCGAGTGATGTCATAGTTAACCCGGAGTACCTTCAGCTTTTAATTATTATTCTTGGTCTGATTTACGCAGAAAGACATCAGGACATCTGTCACCTCAGTCCTCCCGTGACCATGGGTGCTGTAAAGCACTCGAAACGTCGGGCTATAAATAGTAAAATTGAACGCGATAAAATCCATAAAATTAGTTTCATTTAAATGTGTAGTGTTCGCGTAAATATAAGAAATCATTAATTTTATCAATTATAGGATCCCATGTCGGTGGTAGTACCCAACCATCTTCTCTATTGAAGTTAGGATAAATAGTAAAAAAAAATAAACGCAATAAAATCTGGATTCGAGCTGTCGAGCGCTTTACAGCACTCATGGGCACGGGGGCACTGAGGTTCCAGATGTCCCGATGTCATAGTTATCCGTAATCCGTAAAATTTGTTTAATTAAATATATGTTATAAATGAAATTTATTTAATTATTTTTTAATTGAAATGGCTCGCTTTATTCGCATGTAAAATTACTAGCTGTGTCCCGCAGTTTCAGCCGCATGTAATAAATCGAGCACAGACTGCGCTCTTTGGCATGGTACCTAGTTGACCGTAAATATGTTCTCAGTAAAGTTCGAATCTCAGCGTGCGGCGCCTTAAATCATGTAGCATAAAGTTTTATAGCCTAGAATTTCCTTAATAAATAAGTTATCTCATGCAAAAATAGGTTTTCAAATCAATCTGATTAGTATTTTTAGAGATTAACGCGCATAAACATTCAAACTTGACGGCTCGGGATCCAATCTTATACTATCCTGAAATATCCAACCATCACAGTTTGAATTAGGATGTTTTCTTGGTAGGAATCGGTGTTTTATTGCGACCTATCAAATCTGATCTAATGGTTTGGATGATTTCGAACATGGTCACAGACTGCAGACTTCCTCATTGTTCCTAATTTAAATAAAAAGTTAAAATTTCAATACGTTATTCCATTACATGTATTTTAACATAAATATACAAACATAAGATCACGACTGTATCCCATAAGGGGTAGTCAGAGACTGGGCACTCACTGCAAAAACAGATGACTGCCACAATCCACGTTTCACCAAAACAATATAATGCACTTGGTGTGATAGGTGGTGATCCCATCGCCACCATGCGCTGTTGGGTACACAGTGCAGTTTAATTCCTTACTCGCCTTTTACGAGATCCATTAGATGAGATGAAGTGGTAGTATTCTTTTATCGAGCCGCCACCACACGTTTAACATAAATATCTCTGAACATTTTTAAAACTAATATTTTGACTGTTCCACGAATGCTTCGTTTGGGAAACGAACTCACTATTGGATAATAATAATAATAGGCTGGTGCAATAACCACTGTGCTATATGGTTGCATACTTGCTCTTATTATCTGTTGCATATCTTCATCCGCGTATAACTTAGCTCCGAGGAAAGTTTGTTTTTCTGTACTAATTTATTCCAGTATATAAATCCTTAGCATTGAGTCGTGATAGGTCAGAAACAGGGCACTTATCTGAAATTTCACAGTACGAGAGTGGTCTGGGTTTAATTTTTGGTGGCGGGACCAATAAAATTATTAATTACCATTTTAAGTGCTGTCTCACTAAAAGCTCGGTGTTACAGGAAAACATTAGAAGACCTGCGATGGAGGACGTCTGCTTGCTGCACCAATCTGCACTGGAGGAACATCGAGAACTCCAAAACCCTCTCATAAATGAGAGATCTGTGCTTAGCTGAAGACCATTTAAAGGCTTTGCTATGTGTGGTGGTGGAGGCTTAAGAGAATCTACCACCCCATCTCATCCCGTGGGTGTCGTAAAACTCAACAGATAGACGGAAAATGAAAACCGGGAATTAATTATATACTGACGAGATATTTTATAATTGCTAATATTTTTGTTATTTCTATAAAATTATAATGAATTTAAAAAGTTTGTCGGAAGTAATCATATGTACTGAGTTGCACGCACTCTTTACTTTTTGTACCTCCAGTGGTACAAAAAGTGTACCCACTTCTTACTGGTGGTAAGGTTCCTGTGCAGAAATCCGTCTCACAAATAAAATATAGACCGAAACACGTGTTTCGGTCTGAATAGTACTGAGAACTAGTATTATGACTGGGCATATATGACTTAAGAACTGATGTCTCAGTGTGACGGGCGTAGTGTGGTGCCACACTGAAATGTTTTAGGTGACATAATATTTGTTATGGCCGGAAGTTGCACTTGCCATCAGGTGAATTTTTTGCTCATCTCGTCACTTTCTTCTATAAAAAAAAATTAAAATTTAAAGATTCTGCTAAACAAATCGCTTTCCTGTCAATTCAACAAAAACAAAGTGAAAAACGTGGTATGTCGATTCAACAAAATAATTCAAATACAATGGATAAAGAAACACTGCAGAACTAGAGGTAACTAGCGGCAAAGAGCGGCGGACGAGTTTGCTCGAGGGGGCTTTAAACAGTCCGCCGTGGAATCAAAGCCCATAATACCACTTCCCCTCGGGTAAATTCGCTTGCTTGTTTGCAATCGTACCAGAAACCAACACACGCACCTCTGCACGATTCACTCGGAGTGCAGACTGGCGAAGAAAGCTTTGCCTACCGTTAACAGTCACATCTCCAAGGTGTTACTTCTCTGAACAAACTCCAAATATGAACTGCTAATTGCGCTATAATAGGAAATTGATATTTTGACAAACATCGTTTTGCTTTTGGTGTTACGGACAGAACTCTGTGCTGATCTTGCATGGAAATAGACAAAACGGTGGCTTATGTTCTTCTGGATCGTACTATAGTCGCAGAATACCGGACTATGTATCTCGTCTCGCCGTTATAGCTCCTCGAGATCGCCGACAACATAAAGGGTTTGCTGCGGTTCCTAGAACACATTGCTTGGCTCGAAAAAACCAAAATTCCCACCGAGATGCAAAATACGCGCAAAGATGTGGAGTTACGAAAACCGGCTCGTTGCAATCTACAACAGGCGCTACGCTCTCCCTGATTTCGCAATGGATGGTTAGACACTCGTAAGTGACAGTCAGATTTCTTTAGTGCAGCGGGAAACAAACTTCTCAATATGTGCAGTATATTACACGGGAACAGCTCATTATTCAGTATCGAGCTCAAATCCCGCTGTGTCTGTGAAGTATTGATGACATAATTGGGTTGGTGCTCCTCATTGCTTACTTATCCTGAAGGAACAATTTTATAAATCGAGATCAACAGTACGCTATGTTCTTTTCCCAGTCACAAGTTACTTGAGAGTTTAGTAGAGATTTTTTTATTGCATAAAGTGATGAAACGAGCAAAACGTTCACCTGATGGTAAGTGCAACGTCTGCCCATAACAAATGCTGTGCCACCCAGAAAATTTCTGTGTGACACTACACTATGCCCATCACCCTGAGAAATAGGTTCTTAAGTCTCATATGCCTAGTGATTACGCTAGCTCAGAGTGCCCTTCAAACCGAAACACAGTAATGTTTGCACACTACTGCTTCACGGTAATATAACTGGCCATGGGGTGGTACCTACCTAGACGGACCCCTGCATAGGATCATACAAACCAACTTACCTTTATATTTCTAATAAGTAAGGTTAAGAAACTTTTTTTTTCATAAACTACGCCCCGTTTTATGGATCAATTCTAAAAAGGTGACTTCTTATTACAAATATAATGCCATTGAGGCGACACAAATTGTATTAGTCGGTCGGCTTAGCTGATAACTTTACAAGGTATCATGTACATAACTTAATTTAGAGGGCTTTCCGGTGGAAGCTTATCGGATTAATTAAGCCAATTGAGGAATAAATTCAAAGTTACTTCGTTGAGAGCATTTGCTGTACAGTAGCAATTTATTAAGTCAAAGCCAAAACTTCTTTATTCAATTTAGATTGGTGTCAAGCTAACAGGCACGTCAAAATTTACTATCGATTTGAAGAGCGTCTCCAATGAGAAGCAGAAAGAAAATATTTTAATTATGTATAAGTTTCAACATAATGAACGCAAACAGAAATCAGAAACATGAAAGGAAGGCAAAACTTAATGATTATGTATTTTTCACCAATAGTATATTTAATGTATTACTGTACATGAGTCAAATTACCATCACTGATGGCAATAAAATAATAATGTTAACATAAAAAAATACAGGGCCATGTCGATACTGTCTTCTTCGCCAAGTGTTTGAGGCTATTATTTGCCCAACTACAAACTGACATGTGAAAGCTATAGGTACTAACTAATAGCAGGAATTTTTGAGAGGGAGGTCGAGTATATAGAATAGTTATGCGTATCTGTTGACAATAACCTTCAAGTTAATGGATTATTTACAAATTTCTAAATTTGTGGCAATCAATGGGGCCTTCCTCATAGATTGCCACAAAAGTGTAGTTCTCGTTTTGGGGTGATTTTGCCATCGCTGCCATGCTTGGCTGACAAGTTGGCAACCACAGTCTTCGTATTCAGTTGTTCCAGAAAGATGCTGTTGACCATGTCCTGGTTTTAACTCTCAAACCCCTGTCGACTTTTGCGACACTCACGGCATTAGATGCTGTGGAATATTCTTTAAAGCCGCTACCATACGGTAAATTGTTTTTAAAACCGTATATAAAAAGCTTCTCTTCGTAGATGATGGAAGTTTGCTACAGGATGATATAGTAGGATAGTTGCATGGCGTACTCAATGAGGTCATCCTTAATCATGAAAAATCTTACAAAATCTCTTATAGTAAAATGATCCATTCGATTTATAATAATGAATATAAAATTTATATTTTTATTTTATTTTGTACTTTACCCTGTATTACTGCAGGAAATAAAAGTTGTATCTTTCTTTCGTTCAATAAGACTCAGAACTATATACAGAACTGTTTATTACCATACGTACGCAGCCCATGTGGCGGTGGTTCGGAACAAAGTCGCACATCTCGTCACACGGGTGTGGTAAAAATCCAAGTTGCATAGCATGTTTTCGAAGATTATATTGGATAATTAAAGAAATCACCCAGATAATGTCTGTGTGGCACCACACTTCGCTCGTCACCCTGAGACATTGACTCATATGAAGTAAGTATTAATGTCAATTGTTGGTAAGTGTTTTGTGAGAAATTACGATTTCCGTCTTACAATATTTTAAGTATTTGTCGTAAGTACTTGATAGAACACTTGATTAATACGATCAAAATGAAAAGTTTTTTTTTATAGAAGAGAGGTCAATGATGCGGACAGAAGAGCCCAAAGGGCTCTTGGTTAAGTAAACAAAGTTTTGTAAGTCTCGCCACACAAACAAGATCCAAAAGCTCTTTAACAACTCCCTTATTCTCAAATTAAACGTTGAAATAAAACTGCGATCTTCAACTTATGCGGCGAGACTTACAGAACTTTAATTTACTTATTACTTTTATTAAATTTAAATCTGACTATTGAAGAGTCTTCTGCGCAAGCTGAACATCGAGTACAATCCACTGATCTGTTATTCGTATGAGAAAAGTGAACCATGAGAAAGCTTTCGATTCAGAATAAGATTTAAGCACAACTAGCTTCTTCAGTGGCACCAGATTGACATCGGTATATAAAAGTGCAAATAGCTTATGAATCTACAATAACTGGCCGAGGACATAAACAGAAGAAAAACAATTCAATTAAAGAAAAGTAAATTGATAAGGATTAACTAAATTATTGCTAACAGCAGCTATTAATGTGTAATAATATCTCAGAAAGTATAACTGAAGTATAGTTATATAAACGAGGCGCAAATGTTTTATTTAGCCATAAAAAGTGATAATAAAACCGTTTTATAGCCAAGAGTCACTCACATGTTCGATATTATGACGAGTATATTTTTTCGAAGTTCATAGAGGCTACATTTCATTCCAATTTTGTGAGTACAAAATTGTCTAGACCGGTAACAGACTACTGGAAGGACATGATCACTGTTGCAAGGTGTCTAACCCATAACCGCACATCAAACAAATTATATAGCATAAGCTCATTATTCCTGACCATGAAATGTCTATGACAGGTCTTCGATGTCAAAGTGTAGATGCACACAGATATTATTAATCAATTATGAATATGAAATCAGGCTATTTAAAATGGAAAAGCCTGTGAAAAAACATAGTTGATATACTCTTCAAAGTAATCGCGACGTTGTGCTACGGTGACAAAAACACTGTTATATTACGCATACTTATATATATATGTGTAAATGTATACATTTATATTTAACTATGACATCTGTAACATTGTCACCTCAGTCCTCTCGTGACCATGAGTGATGTAAAGCGCTCGAAACGTCGGGTTATAAATAGTTTAAAAATGAAACGTTACTTTTATTTTTTTTTTAATTAATAGGAGACATTTGTTGTAGAGTTTATGCTTTAAAGTGTCCAACCAAAAATCGATAAGGTCCAATATAGTACACGTCCAAGTGTGTCGGAAATCACTCAAGCAACCGCCGTTAACATCCGGTTTCCTGGACACGACGAAGTGTGATAGTGGCAGTGAAGCATGTTAACTAGCAATTAATTATATGTTTGTTTCGTGATTATTACCAAATTAGACGATATGAAACTACCATATTCTAATCAAGTAACATTTCTTGTAAGAAATAACCGGATGCAGTAACATTCGGTTTTAGATAAAATTGTGAAAATAACTTTTGGTACTAGTAGGTGTTAGGTAGTAGTAGGTGTTATTATTTTAAATTGATAATGTAAATATGTGAACATAAAATCTTATACAGAGTACTTTGATTTTTTGTCATTATAAGAGGCTAAAACAGTTGAGAGTGTAATCCTAACCATTATGTTACAACTGTTGCAGCATACATTCAACAGAAACAGTATGAGTACTGAAGGTAATTTGGAATAATGTAATTTTAAACCGTCTTCAAAAAAGGAGGAGGTTCTATGTTCGTCTGTATTTCAATCAGTATGTAATTAAAAATAAACTGTATTGTCTCTACAAAAAGCTCATACTGTTTTCGTTTAATGTATGCGGCAGCATACATAACATAATAGTTGGGATTATACCCTCAACTGGTTTCGCTTCTGAAAATGACAAAAAATCAACGAACTCTATTTAAGATTTTATGTAGGAAATATCGGTATGTTTCCGTCAATGAGTATACACGATATGAACATGGCTATACACCTGAGGTGTCCCATGTTCCGGATCTGATGATGGAATCTCACACCTAAAAAATTATAGGCAGACACAATATGTTTGTTAAGTTTTCATAAGTTCTTCAGGTGTTTGCGTCTGGGAGGTATCATGTCATACCGTTGACTGTATATTAAAAGCCACAGCACTCCTAAAAGATGAGGAGATAGGGGATAATACACACAAATAGCACGAATGAGTAGATTAAGTTATTGGCTATTATGGCTATTTTGTCAATTCTTAAGCTACATTTCAAGCAAAAAGCCACAAAAGAAGCAGTTCCAATTGTAGTATCTTACCTACCACGAGATTCTAAACAGAATCTTGTATCAGTTTGATGAAACTGTAGCAACATGGGAAGCTCAATAAATATCTCATACGTCACAATCTTGACATCACGATATTAAAGCTTCGAACTATATATGCAACATATAAAGATTACTGGTAGGACCACCACATCTAGCAGGTAGTTCCTCTTTTTCTGAGTGCGGTCTGACTGCGGCATCTACACTGCCTCCATAAGTCTCGACGAACCATCGCCCAACTTAGAACAATTATTAATTTATCTTTATCGACCACGAATTCCCTGGAACGTACATTTTCACAAGTCTTCGCATCACTTAAAATTGTAAAAAAATAATTAAAAAAAACCCGCCTGTCAAGCTTGGCAACTATGCCAAAATCCCCCCAAAATGTGGGAGGCCTATGTTCAGTAGTGGACTAGTGATAGGCTGAAATGCTGATGATGATGTAATTATTAATTGTTTTATAATTTTATGTCGGTTCCAAGGTAGCCTATGACAATTATATGCCATGTTACAGTAACAAATTAGATACAACGAAAAACATATCAAAAAAATTATAGTTTTAAAACGCATACTTTGATATTTCACATGGCACTGACGTTAAAAAATTATAAAACAATTAATAATTAGCATAATAAATACTAATTGCTTATTTTTGAAGTCGATTATTATATATTATAACGTAATATTATAAAATTAAAATGATGAAACAAACGCAGATGAAAAATAGTAATAAACTTTTTCTTTTCACGCTGGGAATTGTTAACATGAATTGCTTTCAGAGGAATTGCTCAAATCCGCCATTTATAAACCACAGTGGAACCAATGCTGTACATAAATAAATTTTTTTATGGATCATCATCGTTTCAGCATATCACTAGTCCACTTCTGAACAGAGGCCTCCCCCATTGATTGCTTCGAAACACGAAAGCTTAAAGCCCTCACATTGTGGGGATTCTGCCATAGTTGGCAGGCGGGCTGTCAACCGCTGTTTACTCGTATTTATTCAGATGTTCCAGAAAGATGCCAGCTGATGCCTGACATAAATCTTCTGGTTTTAATTTTCCATTTGTCGACTTTTACGATATCTACGGGAGAATATGGAGTGGTAGATTATCTTACTCGTAAGCCGCCACCACACGGGTACTCACTTAAATTCAAAAAACTATCAACTAGTGAATAATTATAAGTACAGTTTTTTAATTTTTTTTTAAAAAGGTGGTCCTAAAAAAGATTTCTCGTGTATCATGGGTGCATTTTACATGCACAAAATCTCGGACCGAGAACAGTGACAACAAAAGAGCTAAATAAATCTATGAAGGAAAATGTTTACATCGCACGCATAGTGACGTTTTAGTGAACTTTTTTTTTAAATTATTATCAAAACTGTGGAATAAGTACACTGTGTGGACAGCTTAAATAGTCTTGAATACTCATACTATTATAATATAACTGAAATTTACATTTCGTGGACAAATAATAAATTTACAAAATGTGAACTACGATGCAGAAGAAATTTTAGTGGGAGGCGTCGTTTTTCGTTAGAAAATTCATACATATACACGCTACTTTCCCATGGGAGTAGGCAGAGACCACATCTTTCCGCATGCGTGACACACAACTTATGCTTCTTCTACGTTTATTAGCGTCCATATAAGCTCGTCGGTTGCGGGTACTTTTGAGGTGGCCTTTCCTTAAAACGTCTTTGATCTGAACGCGACACGTTTCCCTACGTCGACCCTTACCGGCTTGCCCATTCACACTCGCCTCATAAATCTGTTTCGTGAAATAAGGAAAATATATATTCGATCTCTGTTACCGGAAATTTAGTAGCTGATTTTTGATAAGATCGAGAGGAAACCTGCATTTGTGAGAAATAAAAAAGTATTTAAACAACATATGAAGGTAATGATTTCTTATATACGCGAACACTACGCATTTAAATTTAACAAATTTTACGGATTTTATCGCGTTTAATTTTACTATTATATATAACCCGAGGTTGCGAGTGCTTTACAGCACCCATGGTCACAGGAGGCCTGAGGTGACAGATGTCCCTCCGATCTACGCAGAAAGAGCTAACTGTATGCGCAAGACTTCAAGATACAGTTAGCTCTTTTTGCGTAGATCGGATCAAAAATAATAATTAAAAGCTGAAGGTACTCCGGGTTAACTATGACATCAGGGACATCAGTCACCTCAGTCCTCCCGTGACCATGGGTGCTGTAAAGTACTCTAAACGTCGGGTTATAAATAGTAAAATTAAACCCGGTAAAATCCGTAAAATTAGTTTCACTTAAACATATGAAGTTCGTCACACTGCTGGAGCAGCATGGCGGACTCTTCCTGACTCCAAAACCTTTTTCAAAAATGAGTAGCGGTAAGTGCTCAGCAAATATTTCGAAGACATGTGAAGTCCGCCAACCCGCATTGGAGCAGCGTGGCGGATTCTTTCTAGCTCCAAAACTCTCTCAGAAATGAGAGGAGGCCTGTGCTCAGTAGTGGGACATTTATAGGCTGAAACTTTACTTTTTTTTAAGTGCTCAGCAGTTGAATATTAATAGCCTGTTACTTTTTTAATATATTACTATTGCATCTTGTCTTGAAATCAACTGTTTGCTGCTGCAAAATAAATATTGGCATCTACACAAAGCCACAAACCAAACTTTATCCTTTTATATTGAACATTGTATGTTGCGTTAATAAGCGTTAATTGAGCATAATTCCTTCGATTAGATTAACGATATACTAATGTCCCCTCATATCTGAGGGAGTCATAAATATTGATAGTAACAACAGTCGTGATTATATAACCTTGATAACATAATAACTACTTTACCCTTACATAGTTAATGGGTAACTACTCTATTAAGGATCGTCAAATATGTTAGAGGAATTTCTAGTATTTTTAATGTATTGTTAAAAGTTTATACATAAATACATACATATAATCTCGCCTTTTTCCCATATAAGGGTAGGCAGAGGCCACATCCGCTGTCCACTTTTCGCCACTACTTTTCGCTTTTTGCTTCCCATTGCGTTTCTAGGACTTGGCTTGGCGGAGAGAAAGGGACAATGATTAGGTAGGAAATGGACTTTGGGGTAGGGAAATGGGAAGTTGGGAAAGGAACTATAAGGTGTAGGATACTACTATCTCGGAAGGAGCAGGAGGAGACAGCATTAGCTCGGAAGGCTGGAGTCACTTACCCGGTACTGTACCGTATTATATTGTTCGCTTGTAACAAGAAAATAAAAACCAATACTGTAACACTTTGAAATACAAACCACTAAAATAAAGTAACAGCCTGTAAGAAATGTAACCTTTCTAGGCACTTATTTAGAAGGGTTTTTGAACGGAAGGAATACCCGCACAGAAGCGACATGGAGACGGAGACGGAGACGGAGAGCGGACGTCTGGAGTCGTCAACATATTTTCATGAAGTCGTAAATCACTCAAAGCACCAAAAATTTTATTTCTGTCGGCATTTTGTGTACTACTATAAATATGCATTTTAAGATGAGCGCCCAGCCCTCAAGCCACGGACTCTCTTATATTCGTGTCCTATCATAGGTAAAGTAATCCTGTAATACTGAGCCTTTATTCATAAACCTAAAATGGGCAAATGGCGGCAACAGTGCATGACTTCACTACGATCAGCTCTTCTAGGATTGATTTTAGGCCGCTCGCTCTACTTTACCACAAATGTATCCGATTTCGTTAATTTGTGACACGATTGTGCGTTTATAGGGTTTGTACGACCGCATTTGATTTTCCTTACGTACGGTCACGAAGATTAATTGTTTGCTCCTTTTGTACGATGAATCTCGAAATGTCGTCAAAATACAAATTTAGATCATTCGTTAGTCATGGACGACATCTGCACTAATGATGAAATAAATCTTCGCATTAATTTAGAATATAAACTGTAAATTGAGTTAAGGGTTACTGAGGTAGTGAACTATTTACTTTTAGCTTCTTTCAAGGTACTGTAACCTTTCAGTGGGGCAGAAAAAGCTATCTGTTTTTTTTTGTAGGTGACACCGTAACAAAGTAGTCGTTAGTCAGGCGGAAGACATAGCTAATCCAAATCCGGGTGCGGTGTGGCGGGTGGGTTTTTCATTTGATAAAAGTTACGGAACGAGCAAAAAGTTCACCTGATGGTAAGTGCAACGTCTGCCTATAACAAATACTGTGTCAGATTTTTTTATTGGGTAAAGTGACGAGACGACCATAACGTTCACCTGTTGGTGATTCAACATCTGCCCATAACGAATGTTGTATCAGCCAGAACACTTCTGAGTGGCACCACACTGCGCCCGTCACCTTGAAATATCAGTTCTTAAGTCTCATATGCCTAGTGATTAGATTAGCTATCAGTGCCCTTCCGACCGAAACACAGTAATGTTTGCACACTACTGCTTCACGGTAGTAATATGTAGCCTGACTCGCTAGCTTGAGTGGTACCTTCCTAGACGGTATCCTTCACAGGAATTTTACCACCAATGCGTAGAAATGATTTTTTTTCACTGCCATCGTCCCCCTGAAACATACATTCATTAATCACATATGCCCAGTGTTTACACTAGCTCTCGGTGCCCTTCTGACCGAAATACGGTAATGTTTACAAGCTACTGCTTTACGGTAGTACAACTGACCCTACCTAAACGGATTCCTGCACAGGTATCCTACCACCAGTAAGTTACCCAAATGCCAGCAGCTCTTAGCAGAAGAAATCAATCGAAATCGATGTGAAATTCTTTTATCATCTTTTTTACTATGTTGTGTGATGTAAAAATATATGTGTACACTATGTTTAATTGTTCATAAAATTAAACTGAAATATACTAAATCAAATCTCAAGTGCTCCAAACGCTACTGAAGCTACGAAACTCAGTGACGCCTTTCAGCGACCTCGCTTTATCGCTCGCAATCAGTGCGTAAACCATTGCGCATCTTTTTTATTTAACCCTTTTGCTAATGTTTCGTATTTATTATTTCTTACCAAAATAGATATTATAATATACATCAAAAATGGAAGGTCTTCTGTTATTACCTTAAAATAATCATTTAATCTTCGTTGCCTCACATAGTGTTAAGTTATTATGAAAAAATGCAAATTTTCCTAATTGATCCACTCTACACTATACTCAACCAATGAAGAGAATTAGAACCTTTGTAATTAAAATTAAAATTGTACTGAAACATTATAAATAAGCTGTATTGTATACATTAAAAATAAACGAACTCATTTTGGGATACATAGTGACGCTCAAAATATAAAAAAAGACCAAGTGCGTGATTGGACACGCGTAAGATAGAATTCCGCAGTCGGATATCATAATTTTCAAATTTATAAAATTATTTATAAAATAATTGAATTAACTTGCCGTGTGGTGGCGGCTCGTTAAAAGAATACTGCCACTCCATCTCATCCAATGGATCTCGTAAAAGGCGAGTAAGGAATGAAACTGCACTGTGCACCGACCAGCGCATGGTAGCGATGGACTCACCACCTACTCGTATCACACCAAGTGCATTATATTGTTTTGGTAAAACGTGGATTGTGGCAGTCATCTGTTTTTGCAGTGAGTGCCCAGTCTCTGACTAACCCTTATGGGATACAGTCGTGATCTTGTGTATGTAATTGAAGTATTCATTAAGAACTATTTTCAGAATTTGCATTGATTACGAAGTAAAGGAGGAGGCATTTTGCAGGTAACTTGAAGATTGATATTTCGGAAACTAAGCTTAATTGCTAAAAGTGGTCTATGCAACCCTTTAACAGAGAGACCTTCGTAATGATACATGTACTTGATATGAAAAGTACATTTTTGTACTGTTAATATATAGGAAAAGTACATAAAAATCAATCATTTTTTATTTCTTACATGGAGATCTATATCGAAAGAATGCATTCAATTTTTTTTTGTATCTGAATGGGCCGTAAGCTATACGACACATTAGGACAGACAGACAAATCAAAACTATATAATTAATAATTATAGTATAGGCAGTGGAACCCTAAAAGGAGAAACTGACAATTGAGAGCTAATTTTTTTTTCCCCGTGCACTTTACGTGATAAAATACGTGATAATAAACGCACGGACCAGCAATTTTTGCTACTGCATCAACAGTGTAGAAGAAAATAAAACTAACATACTTGCAAAATAATTGTCATTATACTCGTATATAGCGAAATCTGTACTTCACGCGAATTATTTGCTAAATTTATTATTTTATAATATATGATATTATTAATGCTAAATTTATTAGCATTAATAAGCTAAATTTGCGTCTTTGAAATAAATGCCATGAAATTCAGTGTGAAATAAAAACATGGCAACGAATTGCTAAAAGTTAACTGATAAATAATAAAGAGTAATAATTGAGAGTACCTGACTTCTAAACCGCGGGTCTTGGGTTCGAATCCCAACCGGATCCAACATTTGTGCTAAGACATAAACTGCTGGTTTTCGGGTCCGGTTGTGTTGTGTTTGTCCCCGTGTTTCTGACACTGCATCCTAGCCTACCTCCGATCTTATCGCATCAGCGTTACATCGGGCGCGTATAGGTTGGGACGAGTGAGTGCCTCTGTGTTTGCGCGTACACTTGTGGCACTATAATATCTCCGGCGCAGTTGATGGCTCTCGACAGTAGTCTGAAGTAGTCGCCGTGGTCGAAATGGGCTAGGAGAACATCATCAGTCCACTGCTGAACATAGGCCTCCCTCCTAGATTGCCACAAAAGTTTGTAGCTCTCATTTTAGGGGTTTTTGCCAAGTTGCCACGCTTGGCAAGCGGTTTGGCAACCGCAGTTTATTAAAGTAATCTCTGGGAATTTTGGACTCTTGAACCGATGTCTCTGGGTGACGGGCGCAGAGTGGTGTTACACAGAAATATTCTGGATGACACAGCATGTGTTATGGGTAGACGTTGCACTTACCATCAGGTGAACGTTTTGCTCGTTTCGTCACTTTATTAAATTAAAAATAAAAAATACATACATACTTCGTACATTATATGTACCTCTCTCATGATTTCGTGGAGTGCGCCACAGTTACTATGCTTGTTAGGTGGTTAGTTATAGCGGTATAATAGTTTGCAGAAAAATAATGCCGCTGTAGATGCCCTCGTTGACCTCATAACTCTCGATTATTGCTTGTTCGGCTTGGATATCGTCGGATTGTCCTGTTTCCGGTTCCGATTGTCCAATTCTACTATGCCTGACATTAAATCCGATCCCCTTCTCTTGACGCGCCTTCCCGTATCCAATTAAGCGATTCTTAATTGGATACGGGAAGGCGAGAACAAGTTGGAGCCTTTTGTGTTAATCCGTACATTTATGAGGAACTATAATATATTTTAGCCAGCTGACAAGTCAGACCGGAAAATTTTATATCACATCTCTTAGTCGTCCCTCGCAACATCCCACGATTGAGTGGTGGATTCCTTGACACCATCGCCATCTCATTGTTCAAATTATAAAAAAATAATAAAGATTTTGCATTGTATTTAAATAACTGTAGATTATATATCTCAAATGTCTCTGTTTGAAAGTAGCGTTGATAAATACCAACATCAAACAAAAACCCATCTAAAGTTGTATAGATAAGATAAATGGAAAAATAATGTCTTTTCAAACAGAATTCGATAGCAGTATGACTCGTCATTGACAAGTCGACGTCTCTCTTTGATTGTATTCGCTAACAAATATTTTATATAGCAGTGCCATGGAAATAGAAATAATAGTTTCAATCTTAATCCGATAGTGGTTGAAGGGATAATGAAGGGTATGTTTAGTTAATTTGTTAAGGATACAACAAAACTCCAACAGAAAGTATAATTAACAAAATTGTAAGGAAAGAAATTTGTTTTTTTTTACATTAATCAAGAATAGATATACGTAAAATTTATTCTCTCGGATAAGTACATGAATAGTATCATCATCATCATCGTCATCGTTTCAGCCTATCACTATTCCACTGCTGAACATAGGCCTCCCCCACAGACTGCCACTAAAAGTTGTAGCTCTCATTTTGAGTGGATTTTGCCATAGTTGCCACACTTGGCAGGCGGGTTGGACAACCGCAGTTTATTTATTGAGATGTTCCAGGAAGATGCTGCTAACCATCTTCTGATTTAACTTTACTAACTGTCGACTTTTACGACACTCACGGGATGAGATGGGGTGGTAGATTCTCTTTACCGCTACCACACGCTATATAACAATTTATTTAGCATGAGCTTAGTTTACGTCTTTGTATCGCGTGATAGAATTTATGTAACGCCAGTGGTTTTCGAGATAAGACAATGGAACTAAGGCAAAATGGATTACAGAATTATGTCATGTTTTTTGTACATTGCTTCACTACTCTTTAAGGTCAATCCGGTCGGACAGACTTTTTTTCAACTCAATGTTGTTACTTGCGCGAACAACAGCATGTACTCGTGTGATGTGTTTGGAATTCGGAAAATAAAAAATCAGAGGCAGTCACTTTTATTGTTTCAATTTGAAGGTAGGATTCCTATGCCGGAATCTGTCTATGTCGGTACAATCCCAGGCCAGATATTCTGCCGTGAAGCAGTAGTTTGCAAACATTGCTGTGTTTGGGTCTGTAGGACACTGAGGGCTAGATGATGTTACCTGATGTCACTGGGTGCCGGGCAGCAGTGTGGTTTGCACACTACTGCTTCACGGCAGAATAACTGCCCCCGGAGTAGTGCCTACCTAGACAGATTCCTGCAAAGGAATCCTACCACCAGTATAAATAAATTAAAGCGGCGGTATAAATAAAAAATTAAGAAGTCATAGTAAGGATCGTTCAGTCTTTAAATGAAAATTATGTGAGCTCGTTCCAGATTTATTTAAAAAATATCGTTTACCGGTGGAAGGATTCCTACGCAGGAATCCGTCTAGGTTTGTACCACCCCAGGGCCAGTTATTCTGCAGTGAAGCAGTAGTGTGCAAACATTACCGTGTTTCGGTTTGAAGGGCACCGTGAGCTGGTGTAATCGCTGGGCATATGAGACTTAAGACCTGATGTCTCAGGGTGATAGGCGCAGTGTGGTGTCACACAGAAATGTTTTGGGTGACAGTGCATTTGTTATAGGCAGACGTTGCACTTACCATCTGGTGACCGTTTTGCTGGTCTCGTCACATTATCTAATAAAAAAAAATCGTTTGTAAATATTAAGAGATACAACATCGACTATTCCGGCGGTAAATTTTAAAAAGAAACTATATATGTGTAATAATGTTCAGAATATTTCTTCAATATTTCTAGTACAATATAAAGTTAAATTAAATATATATAAAACACTCATAAATGAAAACAACATTTCTAAGAACGTAATCATTCTTAGAAATTTAATTTGTGTGTTCTATATATTTTTAATTTAACTTTATCTATGAATTACCATGTCCTAGTATGACTGCCACAGGCAATCGGAATGTGCGCCTACTACGCTGTAGTGTAGCCCATACTGCATATTTATATTCGGATTAAAATCAGTCTAAATAAATGCGATCAGTTTAAATAAAACGACTAACATATATAGCCTTCCGCGAGGGCCATATATTTGTGCCGTTAGACATGGAGGCACTCGGGCCGTGGGGACCGGACGCGAGAATTTTGTACAAAGATATCTGCTCGCGCCTGGTTATTATTTCTGTTGACCCAAGAGCTGGCTCATACTTTGGCCAGCGAATCAGCCTTGCGACACAGCGTGGCAACTCGGCAAGTTTGCTGGGCACGCTGCCCACAGACGGTGGCGATTTGGCCAGCATTTTTTATCTAGTTTAGTTTTTAAATAAGTGCTTTTTTATTTAGTAATACAGTAATGTTTTAGTTAATAATAAAATGTTTTCCTATTAAAAGGATGTCTAAATAAAATCATAAAAAGAGTATGACGCCCTTTCTTATATAACGCGCAAGCACATACTATAGGGCTCCTAGTCTTAAAATCTCAAATATTTGATTTTCGAAATATGGATGCTTATTTGTCTACTCCGTTTCCTCGACTCGACCTTATAACCACAACATTTCTGTCAAGGCTATTTAGTGATAATATTGTATTTGAACATTACATTATACTAAATATTTTAATATTATTGAACACGAAAAGGTATGTGCGCGTGAAGTCGACGTATTATTCACTTTTTAATAATCTAACATTTATAGGAATGTCTAGTCATAATAACAAAAATATCGCAGCCAAATTTCACTGAGACGCAAGATGATAACGTATCTTGGGATCATAATAGGTATTATGGGATTATTTTCCTATCAACAAAATCATGTATGCGCTTCACTGGGGATTTGTACAGAGTTTGCGATCAAAGTCGGTAACCTTGCAGCCTTGGCGGTATTTGTGAAGCTAGAAGGTATATTGTCTATTCTTTTTCGATTGTATTTTGCTTAAAGCGATAAAAAGTTAGTTTGCTGTGCATTTTTATGGAATTTCTCTTATATTGCATTTTGTTATAATAGGTTATGTTGCTTAAGGGACCATTATTTTGAATTCAATAATTAATGTGTATCTATTTACTACTAAGTAATGGCAATATCTCCGAAACTATTGAATTGAAGACCTATTGACATGAAATTTGGCATCTTGCTTAGTTGAGGCATTCCTATGGCCAACTTCATCCATCTCTCCATCATTAGACCAGCTCCTCCAATAATGTGGTGCTATACCAAATTATTCAATTGTTACCGAAGCTATAGGTATGCGAAATTCTAGTTCAATCGAACATCGAAAAACAGATCATAATTGACTTACAAGATTTGAACAGACGACGAAGAAAGCAAGTAAAATAAGAGTTTGTAAAAAGAAGATGGAGGAGTTAGTCGTTAGTCATTTGGTCTTCGGTTTTAACACTCCCCATAAACGCACAAGGATTATTCTATATAACATTTATAGTTTCATCACGAATCTGTAAGAGTTTGATACTCTTCAAGTAGAGCCGCGTCACTGCAGCAGTTCTCTCATGTTATTATTTACTTATTTAAAATCTTCAATGAACCCTGCTGCCCTTACAAGGAATACAAAGTTTTTCATTTTCTCCCAGTCAACCCATGGAGTGGCGAGATTTTGAAAAACAACACAAGATTCAAAACGAAAAACACTTATGTTATTCGTTTTGAGTCTTGTGTTGCTAATATAATCAACTTATTATATAAATATATATTTATATATATACATACATTCGTACACATAAATAACCAAACCATAAATAAATACTTAATATAAATAAATACCCTCATACTCGTACATATAATACTTTATTTGTAATACTTTATTTATTTTGCTCCCACACGGTTTAAGTACATAACTTATGTTGTTATTATCATTTAAATAGTGTTTTGTGAGAGCCTGGTGTTAGTACTAAGAAAACCTGTATTACTAATCACCATACCCTCGTCCCTTTTAAGTAATATAATATCAATATAACATAACAAATTTAAAATAAGCGATAGCTTGTGACAACAAGTCTGTATATATACATATTATAAATAAATGCACACAAAATAAGTGCACACTATAAATAACCTCGCACCAACTTTTGAAAGGAGTATTTATTGGACGTTTTTCTGATGTCATCGGGCAAGGAGTTCCAAAGAAGTGCAGCCTGAATAGTAAAGGAGTTCTTATAGAACCCGGTGAAATGTGTAGGAATGTAATTTTTATTATAAGCGGAAGAACGTAGAACCCTATCATGTGATGAGGAGAGATACTGTGTTTATTTGTTTGCATTATCTTAAAATACGGTACAATAAGTGGTGTTATCTAGATGGTATCACATTTATATGTAATAGTAGTTAGTGAAAAATCATACTATAGTTTTCTGTTATATATGAATCAAATTAAGATACTATCTGACAAAAATAACAGCCTATAAATCAGTTCTTAAGTCTCATATGCCCAGTAAGTACGCTACGCTAGCTCTCAATGCCCTTCAAACCGAAACGACAGTAATGTTTGCACACAACTGCTTCACGGCAGAATACTGGCCGTGGGGTGGTACCTACCTAGACGTATTCCTGCATCGGAATCCCACCACCAGTAAAGTAGCTTCAGTTGGTACATTATGAGGTGGGACCGCTAATCCTCTGTGACAATCACGACAATTATCATACATACATACATACATAAGATCACGACTGTATCCCATAAGGGATAGTCAGAGACTGGGCACTCACTGGAAAAACAGATAACTGCCACAATCCACGTTTCACCAAAACAATATAATGCACTTGGTGCGATAGGTGGTGAGCCCATCGCCACCATGTGCTGTTGGGTGCAAAGTGCAGTTTAATTCCTTACTCGCCTTTTACGAGATCCATTGGATGAGATGGAGTGGTAGTATTCTTTTAACGAGCCGCCACACGGACAATTATCACGCGTGGTAAATCCTCGGTTTTTGGATGAGGCCTATATTTTAGTTATTCAGACAATAGTAGTTATGAACGTTTATATAAGAAAATATATATAAGAATTATTTAATCAAGAAACCGACGTACAAGCAGCAGATACAAAAAATTAATCGAGTTTAAGTGTATCATGAATTGCTCACGAAGCCCGTCATTTGAACTTGATTACATGTAGGACCCCCACAGTATCCCCTTTCTATTAAAAAATAATCATAAAAGTCGATTTATAAACCAAAAAATTATGCCTGATATACATATATACAATATTACAGAGGAATATATTTATTATAATAATAGACATAAAATAAGATATATACACGAATTGAGAACCTTATCATTTAGGAAGTACGAGTAGGTTAAAAAAAATAAAAAGTAACTCTCTCTGTTCCTCTTTTTGTTTGTTACCTTTTCACGGTTAAAACGCTAAACTGATCTAAACGAAATGTGGCACAAAGGTTCCTGAAGACAGACATAGCATACTTTTTATCCCGAAAAATCAAATAGCTCCCACAGGATACTAAAAAAACTCATAGTCACGCGGACAAAAGTCGCGGGCATCAGCTAGTTAGTTATAAGCTAATAATTTCCTTACAACGGCGTCATAAGACCACCCAGACTTTTCTCGTGGGCGTAGTAAGCGTCGAAAGGATTACAAATCTTTAGTAATTGCGAAGTAATAATTTATAAAAATACCTAGACTTCATTAATATATTTAAATACTTAATAATGTGAAGTGAATATAAAAACACTAATTGATGCCCGCGACTTCGTTCGCGTCGATAAAGGTTTTTAAATAGGCCACGGGAACTATTTGATTTTTTCGGGATAAAAACTATCCTATGTCCGTCCCCAGGATACAAGCTATCTCTGTGCCGCATTTAGTTAAGTTCGGTACAGTGGTTGAGCTGTGAAAAGGTAACAAACAGGCAGAGGGACAGACAGAGTTACTTTCGTATTTATAATATTAGTATGGATAAGGCAATATAGAGCCGTGGTAGCTCAGGGGCTAGGCGCTCGACCTGGGATCGATTCCCGGTGCCGGCATCACTAAGATTGTTAATTGCAATTTTAAGTGCTGATTTACCACGTGTTCTGCGGCGAAGGAAAACATCGTGAGGAATCCTGCATGTCTGAGAAACATAAAATATTTCGAAGACATGTGCAGTCCGCCAACCCGCATTGGAGCAGCATGGCGGATTCTTCCTAGCTCCGAAATCCTCTCAGAAATGAGAGGAGGCCTGTGCTCATCAAAAAGGCATAATATGCATAACTTTTTAATTTTTATGTTTTATCATATATCCACGATTAGTCATCATTATCATCGTTTCAGCCTACAACTAGTTCATTGCAGAACATAGGCCTCCCCCACAGATAGCCACAAAAAATCTCTAATTTTAGGGGAACGCTTGGCAGGCGGGTTGGTAACCGCCGTTTTTTATTCAGATGTTCCAGGAAGATACATACATACATAAGATCACGACTGTATCCCATAAGGGGTAGTCAGAGGCTGGGCACTCACTGCAAAAACAGATGACTGCCACAATCCACGTTTCACCAAAACAATATAATGCACTTGGTGTAATAGGTGGTATTCCCATCGCCACCATGCGCTATTGGGTGCACAGTGCAGTTTAATTCCTTACTCGCCTTTTACGGGATCCATTGGATGAGATGGAGTGGTAGTATTCTTTTAACGAGCCTCCACCACAGGAAGATGCTCCTGCCCATCTCCTGGTTTTCATTGTGCCTATGTCGACTTGTATGACACACACGGATATTAATCCGTGTGGCAGCGGTTGAAGATAATCTATCGTATGTATTAAGACATAAATAATTTTAACAATGGATTTTATTGCAAACCTTACGAAATAAAATTATGTAATATATTACAATAAAAATGTATGCTCTGGTTAGTAGAGCTAGTTAATAATATTTCAAGTAACTAACCTTACTGATGAAACCAACTTCTTGAATGTCACCATACACCTTATTAAGAATATAAAGTTTTACTAAGACGTTGATGATATTAATACCTACTTAACTAAGATAAACGTGCTCTATAACTTAACTTTCACTCAAGTACATAATAAAGCAAAATCATATACGATCTAACTATAACGATTAAATATAACGTTATTTATCTGAATGAAAATTAATGTGCATATTATATAGAATAATTTAAAGTTTCTAAGTAATCGCTGCATATACTTTCGATGACTTTAAAGTGTGGCGAAGTTTTAGTTTTCCGCGCAGGTTTTTAGATAAACACCAGGGCGGGCGTGCGTTTAGCTCGCTCTCTCCATCAAGACTGAAGCGCGCTCTGTGATCACACCCATAGATGCTTACGCCATTCGACGACATTTTCAAACAAAATCGGAACCGTCTGTAGACTTCGTAATATACAATTATAATACAAAACAACAGATTACTTCAATTATTCATTACAATTTGATTTCATCAAGGAATTTCAAGCTTTTAAGTAGACATTTTTTAAAGATAATTAGGAGGTTTAAAGGGAAATGCTGTATGTACCTCTTTCTTCCAGTTCATTTTGAAAAGAAAATTATATGTTATACTTTTTATACCTCTTAATTACTAAAAGAATAGCTAAAGAAAAATTGTGGTCTACTTTACTTCAAAAAACGAGGTACAACATGTTTAAACTTTTTAATCGTGTTCCGGAATAGCTCCGACAAAATATGCCCTTCATTTTTATTAACCTTATTTATATATATAACTTCATTACAGTCTATCACTAGTCCACTGCTGAACATAAGCCTTCCCATGGATTGCCATTAGTTTGTAGCTCCGATTTTGGGGGGATTTCGCCATAGTTGCCACGCTTGGCAGGCGGGTTAGCAACCGCAGTTTGTTTGTTCAGATGTAACAGGCAGATGCTGCTCATCTCCTGCTACATCATCTTTGTTTATGAACCGATTCTAATGATTCTTTTGTATTAGAAAGGGGATATTGTAAGGGTGATCCCATGTAATTTTAGTCAAGTTCTGATGATGGGATCTATGACAAAATCGAGGAATTCTGTTTGCATTTTTAATAGGTTTTTTCATTACATACTCGTAAATATTTTTGAAGAGTATATTCTAGGATAATCTCATTTTTTATGGAAGTAAGTGCTGAGACGCAGCTACTCCCCACTGCGTTCCCACAAGCAGTACAGTAAAAGCTTAGCCGCCTCTTACGACACCTCGGTAGGAAAGAGGTAGGAACAATACTACTCTGCCGGACTTCTATCAGTGTTCGATGTAGTAGTGATGTAGTGCTCACCTGTAATTACATAAGAGATGCATATTTATTTTTTAACTAAATGTATGTTCTATATTAATGTGTATCAGAATCATATATGCCCTTGTAATCTTACAAACTCCATTGCCCTTGCATTCGATACAGTGATATTTGCAAACTACAAATTCACGTTAGAAAGTGACATTGTAGTAGATAAAAGTTTAGTTATATAGCACCTTTCCGTGAAACAATGCGGTAAGTTGGTTTCCGAATTAACTATTTTAATTAAATATAGAATCAGCATAGGTTTTAGTACCTACTTTTTATAATTTACAATTTCGTATCGTCGTTACTACTTCTGACACTAGCAACAAATTTTATTGCATTAGAGCTATATCAGATACAGGAAGGCAAGTCGAGTGATTGTCTCTGACTCTGGGAGTCGTCTGCCGTAATCGCTACGCTTGACAGGCGAACTGGCGATCGCAGTGTATAAAACCTCAGACACTGCTTTCCGTTCGGTCTGAATTTTTTTATGGGACAATGTGATGACGATAAATGCTGTATCACCCAGATAATGTTTGTGTCACACTACATTGCGATCGTCACCCTGAGACATCAGTTCTTTAGTCTCACATGCTCAAATATTATAACCGGTATCAGTGCCCTTTACACCAAAAAGCACTAATGTTTGCACACTGCTTCACGGCACCTGGTATCTGACTGATTACTGATTAGTAATCCCGCTTGCCCGCACCAGCAGTAATGCTTAATTTACATTTAGCATATTTTCCAGTAATTTTTATTAGCCGACTCTGACGACACGAACGAAATGAGACAGGGTTGTAAAAATTGTTTGTGCCGTCACTACACATCCGTTCTCATACATGCATACATAAGTAAGAACACGACTGTATCCCATAAGGGGTAGTCAGAGACTGGGCACTCACTGCTAAAACAGATGACTGCCACAATCCACGTTTCACCAAAACAATTTAATGCACTTGGTGTGATAGGTGGTGAGCCCAACGCCACCATGCGCTGTTGGGTGCACAGTATACTTTAATTCCTTACTCGCCTTTTACCAGATCCATTGGATGAGTGGTAGTATTCTTTTAACGAGCCGCCACCACACGGCAACATCCGTTCTCATCTACATGTATATGTCATGCGTTTTATTCATTTACTTGTACTCATTTTTCTATGATGTTCTAAAGTATTATGCCTACGACTATGACGTATATAACTATACTAACGATATTTGACCGGTGGCTGGACTTTTTTACTCGAACCAAAATGGCGGCAACGTGGTGCCGGCGCCATTTTGGTACGAGTCAAAAAATTCTTATTCCCGAATGCGTTCCCTCGAGCGGTATAGTGACAGCATTGCATATTATGGTGTCATAAAAATTTCATCATGTCATCAAAAATTTGTATGTTCGACCGCAATAATCTATGGAAATAATAATACGATTTGGAAAATACTTTTTTAGTTGGACCGTTTATTGAGGAGGATTATGGTATATAAAATTTTCAAGCTTAATTCTACAGTTTTAAGGATCCGCACGATTTGAACCGGATATTGAAAGGCTGAACTGTGAATGCTCAGGTTAGCGAGGTAACATGCCGTACGACTCTACTGACAGCTTATTTTCGCGAGTGAAACTGCGGGACTCAGCTAGTTTGATATAATAAATTTTGGCGCCGTATATTACAAAAAACTAGTATGTGTTTAGGTATGTATGATTCTAAATCTGAACTAAATCCTGATCCGATAAATAACCCGTTATGCTCTTTTTATATTTTTTGTCGTACTTGTAATCTTTAAGTCCAGTCACCAAACGTCCCAATTTTACCAATTATATATATTTTGACAATATATACAAAACTAGACAGTGTTTTAAGTTGAATGCATTTCACAATCAAAAAGTGATACGAAAAATAGACCATATTAATTATCTTTTATCATATTCGTTGTCGTACTTTTAAACTAGCCTTTTTAGCCTTGTCATAAGGGTACTAATTAATTATATTGCAATTAATTAAAAATGTTAAAAGCTCTTGTTAAATTTCGCGTACGAGTGACTAATTTTACGTTTGTGTTACTGAGAAAATAATTTCAATAATTATTGTTAAATTACTGTTTTAACAAAGAATCGAGTTCATTTATGGAACTAAAGTATTCTATATATCATTATGCATTATTACATGAATTTTAATTTTAACTTAGCAAATATTACGGAAATCCATTATAGTAAAGGAGAGAAAGTTTATTTGCTAAGATCCGCATGCAAAATGTAAAAAAACGTTCGCGTTTTGAGGTGAAAAACGTGTCGTGTTCTCGACTTCAGTGGTGTGTGTTGCCTAGTGGCAGTGTTGTAGTGGTGGAGGGTATCTGGTGGCGGTTCCCGGTGGCGGTATTGGTTTTCTTGTGCACGCTGTTGAGGAAGGGCGGGCGGTGCTCTTCAAAACTAGGTGATACACACCATTTTACATTTTGCATGCTGATCTTAGCAAATTAACTTTCTCTCCTTTACTAAAGCAAATAAATTATTATCATCATATGGATCACAGTCTTTCCTAGTTTAACTACTACAATAGGACTTCCTCACAAATGCCTGACACGGTCCTGAGTCACCTAAACTTATCGAATTTCTGGACAGGTCATAGATAATTTTAGTACACTCGTAAACCTTTACCTTCCAGAGGCTACCGGCCCTACCATCTATTTTGCCTGCCCATTGTCTCTTTAGCTTACTAAACTTTATAATTGAACACTGACATTGAATAGTATTGACGACCGCGTGACCTACCAGTCACCTGGCCAGAGGTCTTGACTTCTAAGCCACAAGTCCTGGGTTCGGGTCCGGTTGTGTTGTTCATGATGTGAAATTTAGGTCTGTAAACGCACCCAGGATACACCAGTAATCCTGACATTACTTTTTCTTTAAAAAAGCTACGTGTCCGGCAGAGTAGAATAGCACCTACCTCTTTCTTACCGAAGTGTCGTAAGAGGCGACTAAGGTATTGTACGGACAGCCTTTATTCGTGCAAAATACACCATAATATGCAACGCTGTCACTATACTGTTTGTGGGAACGCGGAGGAAATGAGGAGTAATAATTTATTGACACGTACCAAAATCTCGGCGATGTGGTGCGCCACCAGTCACGTCTCGTTTCCCGCCCCCATACCCCTTATATGGGAAAAAGGAGTGACTGTATCTCCGTTCCTCGGGTAATCTCAAATTGCTTACGCCATTACACCGCTCTGGTTACTCATCTCACTCTTTCGCCATAAGGGCTATAAGACTCTGGAACGATATACCTCTTGACATTAAAAAAGCTCCTAACAAGTTTGCGTTCAAAAATAAAGTACGGGAATATTATAAAAATTCGCTGCAAGTTTGAATTCAATTTTTATCTCTTATTCGTGTGTATGTGTGTTTATTTATAATGTATGTATGTGTATATATACTTGTCTATGTATATCTGTGTATATGTATGCATTGGTATAATTATGTATATATATTTTATAGTTTATGTATTTATGTTTATAGGTTTGGTCATAATAAATTATTATTTTTTACTCTCTTATTGTTCGCTGCACCGCCTATCACATTATGTTTTTCTCTGCTCTGCCTTATGGTTGACTGGTAGAGAATGCCTTTATGCATTAAGTCCGCCATATGTACCACATGTGCATAAAAGCTTAAATAAATAAATTTAAAAAAGGTGCCACGTTAAAAGTTGTGTGCCAGCTCCGACGAGCGACTGCAGCTTACGCTTTAAATGCGATTGTCATTTAATATACAATAGTCAAAGGGGGTAAATAAACGCATCTGTTATAATACTAAGAGCATGTTATACTTTTATTTATATTGATAAAATATTATACATAAATCACGTATGTCGTGCGTCAGATACGTACGAGTATGTTACTATGTTACGTAAAGATATTTAAAAATTATAAATTCATTTTCATTCATAACATAAACAAAAACATAACACTTCTTGTTAACTTTCGATTTTACTACCTATCAAATTTTCGTACCGAGGACTTTAAATTTAATCGATTTTTATGGAGAACTTATGTGTGCAAGTGTGCAGTGGGGGCCGTCACTGAAATAAGTCTTTTCTCATTTTAGAAGCTGACGGAGCGAGGAAATGTCCTCCACTCGAGTCTGATGCACGTTGGCAGCATTCAAATAAACATGAAACATTTGGATTTTGAAATAAATTAGGGAGTTCCTCGCAAATATTTCCTCGTTAATACATATCTCAGAGCCAGCACCGGGACAGTTTTTTTAGATTTAAGTCTAGTAACCGTCCTCTGATTTACTGCAGTGTTATGTAACAGGTTTGAAAAGGTAGTAATATGATATTTTGTTAGTAATTTTTTGGAAGTTAAGAAGGCTGTTCTTTTTATTATTATTATATTTCAGTTAAAGCAAAATTACGAGCAAATTGTTTCTTAATATGTATACTACAGTACTATAATTGTTGAACATGCTATATGGATGTTTTTCTGCCTGTTGTATTGAACAGGGAAGTAATTTTCATCTCTCCCAAACTATACCAGTAACTACTGAGGAGAAAGAGAATACACGTGCTGATTTAGTACATAAACTCGGCAGCCGCTACAAAGGTGATGTTGATCAGAGCAATCTAGGGATTGTTTGAAAGCATCTGAAAATAGTTATTTTATGTGCACGAAGTAAAGTTATGGATTGTTGTATCAACAATTAACTACATCGCTTTGCCCATTTTATCTGCTTATTCAAGACTACAGTGATAACAATTTTTTTATTTATGCTTTATTTACACTTAAAGAAGAGCAAGAATTGTAATTCCGAAGAGAGCGTTTTACCACTTTACAGTTGGGTAAGTAGTTTTGTTTAAAAGTATTATGCTATGTATTATATAATTATAAAAAAAATATTATGTAATTTGTTAACAAAAATGTAATATATTCAAGTCAAATCATCATCACCTATCACTAGTCCACTGCTTAACACAGGCCTCCCCACGGAATGCAACAAGTTTGTAGCTCTCATTTTAGGGGATTTCGCGATAGTTGCCACGCTTGGCAGGCGGGTTGGCAACCGTAGTTTATTTGTTCAGATGTAACAGGCAGATGCTGCTGCCCATCTTCTGGTTTTCATTTTCCCTGTGTCGCCTTTACGACGGGTTGAGGATGGATGAGACCCACCGGATCAGATGGAGCGATAGATTCTCTTAAACTGATACCATGTATATATATATATATATATATTATGTATGTTTGGACATAACATCTTTGTTTATGAACCGATTCTAAAGATTATTTTGTATTAGAAAAGGGATATTGTTAGGTTGAACCCATGTAATTTTAGTCAAGTTCTGATGATGGGATATATGACAAAATCGAGAAACCTCTGAGCTACCACGGCTATTGTGTATTTAACTGCATTGCTAAACTATGAAAAAAAAATGAATGTTGACGTTGAATTCCAACATACTGCTAATACTCGTACGTTAAAAACGAAACTGAGATAAACAAGTTAGCTTTAACTAAGTTAGTTTTATTACCCCCTGGATAGGTCCTCTTGTCGTAGCGGGGAGGCTTAGTAACCGTGGCTTGATCATCCACGGTGAAGCTAAGAGGAACCCGGTCGGCCTATGGCACCAGACAGGCCCAAAGCGGTCGCCTCGAGTGGGCAACGCAAGCCTTCTCTGGGTGCGAACAGGGGTACTGCTGGGGGGAGCAGTACGCTGCCCTCCGCAGCCGCAGTAGGTGTATCGTTTCCTCTCTCCCTATCCTCTGCGACTCTGGCGGGGCCGTACCGTGTACGTGGTAATGGTGGACTGCTAGAGGGAGGAGTGGCGGTGTGTTGTGGCCGCTTGCCCCGTCCTCTGCAGCCGAGGTGGAGTCGCGGGTGAAGAGGACTGTAGGTGTTGCGTTGCCTCTGTCCCCGCGGCCGAAATATGGTCGGTGGCGGGGCCACAATCTGTCCAGATCTGCCGCCGGGGCCGGGAGGACTGGTGCTTTTGAGTGAGAGCTTTTGAGTTTCCTGGCCCCGTGGCCTCCGCGTGGCGCACACAAAAGGGAGGCCGTGTTGGAAGGCGCACCGTTTGTTCCGGCGCGGCTTGCTAGGGAGGACAGAGGAGAGGAGCTATAAAATTTATTCCTACAGTTCCCGCCTGTGGCGCTCCTGTTCTTTCTCAGTACGCGACACGCAGACCGAGAGAGAGAGAGAAAAGAAAAAAAATCATCCATTTTGTTTGTTAAATTACTTTTATAATAAAATACGTATACATTGTTATTTCGGTATATTATTTATCTCCGCAGGTTATTTTTTACACAAAAGTAACGATTAGTTAAAATCCGCTTGCTATGTAACTTCGTGCAAAATGAACGCCGGCATAAATAACTTACAATTAGAGAAGTTATCCGGAAGGGATAATTACAACACGTGGGGGGATTCGCATTAAGGACATATTTGAAGACCTCTGACAATGTGTGGATTCTCAAACTAAACAAGTCGACATCGAGAAAGATATTAAAGCTAAGTTCAAAATTATTTTATTGGTCGAACCTATATAATTTTGTTCACATATAAAATGAAAAAAAGCTTATCTCAATTCCTCTGAAATCCAATGTTGAATGCCTTAGGTTCAAACAATGGATTCCAGGCAGGGGAACAGGTTATAACTATTACTCAAATACACGAACCGCCCACAAAATTCGTCACCGCTTAGTACCTACTTCATTTGATAGTTGTAAGACATCTACAGATGCTAATGATTTAACCATCCTAGTACAAATTATGACCATGATAGTACTGAGGTTTTTGAAAGGAACATCAAATTTACTTCTCGATCTCACCAAAGCTACTACTTTGCAGAAGCTTGACTACTGTGCAGCCCTTTGGCATACTCTTCATGGGCATACTCTGCTAATATAACTATTAGTGGTATTAAGTCATCAAATAAAAAATATAACCTATCCATTACTCTCATACAACCAAGCTCTTAACTGAAAAATGTGATTTTTGCCCCTTCTACACTCTTGTTGTTCTACACACTTGTCCGCGAAGAACTCATAGGCACCCTAGGTTTATGTGAGGTACAGTGGAGCGCGGTGAAATGTAATTTTTGTTAAGTAACGCTAACCCAAACGCCAAAACGCCATCGACTACCGCAACGGTAACACGTGGTATTGTTTATGGCTAGTTTCCCGCCCCACCGCTCATATACCTAGGATGTGGCCGTCAAGTTCCGCGCGTACTATAGTCGCCCACTGGGTAGGCCGTCGAATCTACTACCCTATTTCATCCCATGGGTGCAATGGAAATGTCAGAAAAAATCACTTGGCATCCAATTGATGGCGGAATAAGCATTACAGCTATCCCAGACCTGAATTTTCTAAAAAAAAAATTTTCACAGGTCCACTACCACCACTACGCTCCAATACGGTTTTACGGACTGCTCATGTCCTCGATATGTATTTTATTCGTCAGAAATGCAGTTTTCCTCACGATGGTTTTCCTTCGCAGCTAAGCACGCGGTAAATCGGCACTGTGGAACAGCTGGCCAGCACAGAGGATCGAACTCAAGGGAAGTAAAATATTTAGGGCGTTCGTCCCCTGAGCTATCCTGAATTTTCTTGAACTACTCGTATAATTAGTGTGTAATGTGTCTGGTACAGTGATGCTTTACAAGCGTGATGTGAACGGCGTATTCTCTCAAATTAGGAGACATATTGAACATATTTGTATAGCTGACTTTATAAATGATAATGAAGAAGTAAAAGATGATAGAATATGACGAACGTTTGGCTTAGTGGTCAGTACCTGACCTCTAGGCTGGTGGTTCGAGTACCAGGCGGAGTCAACATTTGTGCAAAAATTCAAATTGTTAGTTCACGAGTCTGATTGTGTTGTGCATCTGAAATATACATTTCGTTTGTATAAATTAATTTATATATACATTCATACCAACGATACCAAAAATATGGTATATCAAGTTTAGTGTTATTTATTTTCATTTACGCTCTAGATTTGGAAATTAAAAATGTTTAATATAAATAATATAATTATTATATTTATATAAAAAAGCTCAACTTTGACCACCACTGACAATATTAGTTTTTGTCGGATCACTGAAATACACATTTTATTTTATTCACTTGTAAAACTTCGTTATGTATATAAGGCATGTGTCAGGAGTTCAAAATTAAAGGAATATTTGTGATATCCTTGTCGCCACATGAAACACTATTAAAATTTCTGATATGTTAAATATACAATATCTATATATTACTTCTTAGAGGAGACATCAGACATCAGACTCAACAGATCAGACCACTTGATCTGGCGGGTAGGTAGCTAGGGCAGCCTTTTCCTTGGCAATATCATCTGCCAAAATTATTTAGATCATTTTCATTTGAATGAAGAAATATTTATTATCTGAGTTAAAGCGAACATTTTGGACGAAACAATATTTTTTGAAAATGAAAACTGTTTGGCTTCCGTAAAAATGCAAGGCCTGCGTCGGCTAAAACGAACCGCACGAATGGCGTGCATATCTACGAAAAATATTTTGTTGCTCAGTAACACCGGTCCTTTGATGTAGATTTGCTAGGTATTGTATCGGCTTCTTTGGTATATTTTTTATTTAAGAAATACATACAGTTATTATTTTAGTCTAAAAGTAAGACACGTCAGATAACATACGAAAATTCAGTTAATGACACAGTACGATAACAATATCAGTACCAAATGAAGGAACGTGGCAAGTCACTTAATAAAACTAAAAATAATGTTACATCTTTTAAATTTACTAAGTGTCTCACTCTAGTTCACGTTAAATTTGTTGAAAAGTTGTAATAACAATCCCGAAAAATAGTATAATATTAACACTATTTTGTACCCCAAATAAATGAAGTATTTTAAAACCAGTAGATAAAAGTTCAAACCAAAAAAGGCTGAAAGACATGATCTATAATGCAAATTTTCTAATATGTGTTGTGTTTTTATAGTATTTTTTTCTACATCCCAGCCTACCAATATTTTCTTATACTATATTTCTAGCCTGCAATAGATTAAGCTTTAAGCATTGGAACATAAAACGAACTGACGTAAAATCTAATTTAAGCAAATTTTTGAACTTTTGTACTCTTCGAAATTAAAATGGTGTATATTCTACACCATTTTTAGCCACATTAATGGTTGATCTTGGTAAATTAATATGTTCGCTATCTTAACGGCGTTTTGGAAAAGCAATAGTTTTCTGGGATGTTAAGCATAGGGGTTTTCCTTTGCAATAAAAAAAGTATAAATCTGTCCATGCATTGTTAAACATTCTAATTCTTCCAAAAACTTACTTTTTTTGAAGTCATTAGTTAAACCCCACAACTTAATCTATATACACTTTAACTGTCCCAAATCTCACGCTTCTCCGTGAACGTGCTGAAAAAGGGGTACACAGTTTTCTCCTCACGTATCAAGATATAGCAGATTCCAAAGTAAATATTTGGCATTACACAGCGTTTAGGAAGTTAAAGGTAACAGTGACAATCGTAAATTTCCTAAATGCCTTTTTTATTGGATTAAATGACGAGCAAAATGATCACTTGGTGGTAAATGAAACGTTTGCCCATAGCAAACGGTGTTTCAACCAGAACATTTTTGTATGGCACTCATATGCCCAGTGATTACACTAGCTCACAGTGCCCTCCAATCCGAAACCCAGTAATGCCAATGTCACGGCAGAATAACTGGCATGGTACCTACCTAGACAGATTCATGCACAGAAATATCCACCACCCATTACAAATTATCGTCGTTTTTTTTGCTTCCTTTCCTCGACTAAGCCGACGCCTGCTATCGCGTTTTCACCGAAGACCTTTTAACGAGCTTAAGCGTCTTCAAAATTTCACCAGCCGTTTCTATGCAAATACGATCATGTATCTGAATATCACAGTAGGCTCAAGTGGTTACCTATTTGCTTTCGCCAAAATGCACACATCCTTTCTCATCTCTGCATCATCCGTATTCTTCCCTCTACCACAACTAACTTTAAAGAAAGGTTTCTGTTTCTTTACCTCTCAAATTTCCGATCCTTACACTCTTCTGAAACCCGCTACTTATAGACTCCTATCCATTCTACAGTTTTTTACGTTCATACTTTCACACTACAAGCGACATTGTGGATTGCACTTCCTATCCCTAACGGACATTCCATATCCTTGCCTATTTTTAAAATCGTGGATGCTGAACACTATCTGTTATAGTTTATTATTATATAGTTCTCATAAAGTTAATTAATATTATTATTTATATTCATATTTATTTATCATATTTGCATTTCTATCTTACACAATCTTAAAAAAAAAATATAAATATATGTATTAAGATATTATATTGTAAGATAGATATTTGATAATGTAATTTATTGTTTTCTTTTTATCTATTTTTATGTACACTACCGTCTTCATTTTTTTTAGGCAGTTTTTGATCATCCAATAGTTGCCTGGATGAGTTCGCTTACCTTATATCAATATCGTCGCCCAGTGTACTATTTTTTATTTCCTGTTTGTATGTTTTCTTTATGGCGAACAATAAAGTTACAATTAATTTAATTTAATCATATATATTTATGTACATATATATATAAAAATTCTATACATAAAAGTTAATATTGATTTGTGGTGAGTGCCGCGGCAGCGAAAAGACGCCTTCGAGTGTGCTCTCTGCCCACGCCCTATATGGGTGACTGTATGTATACATGCAAAGCATACAGTCGTAGCATTACGCATTTCATATGAGTGATGAGTACCTGTAACCCAATTTCTGTAAAATAGATATTACATCGCAGCCATCATTGTGTCAAGTGACAACGCTAAATCTTGTTTACTCGGTAATCATCATCGTATCCTAAACTTTGGGTGTGTCATACTAATTTATACCACAATATTCAGTACTGTAATTGTTTATTACATTTTTTTCTGTTCAGTTTTTTCTGGATCCTGGAAGATCCAGAACAGAACATTTGTTGCGAAACAGTGTAGTTAGAAGATAAAGCAGTTAACGCAATTTATAATATGCTCTCTTGTGATTCGATGAGGGAACTGATTAAAGAAATTAATATTTCACTTTTACAGAGCAGTGCATTCATCAAAATGTTATGCATGTACGTAGTAGATTAACACGTACGTACGTACGTAGATTTAAACCACTTTTACCGAAGAACAGTGACAAAAATAAATTAAAATAAAAAAAATAGCAAACCAGACAATCAAATTTAGACTAAATAAGATAAATAAATATATATATAATAAATATAAATTACTATGATAGAGGCAAAATATCTTACCAGTGCAACATCAAGTAACTCATGACGTTGTAAACAGTTAAGCGTTATTACAAAAAAAAAATAAAAAAAAAATATTTCTTACTTATCTATGATTCATACTACCTTTCACGTTCTAGTAAAAATTAAAATTGCATTTTACTCAGTACCGAATTGTAATACATTAATTAGCGGATAAAGGTGCTGGTTATGTAATTTTTTAAGATTTCTATGTAACGGTTACTAGCAATTATTATTATTACATAATTGTTTGTTATCCCAAATTAAAAAAAAAAAATGTTATCGAAGAAGATTATAAGTGTGCTCTGTAAAATGAAGGACAATAATCTTAGGAACGTCAATTTTTTTGGTTGACTTGCGTATGTCATGCTAGATTTTATGTCTCCGCTTGCCGGGATGCCGTGTGACAGGTAGTTCACGTTCCTTTAATACGGTTGATGGGAGCGATGGCTGCCACAGGCGTCATACTTGTGAACAGGTGCTGCTCCACAAGAGACTGGTCTGCTTGAGTTTACAATACACTTATATGTATATTATTTAATCTGTCATTTAGCGTGCTTCGATTGTCGATGAGACTGTTCTTTCTAAATTTACATATAATGCTTTATGGCTAAAACAAATATAAAGAATTACAAAAAATAGGATACCTGTGAAATATAACAAATTTTTTTCATTGTTCCTTTTTAATGGACCCAAAACCTAGTAGTCTATGGGTGTTACCTAGAATCAACATGACTTTCCATAGGTTATAATAATCTTATTCGTTTCCATTCAGCGATATTTTTGCTATAATTTTAGCAACAAACCTCCTTCCTCTCTCATCGCATCTCGCTAAAATAATATTTCATAAAGAAAAGTGGCCGTAAATATGAGATTAAGGTCTAAATTAGCGGATAAAGTTTATATGCAATCATGTGGACCATAAGAGGTTGGCGGGCGGTCCTACTATTTCTTGCGCCTCGTAATATTAATCCTAAGCCGTGAAGTGGCCCTTATTATTAAAGTTAGGCCATGAATTTTTTTTTAACGTAAATTAATCAATCACATATATTGTGGTGGCGACTTAAGAGAATCTACCACCGCATCTCAGCCCGTAGGTGTCGTAAAAGTGTGTCGACACAGGGAAAATAAAAACCAGGGGATGGTCAGCAAAACCTCCTTGAAACATCTGAAAACATAAACCGCGGTTGCCAACCCGCCTGCCAAGAGTGGCAACTATGGCAATATCCTCCCAAAATGCTAACAAGCTACAAACTTTTGTGGCAATCTATGTGGGAGGCCTATGATTAGCAGTGGACTAGTGATGATGATGATGATATAAATATATATTTAATAAAAGTAAAGTAACAACAGCTTTATAAAAAAATGGTTACGTTAAGTAAAATATATGCAAAATAAGCCGTTTGGTGGCCGTGGGTGACATAAGAGTCGATTGAGGGACACGCCTGGAAAATCTCATTGCTACCGACAGTCTGAAATATCATTTCGCAAAATGCTAGATCAAAAATACACAGATTGGCAACGGGCGGCACCGTTGCGATTGCGGCAAATCATCTGTTATTGGGAAAGGCATTGGGGTTCAGATCGGATATGACAGGCAGATGACGATACAAGTTAAAACGTATGCAATTTTTTATGTACCGAGTTGTTTTGCAAATAACCAAACGCATATTAAAAAATAAGAAAATGATGCAAAACGCGCCAAAAAAGTCAGAATATAAAATAAACTTCGAAGTTGAAATGACTGTTCCATACATAACATAAAATTGTCAAAAGTATTTATTCCATGCTAGCCATACTTTCACACAAAATACTGTTGTCGTCGCGTGTTTACGTATTTCAAGGGATGAGCCTTTCAAATACGTATTCCCTCAGACGCCTTTTAGATACCGATAAAATGTCATAGGGTTATATATTCTGCATTGGCAAAACCAAACTACATTGCTTTTAGAAACAAAATATACAATTGAACAGCTACTTTTCCATACAAAGCGATTGCAGGAATTGCGACTCGTCCCTTACATCGCCATGTAACTTACCTAAATATTTGCGTATTATTATGGAGATTTTGGAGTATGTTTGATTTTGAGTCTGAGGATCTAATTGCATACACGTTTCGTGACTTTATTACCTTAACCTTTAGAATAAATTATCTGTATATTTAAAATAAAAACGTTGTATGATGCAATGCAGTTCCTATACTGCTTGTGGGAACTGGCAAAGGGGAGTAAGAATTTTTTGACTCGTACCTAAAATGGCGGCGACGTGGTTCGCCAACTATCAGGTCTCGGTCGCTGCCCTTTTCTTTCCCATATGGGAAAAGGCGTGATTGTATGTATGTATCTACAATTTAAGATAACAGAATCCATTTAAAGAAAATTTTTATTTTTTATATTATAAAGTGACGAAACGAGTAAAACGTTCACCTGATGGTAAGTGCAACGTCTACCCATAACAAATGCTGTGTCATCCAGATTATTTCTGTGTCACCACATTGCGCGCGTCAGCCAGAGACATAAGTTCTTAAGTCTCATATGCCCAGTGATTACGCTACCTCTCAGTGCCCTTCGAACCGAAACACAGTAATGTTTGCACACTACTGCTTCACGACAGAATAACTGGCACTGGGGTGGCACCTACCTAGATGGATTCCTGCATAGAAATCCTACCACCAGTTGTGTGCGTAAATTGACCATCTCTTTGTAATTGGCGTTTTACACGTATGATCAAAAAGCGCAATAATAAAATATAGTTATTTAAAAGTTGGGGTACACGTGTAGATTAGGTATGCCAGTAATATTTAAAATATATAAAAATATATATTAATCGGTTAAATGTTTTGGAATAGTTACTTATCTCTGCGGCGCAAATTGTGTCCATCTATACCGGAGTAGCTTTAGACACGCGGCCTCGAAACACTGAAATCACTTGCCAGCCCCACTTACATCATTGTTATTATCTATTCATATAAATAAAATTTAACTGTATATAATAACAAAACAACAGCGTTTTACTCAATGCTAATGCCAGCATATATTAGCGAATAGCGGTACTTATACGAAAAAAACAATTATTAAAATTTGTGTCAGTCTGTCTGTTTGTTCCGGCTAATCTCTGAAACGGCTTGACCAATTTTGACGGGACTTTCACTGACTGCTGATATTATAGTGAAATAAAGAAAATTCCGACAGAGCCAAATCTTCGTAGAGACCTTAGGTTTACCACAAGGAATAAAGTGTCAAAAGTCCCCATCAGTCCCATGTGAGCTTAGGGACTTATTCGGGGCCTAAGGTCAACATTTTCGGTTTTTTTGGATTTTTCTCGAAAACGGTAAGTTTTATCGAAAAAGTACCTTAGAGCAAAGTTGTAGATCTTAAAATTCTCTATAAAAATGGTGCTCATGATTTTTTCTCCCCCCTGCTCCAGAAAAACTTCTTAACACTATTTTTTGCAATTGCAAGAAAGGTTGTAGTGCCAAATGTGGCTGTAAAAAAGTAGGGTTGCAGTGTTCTCCAGCGTGTACCAATTGCCAAGGTGTCTCTTGCTCAAATGTTCAATTAAATACAAGAGAGGAAGATTCATGTGATTTTGATGAAGAGACAACTGATTCATCTTCATTTGAACAATTTCTAAGCGTTCATCAACAGGACGGAGAAGAAGAAGAACAAGAAGAAATTGAAGAAAACATGATTGTTAAAGTTGAATATGAAGAGTATGAGTCAGATTAAAGTAATAAAAAAAAGTTAGAACGACAGTTAAACTCAGTAACCCATATCAATAATCTTCATACTGTTAAATAATTATTGTTCCTGAAAATAACGTCATAAAGGTTCGTGGAATAGGCCTACCGGGGATACCACGTTAAAAAAAACGCGCCGAGTACACCACCTCACAGGTGGTGTGGAAATGTGTGCATATTACGTAGAACGTGATTCTTACAAGCGCAATATCTGGGAAATAGTGGGTCTTAGAGAAAAATCATAAGCACCATTTTTATAGAGAATTTTAAGATCTACAACTTTGATCTAAGGTGCTTTTTCGATAAAACTTACAGTTTTCGAGAAAAATCCAAAAAACCGAAAATTTTGACCTTGGGCCCCGAATAAGTCCCTAAGCGCACATGGGACTGATGGGGACTTTTGACACTTTATTCCTTGTGGTAAACCTAAGGTCTCTACGAAGATTTGGCTCTGTCGGAATTTTCTTTATTTGATCACTATTTTTATGTCTAAATTGACCGGACTATACCTACCTGGACGGATTCCTGCATAGAAATTCTACCACCAATAAAACATTGACTGTAAGTTTGTTAATTTTTTAATACTTTTTTCTAGCTGGATTTGAGCTTTAGTTATACGTGTCTGTTAATTTGTGGTTATATATCGCAATGAGTATTTCTTTTATTCCAATTGCCAAATATTATTATTACATGCGTAGGCGTGTACTTAATAAATAGCAATATTTACGTTATAAAAAAAAATACAATAAAAGTATTGTGTGTAGATGTTTAATCAAAATAAACATTTTAATTATAAACTAAATACTTAGTTGTTTTGTAAACTATGTAGCTGTGTATCTTGCTAATTAAAAGTTGCGAATATTTTAGAATGTTTAACTTTATATTTGTGTATATAATGCATGCACACGTGTCTGTATGCTAATACTAGTGATCTAGGAACATCGTCAGTGTAGTCACGTACAAACAATAGAATTCAACACAAATATTTGTATCACGTTTGTTTTAATTACATTGAGCTTGTGTGCTTTACCATGCAACTATTTAAGCATAAAGAAAGTAAATTATAAAATTTGCGCCTTTTATTACTCTTATGTCATGAATACTTCAACAGTCTCATTTTGCAGCGACTAACTAAAACACATTATTTTACTTTGAAAGCTTTCGTTTATGAAACATACGTAATAAAATCACTACTAAAGATTCATATACATTTTCACAATTGATAGTCATTTGTGATATGCGTGAAAAGTTTAATCTATATAATAAATGTATCCTTGAGACTCATTAACAAGGGGGTGGTGTATGAATAGTGACTACAAATTATGTAAGTCAAGACATCTTTGGTGTGCAGTTTTTTTACCGTTAATGAATGTTACGAGCCTTCTAATTAATGAATTTATTTTTAGCTCCATTACGTCCATAATGTAATTCGTAATGAATCTACATTAATAAGTAAACTTTTCTTTCTTTTTTATTTTGTTTTATATAAATAGTAGTTCAATTAGTTTCTCAATTATTACTTTAAATATTGATCATCATCGTCATCAATTCAGCCCAACACAAGTCCACTGCGGAACATAGGTTTCTTCCATAGACTACTACTAAACACAGTCTTGTGCCACGTGCTTCCATCGATTTCTCGCCTAAGCGTTCACTGTGGGGTTGCCTTACACTGCGTTTGCTAGTACGATATTACCAAACGAGAACCTTTCTCCCTCAATGGTTAATGATCTACTTTCGCTTAAGCTTGCTGATTCTTTGGTCCGTGTCAGTTATTTATTTATTTACTCTTTTTAGTGCTACACCCTTAGATTTTGAGGCAACAATGGGCGGACTAAATGTCGTAATTGTCTCCGGTAGTGTGGTGGGCTATCTATACACCGTAATTTTTACATCGTTCTGGAAACGAAGAAAATTAGTACAGTTTCAGTTACAGAAACGATTGGTAGTATCAGTTTTTAGATTTTAATATTTACTTTTTTTTGGTAAATTAAAATTAATCACGTGTTTTTAAAAGAACAGACAACTTGCGGTAGCTCCCGTCTATAGGTAATTACGATCACAGTCGATAGGTCAATGTCCTTACGAACGCATAAGCGACGAAGTAAAGGCTATCGGAGAAAAAAAGCGTTGAAGCTCGTGAATTTTCTGACATTTTTCGACATGGTTAATCCGCCATCTGGCCGGACGTCCAAGATTTTTCAATATTTCCCTTGGATGACACTTACCATACCTACCAAATGAGACTGGGTGGCAGATTTTCATACGCCGTTTCGAACTTTATAACATTATTACAATAAAGGCCCCATGGGTTTTATTCTGGCACATAAAACTGAAGAAGTTTGCGAACCACTTCAATTTAAAAAAATACGTTTAATAAGTACTACGTCAATAATCTACACTGAATAAAAATACTCTATTCGTACCTGGGATAGCCTCTGCCGGACGATACTCATGGCATAACATTATTTACGAAGTTACAAAATAATCTGCGAAATACAGTCCGTTTTGCACGACACACACGTACACGGCTTATTAAACTGGCTTCTGGATTTTTTTCTGTTTTAAACACATTCACGATCATAATGCGTAACACCTTACGAATTTATTGTTCATGAGAATAAACCTACAGTCAAATGTTTCTTGTTAGCAACATCGTATACCTGTACAATTGTTAGATATTGTGACGTTAGATAGAATACACTTTACGACTTATTTTCTTCGCGATAATTCAACAACAGAAGCGCGACCAAATGACCTTAGACTATAGGTGACGACCGACCACATAGACCAACCAACTAAAGCACTGTCACTCTCGCCAACACATGAATTTTTTTACCCTTAAAGACATTAAAAACTCCCTAAACTAAACATTTGAAAAACATAAACTAAGTGTATGTCGGCAGTGTACTAAATAGTAGACAAACGTCTGTCTACTATTTAGTTTTTGTATGCCAGTTTTTAAATTAAACAAAAAAGTTATCGATAGAGCATAACAGTAAAAGTAGTATCAAAATATTCATCAATGGTTATTATTACAATACAATTACTTAGTATTGAATAATAAATAATTCCATTAGTATAAATCCTAGAAAACAATAATTAAAAAAAATGTAATAAGAATAATAATCAAATCACTGATTGTCATTAAAAATTAAATGTACATTGTGTGTGTTAATAATATTTCTTCCATTACAATAGAATCCTTCTCAGCCTCGCTGTATTTTTTTAATTAATTCATTTTATAAACATTTCACATTACATTTAAAAACCATATTTTCTTCCCCATCTGGAAGGAAACCCCTAAGTTGGCAACACTGAGCACTGCGACGTATAGCGCTGTTGTATATCCCCTCCCGGCCGCCAAGTCGATACGTCGAAATTTCGAAACGTCACAGCCCTAGGGCTGTGTCGTTTCGAAATTTAATTAAACATGACACAACATTAAACGAAAACGGTTTTGTGCATCTACGTTAGCTCGAGCGAAAAAGATTTTTTTAGGACGAGCTAACGTAAGCGTAGATGCAGTGCAATAATTGCAACTGCACATTGGGTGGCTCGCTTTACCTAAATATTTCACGAACATTATCGTATCCGCGTTTTTCAATTATCGTAACGGAAATATGAGTCGAAAGTAAATGTATTCCAACGTAAGGAGAAACTAGCAATTGTATATGATAATTCGGGCCATGCGGTTGTACGTTTATTCTTATGAATATAAAAGTAGTCAGAAGTTAAGCAATATGATAATGGACGTTTTCAAAATTTAAAAAAATGTCATCGTCATCATCATATCAGCCTATCACTAGTCCACTGCTGAACATAGCCCTCCCCCTCAGATTGCCACAAGTTTGTAGCTCTCATTTTGGAAGGATTTTGCCATAGTTGCCACGCTTGGTAGGTGGGTTGGCAACCGCAGTTTATTTATTCAGATGATTCGAAAAAAATATATGGGACGTTAAAGAGATCAAAATAAACTATGAATTTTTTATGTTCGGTCACAGCTTTTACTTTAATATACCCGATCCAATGAATCTTTTGGCAATAATAAAAATAAATTCAGATTAATAAAAGCAGCAGTGATAAAAATTATTATAATAATTAAAAATCTTTTTTGAAACAGCCCTGTTTAAAACATTTTCGTTTCAAGCGTTGTCCACGATGCTATTGGAGACTAAGTCACTCCCCGCCACCTTTAACGTAAAACAGCAAAATGCAAAAAATAGGTAAATAAGCGACTTGTCACGTGTGAGCTCTGAACTTTTTAATGTAACTGTGCTTATGTTAATTATTTCTTTTTATTAATCGTATTTGTTCTTCGATGCACTTTTATTTGTGATCTGATTACTTCTGATACTTGTGTATACGGAAGAAGCGCGGAATTTAGTCAATTAAACGGCATATTGTGGATGCTAATAGTGATAAAAGGTGATGTGATACTGTGAGTGTGAATAAATCATTTGAAAGAAACCTTGCGAAAACGTGCTCGTTTATGTTTACAACCAAACAGAAAGCAGTTTGCACAGTTATTACAATTCAGGTATGCACTTAACTAAATATTTATTTTGTTAATTTCAATTCCAATCAGTTGTAAATAGTGTAAATGGTTTATTACAATTTTAATTACGCATAAAATAAGTAACCGATATTATTACTAAAATTCTACCTAACGTTTTTACCAAAACCACTGTTTCGATAGCTAGGATAATTTTATTTGATAAAAATAAAATAATGAAATAATATTTTATTATTAAAAATTATCTGAATATTTGTTTTATTTTTGGAGTTTACTCCATAGGAATCGATTTCATTTAAAGTGAAATGAATACGCTTATAAGGAAAAATTTATTAACGTAAGCGCCATCTTATCAAACTATTTCAAAACTTTTCGTAACATAATAATATACGTATCTGACAAGATTCAATGTAGAATGAATATACATGTAGAGGAGCCAATATTTTTTGTATGGGCATTGAGCTCACTTTAAACTTAAACAGAAGTATGTTGTCTAGACCTAACTAGTGGCATAAATAGTTATATTTAGTCCAACCAGAATGTTGCAATATACTGCAACAGTGCCATCTACAAGCGGCTCCGTGAACAGTCAAATAACTATAATATTTATAAATATTGTAAATTTGCAATTTTAACACTTAATAATTTGTTAAAATATTGTTCTTTTGTTAATGATATCATTAATGTTTTATTATTTATAAACAAAGGAATATCTGTTTTACTTTTCATGGATAATTAAACAAAAATAACGTTTTAATAATTCGCCATTTTATTTTATTTAGTGCAGTTTTGAAAGAAAGTTTTCTGATTATTTAGAACGAGTAAATGCGTAAATGACATTATTGGTACAGACAGTGAAAACTTTATTGTAAAAATAATAATTTAATTTGTATTACGATCAATTAATAGGACTAATTGCTCTCAACACACTCTTAAACACTCGCGGGGCTTGTCGTCAGACTAGGCCGGTATAAACCGGTTTGTTTCTTCTCATGTAAAATCGCAATTTAAAATTATTAACAAAGAATAGTTGAAATGTTGTTCTTTAATTTAGAAACCATTTTCAATATTGAAGATGGACGAGCGTATACACTACTGATCTTGCTAAAAGCAATTTTTTTATTATGACTTCTCTGTTTTAAGATACGATTCTTTTTGAAATAAAAACAGATCTAATTTTTTTAAAAATTAAAATTTATAGTTTATCTTCGCTTTCAGAACAATAAAGAAAGCACGGGATTTATTTTCGCGTGGCCTAGTGGTTAGCGTACCTGACTTCTACGCCGCGGGTCCTGGGTTCGAATCCCAGCGGGTGGCAACATTTGTGCAAAACACAAATTGATAGTTTTCGGGAATGGTTGTATTGTGTACAAATTTCGAAAGTTTGTTAAATGAAATTATTTGTACCAGATAAATATTTATAGTACGTAGATATTTTATTTATTTTTTAATTTAAAAAAAGTGTTTCTCCAAGGTACCTATAGTTTAAATTTTGTTACACCTTTTATAAAAAAAAACTACGGTAGATTTGAAATGCCATAGATCTAATTATTTTTACAAAGTGTTGAATAACGTAGCACAGTAAGTCGCGTATCAAGATTCCAGAGGCACTTTACCATTAGTGTTTTACAGACGAGGCCAATACGGATTGTAAAATATGCTTACCTCTTTTGAGAATACATAATATTATTCTTAAAATTTGATTTAACTTTTTTATTTCACATTGATTATTTAACATTTTCGTATGTTTCTTGCCCGCTGGTCTCGTGACGTTCGGATTTGTTACATAGTTCTTTCTTTTTCTCTTTCTGTCTAAGTACCTATTTTGCGTACTTTTCGCGTCATATTAAACGTCTCGCCGAACTCGTTTCTCACATTCAAAACGTCGCACTGAATTTGACCTTGGATGTTCAGCGTGTTGTCGCTCTTGTGTTACGGAATTTTCGTAAAGAAAATAAGTCTGTAGTAAGTGTATTAAAGTAGGAGAACTAATGTTACAAATTTAGGCTGTTACATGTAACATGAAAGTAAAAACTTACACAAAATGTAAAAGATAATGTAATAAACACTTTTGTGTATCGAGTAAGTTTGACATAATTGAAGCAATTGCTCCGATACAGGGTAGTGTAAATGATTTGCCAAATAACCTTGTGAAAAACGAAACTCTGTTAGGTTTTCCAAACAGTTCCATTTTTTTGGGCGGGTTCGATTCCCTCACGAGACAAATATTTGTATTGCTTACAGATAATTGTACTGGGTATGGGTGTTTGTGCCTGATATAAGAGAAATCCTAGAGTATATCATTGTTTTTTTTTTTAAAAAAAACAGAATACTAAAAAGTGCACTTGACACTGTCAGTTTATCCTACTCGTATGTTCTTTTGTCACGAAAGTAGCTATCTCAGAAAACACAAAATAAAGTATTTCCGACGATCCTGAATTTTTGTAAGAAAGAAGAGAAAATTGGAGTAAATACTCAGTTACGTGACGACTGCGTAGTCTAGTGGAACACGTTCTTCTGTGAATACTATGACGCGGACCCTGGGTTTAAATCGCAGCCGGAGCCAACGTTTTTGTAAAGACATAAATTTTTAATTTTCGGTTCTGGAAATTTTCTGTAAACGCACTCACGACTTCGAAATATTCCTAGTCTGACGCATCTTTTAATAATCAAACAAATCTAAATGTATTTAATTATTAAAAACTTACCAATTTAGTTCTCAATAAATATTTATGATAAAACTTCCGCAGAAAGGTATATCGTGTCCGACCCGAGCGTTGTGTTAGTGTAGGTATCAGCTGATTCGCACGGGCTATTGAACTCGGCCGGTGCGTGTGCGGTCCCACTAGAACACTGCGACAGTACTAAGCTTATATTCGAAAAACTGTAGGTCAACTTTTATTTTTTATCCATGTAATTAAACACAGTTATATTCATTTTCAGTAAGATTAAACTTCAGTAATCGATTCTACTATTGATTCTGTCTCGGTATTTTCTTCTTCCGGAACGGCTTAAAAATTACGGTGTATATATATATATATATATATATATATATATATATGTGTGTGTGTGTGTGTGTGTGTGTGTGTGTGTGTGTGTGTGTGTGTGTGTGTGTGTGTGTGTGCGTGCGTGCGTGCGTGCGTGCGTGCGTGCGTGCGTGCGTGCGTGCGTGCGTGCGTGCGTGCGTGCGTGCGTGCGTGCGTGCGTGCGTGCGTGCGTGCGTGCGTGCGTGCGTGCGTGCGTGCGTGCGTGCGTGCGTGCGTGCGTGCGTGCGTGCGTGCGTGCGTGCGTGCGTGCGTGCGTGCGTGCGTGCGTGCGTGCGTGCGTGCGTGCGTGCGTGCGTGCGTGCGTGCGTGCGTGCGTGCGTGCGTGCGTGCGTGCGTGCGTGCGTGCGTGCGTGCGTGCGTGTGTGTGTGTGTGTGTGTAAATGTTCCGTAAAATCCGTTTTTAGTGGGTGTCTGAGTCGAGAAAGGAATATGTATACGGTAGTATTCCTATGCAGGAATCCATCTAGGGCCAAACCACCATCCCGGGGCCAGTTATTCTGCCGTGGAGCAGTAGTGTGCAAACATTACTGAGTTTTCGGTTTGAAGGGCACTGAGAGCTAGCGTAATCACAGAGCATATGAGAGTAATTAACTGATGTCTCAGGGAGACGGGCGCAATGGTGTGGGCAGACTATGCACTTACCATCAGATGAACGTTTTGCTCGTTTCGTCACTTTATCCAATAAAAAAAAATGTATGCCAAATTTCAATTATATACATATATAGGTATTTTATTTATCTATAATGTATCTTCCATTCTTATTTATAATTTTATAATAAATTACTTGCCAGTAAAAACTGCTGTAGTACTTTTGTCCGCGTGTCGTGGATAATATGTGTACCACGACATTATGCTGAGTGTTGTCATTTTATGACTAACACGCACGCAAGCAGATTATGGTTGCGGTGTATTGTAGTGTGTAGAATGTATTATTTTGTTCTGTAATATTTGGTACTTTTACATTTACTTTTGAAGAATAAGTTTAGTCTAGTTTATTATTTTGATTTAATATATCCGAGTGTTGAGTAGCCAAAAGTTGTCCGGCATAGTAGAATAGAACCTACCTCCTACCGAGGTGTCGTAAGAGGCGACTAAGGTATTGTTCGAGCAGAACAAAACCATAATATGCAAAGCTGTCACTAGCGGGAAGGCAATGTGGAGTAAGTTTTTTTACTCTTATCAAAATGCCGCGACGAGTTTCGCTACCCGTCACGCTTCGTTTCCCGCGGGGGCGAAAGTGCGCTACTTGTGTGGCTTCTGCATACTCCTTTATATGGGGAAGGGGCGTAACTATAAGTATGTATGTATATGTGTTGGGTATTTTATAATAAAAATAATAAGTTTGCTATATAATTTTTAAAGATTATCTATATACTTTTGCAAATATCTGTAATTAATATAACTTAATGCCCAAATTATGTCAACTACATTGTGTAATGTGCGGGATTATAAAAATTTTTTGTTATCCTTTCTAAATACTTCGTCATTCTAAAATACTTTATAAATAGGTCTTTAAAAACGTAAACGAAATCCTTCTTAGACAGTTGAGACCTTCTTTTAGAACACATACATATACTTTAAAATAGAGATTCCTTGAACCACTCTACCATTGCAAAATTAACTGATGTAATAGCTATGGAAAACTTGCTCAATATTCATGAAAGGTAAAATGCATTTGCATTCCAATACAGGACATAGATTATCGAATGTGTGTAGGATAAGGAAATAAATAAAAGTTAATAACATTTTTATAAATACATCAATCAGACAGTTATTAAAGTTTACGAAAAATAAAACAAAACAAAAACCAATAAAAAAATAATACTTTTTTTACACTATTGTATGGAAAAGGTCTAATAACAGTCGAGCAAATAGAGAGGTTACCCGACCTGGCAGACAATCAATACTAGGTTATACCGTAAACCTAGTTAGACAGTGTCTTCGTATTTTCCATGTTAATCTTAAGACTTTTTGTGTTTTACTCAACTAATTAAAGAGTTCTTTGCTCCTTGTCTAATCATAAGAACGTATTATGACCTAAACTATATGTTTTTTATCTTATATGTGTATTATATGTATATGTGTGTGTGTGTGTGTGTTCATGTGTATATGTATATAGTTTTAAACGACTCTCTTGATAGCGTATATTACAGCTGCCACAAACCTAGTTAGACAGTGTCTTCGTATTTTCCATGTTAATCTTAAGACTTTTTGTGTTTTACTCAACTAATTAAAGAGTTCTTTGCTCCTTGTCTAATCATAAGAACGTATTATGACCTAAACTATATGTTTTTTATCTTATATGTGTATTATATGTATATGTGTGTGTGTGTGTGTGTTCATAGTGTATATGTATATAGTTTTAAACGACTCTCTTGATAGCGTATATTACAGCTGCCACAAAAGCCCACCACACTACGGGAGACAATGCCGACATTTAGTCCGCCCATTGTTGCCTCAAAATCTAAGGGTGTAGCAATAGATAGTAAATAAATAAATAACTGACACGGACCTAAGAATCAGCAAGCTTAAGCGAAAGTAGATCATTAACCATTGAGGGAAAAATGTTCTCGTTTGGTAACATCGTACTAGCAAACGCAGTGTACGGCAACCCCACAGTAAACGCTTAGGCGAGAAATCGATGGATGCACGTGGCACAAGACTGTGTTCCGTCGTCGTCGTTTCAGCCTACCAATAGTCCACTGCTGAACATAGGCCTCCCCCATAGATTGCCACAAAAGTTCGTAGCTCTCGTTTTGAGGGGATTTTGCTATAGTTGCCTCGCTTGGCAGACGGGTTGGCAACCGCAGTTTATTTATTCAGATAATCCAGCAAGATGCTGCTGCCCATCTCCTGGTTTTCATTTTCCCTTAGTCGACTTTTACGACACCCACGGGATGAGATGGGGTGGTAGATTCTCTTACGCCGCTACGACACGGCGTAGAGATAAGACTGTGTTTAGTACTCGTAGTAGTCTATGGAAGAAGCCTATGTTCCGCAGTGGACTTGTGTTGGGCTAAATTGATGACGATCATGATCAATATTTAAAGTAATAATTCAGAAACTAATTGAACTACTATTTATATAAAAAAATTAAAAAAGAAAGAAAAGTTTACTTATTAATGTATATTCATTACGAATTACATTATGGACGTAATGGAGCTAAAAATAAATTCATTAATTAGAAGGCTCGTAACATTCATTAACGGTTAAAAAAACTACACACCACAGACATCTTGACTTACATAATTTGTAGTCACTATTCATACACCACCCCCTTGTTAATGAGTCTCAAGGATACATTTATTATATAGATTAAACTTTTCACGCATATCACAAATGACTATCAATTGTGATTTTATTACGTATGTTTCATAAACGAAAGCTTTCAAAGTAAAATAATGTGTTTTAGTTAGTCGCTGCAAAATGAGACTGTTGAAGTATTCATAACATGAGAGTAATAAAAGGCGCAAATTTTATAATTTACTTTCTTTATGCTTAAATAGTTGCATGGTAAAGCACACAAGCTCAATGTAATTAAAACAAACGTGATACAAATATTTGTGTTGAATTCTATTGTTTGTACGTGACTACACTGACGATGTTCCTAGATCACTAGTATTAGCATACAGACACGTGTGCATGCATTATATACACAAATATAAAGTTAAAAATTCTAAAATATTCGCAACTTTTAATTAGCAAGATACACAGCTACATAGTTTACAAAACAACTAAGTATTTGATTTATAACTATAATGTTTATTTTGATTAAACATCTACACACAAAACTTTTATTGCATTTTTTATTACGTAAATATTGTTAAGTACAAGCCTACGCATGTATTAACAATATTTGGCAATTGGAATGAAAGAAATACTCATCGCGATATATGACCAGAAATTAACAGACACGTATAACTAAAGCTCAAATCCAGCTAGAAAAGTGTTAAAAAATTAACAAACTTACAGTCAATGTTTTACTGGTGGTAGGATTTCTATGCAAGAATCCGTCCAGGTAGGTATCACCACAAGGTCAGTTATTCTGCCGTGAAGCAGTAGTGTTCTAACATTACTGTGTTTTGATTTGAACGGCATTGTGAGCTATTGTAATCACGGGGCATATGCGACTGAAGAACTGATGTGTCGGTGTGACGGGTGCAGTGTGGTATCACACAGAAATGTTCTGGGTGACACAGCATTTGTTATGGGCAGACGTTGCACTTACCATCAGGTGAACTTTTTTCTCGTTTCGTCACTATCCAATAAAAAATAACATTATTGATTTATTTATTTTTTTAAAGTCATAACACAAACGCAAATCACTGGGTGAATTAGTACAAAACCGGTTAATTTCCAAACGCATTGAAAATCTGATAAATTATTTTACACTGCGTAAACATTACTCCTATATTTTTTTTTATTATTTTATCAGTAAATACAGCACATATAATACAGAACGGGACTCATTCGCAACACTGAGTAGTGAGCAGATATCTTTAACTTCGCGTCTTTATTCTAATGGCAGAAAACGATACAGCTTCACAGACCAAGACAATCGGTTGAGTATTCCTGTGCCTGAAAATTCAGATAATGTACAATATTTTTTTCTAAACATGAAATATTGAAACACTCCAATGTTCTTAAAATGAAACCAAGAGCTTTGGTAACAATCTAGTCAGTGTGTTTATCATAAAGAAGTTTGCAAACATGTACGAGTAATACATCTAAATCAGTAATATTGTTTACATTACTGATACTCTAATTATTAAGAAATATACCCCGAACAAATTGTTGATTTTTGTCGAATAAAAGTTACTCATTAAGATATGTTTAGATATAGTTTGTTACTCGTACAGTATGGTGTTAATCTGTTTAGGTAATTTTAAGTTAGTTTAGTATTATCTAAGCAGTTGATTGTTTTAAATTGATTGGTGTTCAGCACACTGATAGGACATCACCACACAGACTCAGCGTACAATAATATTTTCAAATTCTTAAAACTTGACTTAATATCAGCTACAAATATAACGAACAGAAGTGGGCCGAATAAGTACCCCTGTGCCACACCACATGGAATTGGACACCAACCCGATACATAACCCTGCATCTCCATAAAGCCTGGGTACAATTTTCTATCTACAAAGAAAACCAACGATAATTTGTTCACCGTGTATTTTAGGATCTGCTAATAACTTCTGTAAAAGAACATACTGATTGATACGATCAAAACATTTACTAAAATCTTTATATATAACATCTGCCTGGGCACAATAATTCATTATTTTGGAAATAAACTAATTAACTAAGACGAGGTGTATGTTAGTTGATAGTTCACTAAGAAACCAGTGCTGTTCATCGTGCAAACTACTTCACACTACTGTAATTACTTCATTATAAACAACCCGCTCAGGATTTTTGGAAATTATAGTTAATAGAATCAGGCGTTACTTTGCGGGAATCCATTATAATAAAGGAAAGAAAGGAATCTCAGAAAATTAACTTTCTTTCCTTTATTTTAGAAAATAAGCAAAATTTCGAATTAAAACCATAATTTTAGAATTGAGGTGTCCCTTTCTTAAACTGTTATAAATACTGACCAGATTTGAGGAACTTTACTTTCCCGTTCATGATCCGAAAATGTTAATTGCTACTCGAATGTATTTATTTGTTTTATGTTGTGATATAAGAATGATGTATTAGTAATATAGCTATTAAAGATTTTTTCATTGTTATGCATATTGTTATTAAGCTTTTATAGACGAGATAAATTAAATATTTGTTTAAGTTATGAACATGGACTTCCTGTTTGTGGATTTAATATTTATTTCTAGGTCGCTTGGATGTCTATTAAAATAAGTGTGGATTATAAAATAAAACATGTGTGCAGTTCACACGCGGTGCAGAATATCAGGAATAGGATAATAGGCTTTATTTATTATAATACAGTTACTAAGTTTAAAAATTATTAATTAATCATTTTATTCTACATATTACATTTCATATCATATATAATCCAAGTTTTCAATTAACTAAACCTCAGGTTACTAAAGTATAAAATAAATGCTTTGGTTTGGATTAGATCAATATATCTTTTAAATACAGCTTCAATTAGTGTTTTGATCTCGTTGTTGCTAATGAGAGCAAAATTTGGGAAGCAATCGAAGATTTGGACGGATACGAAAAAATTCATATAATAGGAAACACTGTATACCTTATTCTATCTCATTCTCTCGCAGGCTAAATCTTATAGATGTATATGTTTGTCTATTTATAATGTCGCTTTTTCGTTCCATTTAGTTTCAATACACAACGATTCTAAAGGACTTTTCTGTTCAAAAAGCTAAATACCGATAGTTATCGATGTCTCCATGGATGATTTTTAACCGACGCATTAACTTCCGAATATTATCAGAAGCTATCAAAAGCGCAGGAAATACTACAGTGACACAGGTATACGCATTAACACTCGTTCTAACCTACCTGCGTGCGATAAGATAGGGCAGGCGACGATGCTGTGTCAGAGACACGAGGACATCGCGTCACAACCAGACCCTTAACCCCACAACAGTTTGTGCACAAATGTTGACTCCGACTAGGATTCGACCTCAGGACCCGTGACCTCACTACTTGAGATCAGGATCAGTAAGCCCCGCGCTCATCGTATATTTAAGGTAGGAAATGTTGTGAAACGATTTCGTTTGACACACAATTTTTATTATTGTTATTTATTTTAATACAAAGCAGCCCGATGGAAAGCTCATGCATTACGACCGGATTAAGACTAGGATATAGTGTCAGAGACACGGTATAATTTAGGTACATTTCTGTCACACACTTGATATTGCCTCGTTGTGAGGCAAAATTAGTATGTGTTCGTAGTTCGCACGCGAAAACTTATTGCGTCAAGTTGGATAATATTTAAATTGAAAACTACGAAACACACAATTCTTATTTTCCATTCGTTTCATATAAATTCCAGATTGTTTCTTTGCCTATAAACAACATAAACATTATTATTCTATGCACAAAAATAACAATCCAGATTTTTTTTTATATTAAAGTTAGTACAGTTTAAACAAGCAGTAATGTGATTTCTATAATTGTTCTTTTCTTATTTCTTACTTTAGGTTAACGTATCTTTTTATTTTGTATAATATATTGCTAATGCTGTGTACACTAAAGTTGTCACATGTATCAGAATATTTTGTTTTGTCTTATTTCTATTTTAATGTTATTAATATATGTGATGTAGTGTACTTTAAAATAAATAAATAGATAAAAAAAAATTACAATAAATTTATACAATTGATTTACTGGTGGTAGGATTTCTATAGGGAAATCTGTCCAGGTAGGTACAAAAGCAGGGCCAATTATTCCGCCGTTAACAAAAATATTTAATAGTGAAGTAGTGCGCGAAAAAGTCTTTCGGTGTGGGTGTTGACAGCTCGTGTGACATAAGATAGACTTAAGATTACTTAAGAAGATTAATGTGACAGCGACAAGCGCAGTGTGGTGGCACAAAAAATAGTCTGGGTGACACAGCATTTGTTACAGGCAGACGTTGCACTTACCATCAGATTAACGATTGGCTCGACAGTTTCTTCAATAAAAAAAAATCAGTCACAAAAATCCTCAAAAGTCAAATCAAAAGTCAGATACACTCAAAAGTAATTGAGTAATAGAGTTGAAAAGAATGTTATAAAAATCATAAGTAAGTAGTATTTAGCGTTAGACAGTCGCAGTGTTATAATAAAACTTTTGTTTTCACAGCTACCACCCACATAAAAGATATAACTATACTATTTCAGGTTTTAATATACTTCTATCTGTTACTAACCCAAATACAATCTTTATAAATCTATCTATCCGCCACATCTATATCTCTAAAGCAATTATTGATGAATTATTGAGTATACGCGCCTATTGAAAGCGTAATTGAAAACGAATGATTTTCAGAAAAACATCTGATATGTCGAGAGTACTCCTGAAACTACGTTATGAATCCTGTATCTGTAAAGTGGGTCAAATGCACTAGTTATGGGTTTAAAGCGCATGGGACGGCACTGACAGCGTATAATATGGGTCGTCCATTTATTGGCTATACGTTTTTATAACTTGAGCCCGCTTTACTATTCTTTATAGTGCATTTTCACACTAGCATAACAGTAAAAGCTAAAATTGGTGTGAGTAAGTCATAACTTTTTAACCTAGGCAACACAGCAGTTTTTGTGGACAGACGTTGCACGTACCATCAGATGAACGATTTGCTCGTCTCGTCCATTTTCTCCAACAAAAAAGGGCTATATTCATTACCCTGGTTCTGCTGCAGATATTCCCATTACGAAATATCTCTTCTCAATATGGAATCAAAATTCATGTGCGTCAGTGTGAGCACGATTAGTATGGGCCCTAATGAGCTCTAATTTTCCCATGAAATCGGCAGATTAAGACGGAACTACAACAGAGCTTCTGCAATGCAGTAAAAGGGCTTTCTTCTAACTGCAGACCAATATCGATGTTGAGCCGAGTCTACCTGCTGTTTTCGTGTGAGTCATAGCGAATCGTCTCGCAACCAGACTTGACGACCTCTGAACAAGCCGGATTACAGACTCTTCGCCAGATTGTCCAGAAGATCGAAGAGCACAATATACTGTTATGACTGGCGTTTGTGAAATATGAATAAGCATTCCATTCCTTCGTTAGCTACAACCCTGAAACTCTTTACCGCTTCATTGGAAGATGTCTTCATGCTACTGGACTGAAAAGAATACTGTATTAATGTCAATGGAAAATTCATAACTCACCTTCGATATTCCAACGACATGGTCATTATGCCACAAACGCTAGAGAACCTTAGCACTTTGCTTAATGACCTCGGTGCTGTCATCCAACGGGACACATATCGGGGACGGGGAACATGACAATCATTACATATATATTTAAATTTAGATAGGTTACGTCATAGTTGGGAATATTATACTCGAAGTCGTCGACGTATATGTATACCTAGGACAGATTCTCCAACTAGGTAAGTCCAACTTCGACGGCTGGGCAGCGTTCAGTAGACTGCGTCACATCTTCTTGTCGACTATAGCTTAAAACCGAAGTTTTCAACCAGTACGTGTTGCCAGTGATGCTGATACGGAACCGAGACGTGGTTCTCCACTGCAGGCCTCATGAGGAAGCTCAAAGTCGTTCAGAGCTATCGAAAAAGATTTCTATAGTAAATGTAATAGTTATTAATAATTAATATTAGATTTGCATGTCAGGATTGGCTGATGTGAAGAACAATTATTATGTTATCTAATTTAACTCACATCTGCATATAAATAAATAAATATGCTTGGTCTTTCTCTGCGAGATAGAATCCGTAATGGGAATATCTGCAGCAGAACCAGGGTAATGAATATAGCCCTTTTTTGTTGGAGAAAATGGACGAGACGAGCAAATCGTTCATCTGATGGTACGTGCAACGTCTGTCCACAAAAACTGCTGTGTTGCCTAGGTTAAAAAGTTATGACTTACTCACACCAATTTTAGCTTTTACTGTTATGCTAGTGTGAAAATGCACTATAAAGAATAGTAAAGCGGGCTCAAGTTATAAAAACGTATAGCCAATAAATGGACGACCCATATTATACGCTGTCAGTGCCGTCCCATGCGCTTTAAACCCATAACTAGTGCATTTGACCCACTTTACAGATACAGGATTCATAACGTAGTTTCAGGAGTACTCTCGACATATCAGATGTTTTTCTGAAAATCATTCGTTTTCAATTACGCTTTCAATAGGCGCGTATACTCAATAATTCATCAATAATTGCTTTAGAGATATAGATGTGGCGGATAGATAGATTTATAAAGATTGTATTTGGGTTAGTAACAGATAGAAGTATATTAAAACCTGAAATAGTATAGTTATATCTTTTATGTGGGTGGTAGCTGTGAAAACAAAAGTTTTATTATAACACTGCGACTGTCTAACGCTAAATACTACTTACTTATGATTTTTATAACATTCTTTTCAACTCTATTACTCAATTACTTTTGAGTGTATCTGACTTTTGATTTGACTTTTGAGGATTTTTGTGACTGATTTTTTTTTATTGAAGAAACTGTCGAGCCAATCGTTAATCTGATGGTAAGTGCAACGTCTGCCTGTAACAAATGCTGTGTCACCCAGACTATTTTTTGTGCCACCACACTGCGCTTGTCGCTGTCACATTAATCTTCTTAAGTAATCTTAAGTCTATCTTATGTCACACGAGCTGTCAACACCCACACCGAAAGACTTTTTCGCGCACTACTTCACTGTTAAATATTTTTGTTAACGGCGGAATAATTGGCCCTGCTTTTGTACCTACCTGGACAGATTTCCCTATAGAAATCCTACCACCAGTAAATCAATTGTATAAATTTATTGTAATTTTTTTTTATCTATTTATTTATTTTAAAGTACACTACATCACATATATTAATAACATTAAAATAGAAATAAGACAAAACAAAATATTCTGATACATGTGACAACTTTAGTGTACACAGCATTAGCAATATATTATACAAAATAAAAAGATACGTTAACCTAAAGTAAGAAATAAGAAAAGAACAATTATAGAAATCACATTACTGCTTGTTTAAACTGTACTAACTTTAATATAAAAAAAAATCTGGATTGTTATTTTTGTGCATAGAATAATAATGTTTATGTTGTTTATAGGCAAAGAAACAATCTGGAATTTATATGAAACGAATGGAAAATAAGAATTGTGTGTTTCGTAGTTTTCAATTTAAATATTATCCAACTTGACGCAATAAGTTTTCGCGTGCGAACTACGAACACATACTAATTTTGCCTCACAACGAGGCAATATCAAGTGTGTGACAGAAATGTACCTAAATTATACCGTGTCTCTGACACTATATCCTAGTCTTAATCCGGTCGTAATGCATGAGCTTTCCATCGGGCTGCTTTGTATTAAAATAAATAACAATAATAAAAATTGTGTGTCAAACGAAATCGTTTCACAACATTTCCTACCTTAAATATACGATGAGCGCGGGGCTTACTGATTCATAAGTAGTGTGCAAACTGCAAACATTTATAAGTTTCGGTCTGAAGGGCACTGAGAGCTAGATCAATTACTGGGCATACGAGATTTTGGACATTGTTGGTTTTTGTTTTATAATGTCCCCATGTTTCTGATACTGCATCTTAGCTTATCTCCGACCATACCGTATGAGAAATACATAGGGTGCGGATAAGTTAGGATGATTGAGTGTCTCGGTCTTGGAAGGTCCACTTGTGGGACTATTATATCTTTTGCACAATTGATACATCTCGAAAGTATGCGGAAAAAGTCGGTTTGTTCGAAAATTGGCCAGGAGGACGTTAAAAGTAAAGTACCAGCCCAGAAATGTCCCACTGCTGAGCACAGGCCTCCTCTCATTTCTGAGAGGGTTTTGGAGCTAGGAAGAATCCGCCACGCTGCTCCAATGCGGGTTGGCCCAGGAGGACGTGATTCACATGATCTGAAATTCAAAAATAATTATTAGGAGCCGTAGAACAGGGGTCGTGCGCTTGCTTTAAATTAAATAGAACGCGAGCAGCCTGAATTTAATTCTCGATGCCGGCACCACGAAAATTGGAAATCACAATTTTAAGTGCTAATTTAACACGTACTCGGCGCCAAAGTAAAACATCGTGAGAAAACCTTCACGTCTGAGAAACGAATTATTTTAGAAGACGAGTCCATCAGCGTGCACTGAAAACATTTTGATATTGTGTGCAATATTACGTTTAAAGATAGTAACTTTTGTACTAAAAGTTAACACAATAAGAAAGAATAAAAGCATGAAACGAGGAAACGATGACACGAATAAATGAAATAAGGTAACCGCTATAAGGCTGTTTCTTAATATGAATGGGTCTTGTGATAATTGTATTTAATATAGTTAATAGAATCAGGCGTTACTTTGCGGAAATCCATTATAATGAAGAAAAGAAAGTTAATTTGCTCAGATCCGAATGCAAAATATAAAAAAGTGTATATTACCTAGTTTTGAAGAGCACCGTCCGCCCTTCAGTACGCCCACAGTAGCGTGCACGAGCAAAGCAAACTAACACCGCCGCCGGGAACCGTCACCGGAGTACTCACTCGGCGGCGGACTGTCGTAGAGTCAATATCACTTGATAATGCCTCGTTTCAAGGTGAAACACGTGTCGTGGTCTCGACTTCAGTTAGTTTGCTCGTGTACACTGTGGTACAGTGGGAGGGCGGGCGGAGCTCTTGAAAACTAGGTAATATACACCATTTAATATTTTGCATGCGGATCTTAGTTATTCTTTCCTTCATAATAATTGTATAAAAATTATGACATTTCAATAATTAAAAAATAATACACAAAAGAGGATTCTTATACCTACCAGCAAAGTTTGTTTATACTGTGGACAGAAGGAACGGCATTAAAAAACGGACTGATATAAAAAAAGATTTGACAAAAGATATTTTTTTAAATCGAATATATTTTTTAGGACAGATGATCACTATTAGGTCGAATGCTTTTACAGATTCGCCGGATTGAAAAAAAAAACTATTAAATAACATTCATATAATTAATTTTGACTTAGGCGTCAACTCGAAAAGTGCCGGTATGGTTTTAGTTTTCCATTTTGAGAGTTTTGGTGTTTAATAATGATAGTTTATTATGCAGCCAGTACTAGTGAAAGTATACAGTTACTGGAAAATTCAATTCAAATCCGAAGTTGTACTTTTCGTTTTGTCTCTATCGGTCCAGTAAATCTTCAGTAAAAGAGAACTATCAATTTACTGTCGATAGCACTTTTAAAGTGTTGCTACTTATCATATTTATACCCGGATTTGTTACGTCAAACTTTAAAAAGGTTTGCAACTGCTGTCATAAAAATATATATTTGTGTGCAAGTGCTATTGTCACTGTCAGACATAGGTATCATCATCATTTCAGCCTATATAAATTGCCACAAAAGATTGTAGCTGTCATTTTAGGGGAATTTTGCCATAGTTGCCACGATGGCAGGCGGGTTTGCAACCACTGTTTATTTATTCAGATGTTACAGGTAGATGCTGCTGCCTATCTCCTGGTTTTCATTTTCCCTCTGTCGACTTTTACGACACCCACGGGATGAGAGAGGGTAGTAAATTCTCTTAAGCCGCCAACATGCGGCAATAGATATTAGTTATAATTTGATACTTACCAATCTATAGATTATATAAATATCCAAGTTCCAACGGTGCCTGCAGTGCTAGTTTTATGATAACATCGCTTTTATTCATGATGGAGTTTCAACATACAGAGGTAAATTCCATTACGACGATCGATGAAAATAATAACTCGGTTGGCACAGTCGCTGCTTCTGCGCCGTGGGTCCCGGGTTCGATTAACTATAACTATGGATAACTTTTCCGGATCTCAGTTTGTGTAATTTATCACTGTAAAAGGCTCAATAGGTACAAGAGAAATCCTGTACTATCCTGGGACAAATGTAAGCTGTTCTTATTCTAAACTTATATAATCGTTAAAAAATCGTAGTGAATTTATAAATGTTTAATTTTTTTTAAATCAAAACCGCAATGTCACGACATGGGGTAACAAATCGTAACGTGTGTAATGTGTTTGATGATAATGCATCCCCTGGCTGTCTTTGACAAGTAAGTATTCGGCCTAGTTTACTTCCCGGTTTCATAACCACAGTCTCATAAGTGCTCTTAACGCGTCTCCCATTTTCCTTTTAATAACCAATCAATTCTGGGAGTAAATGACGTTACACTGTACGTTCCTTGGGAAGTTATTCTAGACAACTATTGCATTCTATCATTTTTATTTTAGTGCTCCGATTATTCATGTTTTTATTCTTATGTATGTTATGTATATTTATTCTTATGTCATATTAAGATAAAAATAAGTTATAAAATTCGAAATCAAACAAAAAATTCTAAAAATAAATATGGTGGTGTAAATTTAGCCGATAGGTGTCAGTCAGAGTAGAATAGCACCTACACCTTTCCTACCGAGGAGTCGTAATAGGCGACTAAGTTATTGTGCGGACAGCCATTATTTGTGTAGAATAACACCATAATATACAATGCTATCACTGTACTACTCTTCGGAACACAATGGGGAGTAAGAATTTTTTACTCGTACCAAAATGGCGGCGCCGTGGTTCGCCAGCCGTCACGTCTCGTTTCCCGCGAGGGCGAAAAGTGGGCTTCGTGAGTAGCCCCTGCCTACCCCTTATATGTGAAAAAGGCCCGACGTTATGTAAGTACATGATGAATCAACTAGCTGCGTCTTAAATAAATATTTAACCTAATAAGGAATGGACCTAAAGAATGCCGCGAAGCAGTAGTGTGTACAAATAACGGTGTTCCGGTTTTGAAAAGCTCTTCTCTAGTAAAATTAATGGGCATATGAGACTTAAAAACTGAGGTTTCAGTTTGAGCATCATTCAGTTAGACATAAATCATCTGTGTGATACGCGAGGCAGTTTCACACAAGACTATGTCAAACTGCTCTGCGCATCAACTTTTTTGAGCAGCCATGCCATCAAATAAACGACCTGCTTGACTTGTCACCACAAAAAAAAAAGAATTTTTCTGACAATTAATTATATTCGACTAGTAACAATATACTTACGTGTAAAAATGTTTAAAGAAGGCAGAGTCACGTATAACTTCTAGTTGTGAAGACTTGCGCATGCATGCTGGTCTACTTTAAAGAGGGAATTAAGAAAGAAGAATTTATCTCGCTGACACTTTCAACGTGTCAGCAAGTCTCGTTAGCATATAATTGACAGCAGCGATAATGTTCGGAATACTTATTTGGAACGGGAATTCTTTTACGGCCAATATAGTTTGCTCTACCAACTGGTGAGTGGTCGCTTAGAGTGAACAAGTTTTAATATTCCAACAAAATATAACGAAATTATGAATTCTTATATATTTATATATTATAGTGAAGTTACAGATATCAAAGCGTAAAGTGATTACCAAAAGTGTGAAATAATAAGTTTAGAAAAGCAAAGCGCGGCGATAGAAACCTCAATCTATACGGATGTCATACTGACTTGGAATTACGAGAAAGACTAAAAAGGCAAGCATACGGGAAGATGTAATGGTTTCATATGATGTTGACAATTTTCCAATGACTTCAATATATCAACAGATTAATAATATGTTGCACAGATCAAATACGTAAATTTTTTGGAGGCCAATCGATGTCTGTATTGGTGTGGCTATAAAATAACCTAAAATAAAAATCGCTTTTCAGACAGATAATTTGTCCACTTTGAAGACAATAGAGTAATAACAACAGAAACTTAATATTTTTCTTAATCTTTCAGAGGTTTAATTCATAATACTTATTATACACTACATGTTATATACTACATATAAAATATTATGTGAAACCTAAACGCACTAACGTTTGTACACTATTGCTTGACGGCAGCAGAATCTTACCAGTAAATGAAAGTCTTGCAATGATGAAAGCTTCATGCAATGTTCTTTTATTACCGTTACGAAACTTTGTATACAAACTATTTCATTAATACCCTTCATTAAACATTTTTACACGTAAGTATATTGTTACTAGTCGAATATAATTAATTGTCAGAAAAATTCTTTTTTTTTTGTGGTGACAAGTCAAGCAGGTCGTTTATTTGATGGCATGGCTGCTCAAAAAAGTTGATGCGCAGAGCAGTTTGACATAGTCTTGTGTGAAACTGCCTCGCGTATCACACAGATGATTTATGTCTAACTGAATGATGCTCAAACTGAAACCTCAGTTTTTAAGTCTCATATGCCCATTAATTTTACTAGAGAAGAGCTTTTCAAAACCGGAACACCGTTATTTGTACACACTACTGCTTCGCGGCATTCTTTAGGTCCATTCCTTATTAGGTTAAATATTTATTTAAGACGCAGCTAGTTGATTCATCATGTACTTACATAACGTCGGGCCTTTTTCACATATAAGGGGTAGGCAGGGGCTACTCACGAAGCCCACGTTTCGCCCTCGCGGGAAACGAGACGTGACGGCTGGCGAACCACGGCGCCGCCATTTTGGTACGAGTAAAAAATTCTTACTCCCCATTGTGTTCCGAAGAGTAGTACAGTGATAGCATTGTATATTATGGTGTTATTCTACACAAATAATGGCTGTCCGCACAATAACTTAGTCGCCTATTACGACTCCTCGGTAGGAAAGGTGTAGGTGCTATTCTACTCTGACTGACACCTATCGGCTAAATTTACACCACCATATTTATTTTTAGAATTTTTTGTTTGATTTCGAATTTTATAACTTATTTTTATCTTAATATGACATAAGAATAAATATACATAACATACATAAGAATAAAAACATGAATAATCGGAGCACTAAAATAAAAATGATAGAATGCAATAGTTGTCTAGAATAACTTCCCAAGGAACGTACAGTGTAACGTCATTTACTCCCAGAATTGATTGGTTATTAAAAGGAAAATGGGAGACGCGTTAAGAGCACTTATGAGACTGTGGTTATGAAACCGGGAAGTAAACTAGGCCGAATACTTACTTGTCAAAGACAGCCAGGGGATGCATTATCATCAAACACATTACACACGTTACGATTTGTTACCCCATGTCGTGACATTGCGGTTTTGATTTAAAAAAAATTAAACATTTATAAATTCACTACGATTTTTTAACGATTATATAAGTTTAGAATAAGAACAGCTTACATTTGTCCCAGGATAGTACAGGATTTCTCTTGTACCTATTGAGCCTTTTACAGTGATAAATTACACAAACTGAGATCCGGAAAAGTTATCCATAGTTATAGTTAATCGAACCCGGGACCCACGGCGCAGAAGCAGCGACTGTGCCAACCGAGTTATTATTTTCATCGATCGTCGTAATGGAATTTACCTCTGTATGTTGAAACTCCATCATGAATAAAAGCGATGTTATCATAAAACTAGCACTGCAGGCACCGTTGGAACTTGGATATTTATATAATCTATAGATTGGTAAGTATCAAATTATAACTAATATCTATTGCCGCATGTTGGCGGCTTAAGAGAATTTACTACCCTCTCTCATCCCGTGGGTGTCGTAAAAGTCGACAGAGGGAAAATGAAAACCAGGAGATAGGCAGCAGCATCTACCTGTAACATCTGAATAAATAAACAGTGGTTGCAAACCCGCCTGCCATCGTGGCAACTATGGCAAAATTCCCCTAAAATGACAGCTACAATCTTTTGTGGCAATTTATATAGGCTGAAATGATGATGATACCTATGTCTGACAGTGACAATAGCACTTGCACACAAATATATATTTTTATGACAGCAGTTGCAAACCTTTTTAAAGTTTGACGTAACAAATCCGGGTATAAATATGATAAGTAGCAACACTTTAAAAGTGCTATCGACAGTAAATTGATAGTTCTCTTTTACTGAAGATTTACTGGACCGATAGAGACAAAACGAAAAGTACAACTTCGGATTTGAATTGAATTTTCCAGTAACTGTATACTTTCACTAGTACTGGCTGCATAATAAACTATCATTATTAAACACCAAAACTCTCAAAATGGAAAACTAAAACCATACCGGCACTTTTCGAGTTGACGCCTAAGTCAAAATTAATTATATGAATGTTATTTAATAGTTTTTTTTTTCAATCCGGCGAATCTGTAAAAGCATTCGACCTAATAGTGACCATCTGTCCCAAAAAAATATATTCGATTTAAAAAAATATCTTTTGTCAAATCTTTTTTTATATCAGTCCGTTTTTTAATGCCGTTCCTTCTGTCCACAGTATAAACAAACTTTGCTGGTAGGTATAAGAATCCTCTTTTGTGTATTATTTTTTAATTATTGAAATGTCATAATTTTTATACAATTATTATGAAGGAAAGAATAACTAAGATCCGCATGCAAAATATTAAATGGTGTATATTACCTAGTTTTCAAGAGCTCCGCCCGCCCTCCCACTGTACCACAGTGTACACGAGCAAACTAACTGAAGTCGAGACCACGACACGTGTTTCACCTTGAAACGAGGCATTATCAAGTGATATTGACTCTACGACAGTCCGCCGCCGAGTGAGTACTCCGGTGACGGTTCCCGGCGGCGGTGTTAGTTTGCTTTGCTCGTGCACGCTACTGTGGGCGTACTGAAGGGCGGACGGTGCTCTTCAAAACTAGGTAATATACACTTTTTTATATTTTGCATTCGGATCTGAGCAAATTAACTTTCTTTTCTTCATTATAATGGATTTCCGCAAAGTAACGCCTGATTCTATTAACTATATTAAATACAATTATCACAAGACCCATTCATATTAAGAAACAGCCTTATAGCGGTTACCTTATTTCATTTATTCGTGTCATCGTTTCCTCGTTTCATGCTTTTATTCTTTCTTATTGTGTTAACTTTTAGTACAAAAGTTACTATCTTTAAACGTAATATTGCACACAATATCAAAATGTTTTCAGTGCACGCTGATGGACTCGTCTTCTAAAATAATTCGTTTCTCAGACGTGAAGGTTTTCTCACGATGTTTTACTTTGGCGCCGAGTACGTGTTAAATTAGCACTTAAAATTGTGATTTCCAATTTTCGTGGTGCCGGCATCGAGAATTAAATTCAGGCTGCTCGCGTTCTATTTAATTTAAAGCAAGCGCACGACCCCTGTTCTACGGCTCCTAATAATTATTTTTGAATTTCAGATCATGTGAATCACGTCCTCCTGGGCCAACCCGCATTGGAGCAGCGTGGCGGATTCTTCCTAGCTCCAAAACCCTCTCAGAAATGAGAGGAGGCCTGTGCTCAGCAGTGGGACATTTCTGGGCTGGTACTTTACTTTTAACGTCCTCCTGGCCAATTTTCGAACAAACCGACTTTTTCCGCATACTTTCGAGATGTATCAATTGTGCAAAAGATATAATAGTCCCACAAGTGGACCTTCCAAGACCGAGACACTCAATCATCCTAACTTATCCGCACCCTATGTATTTCTCATACGGTATGGTCGGAGATAAGCTAAGATGCAGTATCAGAAACATGGGGACATTATAAAACAAAAACCAACAATGTCCAAAATCTCGTATGCCCAGTAATTGATCTAGCTCTCAGTGCCCTTCAGACCGAAACTTATAAATGTTTGCAGTTTGCACACTACTTATGATAGTAACTAGCCCTGCAGTGATACCTTCCTTAATGGATTCCAGCATAGGAATCTACTATCAATAGTAAATAGTAAGTACCAGCCACCACATAAGTAAATGCCGTATCATCTGGCTACACAAAATAAAAATAACGCATGAGTAATGACACTGCTTTGGTATGCTTGTTTTTTACGAGTGTGTCCGTAGAGCTGTGAAACTGTGGGGCTTGATTATCTGAGCTACTTCCTGAACTTAATAACATAACTGAGCTAGCACCATTATTCACGCATGATAATAGATTTGTTAAAATTGACTTACTTGTACTAGGATGCCTGTGCAGGAATTCGTCTAGATAAGTATCAAGGCGAGTAAGGAATTAAACTGCACTGTGCACCCAACAGCGCATGGTGGCGATGGGCTCACCACCTATCACACCAAGTGCATTATATTGTTTTGGTAAAACGTGGATTGTGGCAGTCATCTACTTTTGCAGTGAGTGCCCAGTCTCTGACTACCCCTTATGGGACACAGTCGCGATCTTATGTATGTATGTATGTATGTAAGTATCAACCACAGTGCCAGTTATTCTTCAGTCAAGCAGTAGTCATCAACATCGTCATCATATCAGCCTCTCACTAGTCCACTGCTGAACATAAGCCTCCCCATAAATTGCCACAAAAGTGGTAGCTCTCATTTGAGGAATTTTGCCATAGTTGCCACGCATGGCAGGCGACGTTCCAGGAAGATGCTACTGGCCGTCATCTGCTTTTCATTTTTCCTCTGTCGACTTTTACGACACCCACGGGATGAGATGGGGTGGTAGATTCTCTTAAGCCACAACCACAGTAGTGTGCAAACATTAATGTATTTCGGTCTGGAGGGCACTGGTAGCTAGTGTAATCACTGGGCAAATAAGACTTAAGAACCGATGTCTCAGAGTGACGAGCGAAGTGTGGTGCCACACTGAAATGTTTTGGTGATGCGGCATTTGTTATAGGCAGACATTGCATAGAATTGAAGCCGACAACCAGACAACCTATATTTTTATGCTTCGTCGAGAATGGCTCTTAAGTCGTAGTGATAGTTTGCCAATAGATGAACGGTTCACGAAATCCATACTATTAAAAATATCTGTCATCAAATAATTCAAATAGACTAAATATATTATTATATTCAATGCCGTCTGGTGGAGGCTTAGGAGAATTTAGCACCTCATCTCGACTCGTGGGTGTCGTAAAAGTGGACAGAAGGAAGCTGAAAACCAGGAAACGGGCAGCACCATCTTCTTGGAACATCTAAATAAATAAACTGCGGTTACCAACCTGCCTGCCAAGCGTGGCAACTATGGCATAATCCCCCCATAATGAGAGTCATAAACTTACGTGTTTTGTGACAATCTATGAGGGAGCCCTATTCCGCAGTGGACTAGTGATATGCTGAAATGATGACGATGATGATGATTCAGTCATATATTCAGTCTAATTCAATTATTTGGGAAATAAATAATAAAAATAAATTAAATGGAAATATTTTTGCTTGTTAATAGAAATTGATACGAGTATCACACGCTTCACGGAAAATAAATTATTGCGAGTTTTGAATATATGAATATCAAAATAATTTATTCATTTATTTTTTTTTACTTACTTCATTAAGGATTCCCAACAAAGCGTACTCAGAAAGATCTTAATAAAAATATCTATTATTCATAGCAGGTCATTAATGAAAATTATTATCGTAAATGATTAGGCATTTGTTAGAATTGTCAATAGAACAATACACCAATAAAAATTAAACTACTAAGTTCTTCCTGATTAGCATTATAGATACTGGGTGTCCCGCAAGGTTCGATTTTCGACCCATTTCTATTTCTTATTTACATTAGTAACTTACCTAACCTAGTAGGGGTTGACCGTAATATAGTGCTATTTGCTGATGATCCTTGATTTTTAAGATAAAATGTCAACTTTGATTAAATGACGAGGTGAATAATGCTATTTCAAAATAAGTACATTAGTTTAACGTTAACAATTTGTTTTTAAACAGCAATAAAACAAAATGTATTAAATTCACAACACCAAATGTTAAACGATTAAGTAGATGTAAAAAAAAGTAAATGTGCTTGTAAATGGGAAAGAGTTGAGGCTTGTGAACCTTCAATGGAGTCCCCGAATATCGAAACTAGCAAGTTGACTTAGCTCTGCAGCTTATGCTGTAAAAAAAAGGAACTTGAGATTTCTTGAAACTGCTAGATTTAGTTATTTATAGATAGATATAATGTGTAATGGTATTTTGCTATGGGGAAATACGACTGACGTAGAGGTGATTTTTGTTTTGCAAAAGAAGAGCTATATATAATCTTGGGTCTAAAGTGTTTCTTAGAGATAACTTTAAAGAATTTAATGTCTTAACCATGGCCTCTCAATATGTTTATAAAAACGTATTTTGTTTACGAAAGAACATAAAACTGTTTATTTAAAAAAGTAATTTTTATCATGTAAATACTAGGAACAAGCCAAATCATTAATGCCAGTTACTCGACATCACAGAGTCAATAACTCTTTTATGAGGCAATTTATACGTTTTTACAATAAAATCCCACAAAGTCTTTCAAATTAATTGAATCAATTTAAGTACTGATTTACCACGTGCTCGGTGGTGAAGGAAAACTTGCATATCTCTTATTGAAGACGGGGTAAACAAGAAAACGGCTCACCTGATATTAGGTTTTCACCGCCGCCCATGAACATCCGCAACACCAGAGGAACCGCTGGCGCGTGCCGTTTGTACGCACGTAAGAAGTTACACTCCTTCGGCGTAACAAAACAAAAATAATACACGCGTAGGCAATTATCTATGTTAGTATAAAATACTATAAAAAATAGAAGATATTAAATACAATTAATAAAGATTTAATAAAAAAGCGTAACCGAAATATTAACTTTCCGATAAAACCAAAGTTTTTGCAGGGATTTAAATTGCAGCTTCATAAAAGTACAAATAGCTTTCGGTAGATCAGCAATAGTTTTCGGTAGGTATGCACTTTAACTTATCTTCTCTGCCGTATGAAAGAACTTCTTGCCATTTTTGTATTTACTTGGTAATTTAAGCAGCCGCATTTTTGATTGACAATATGTTTTAGATTTTCAGTGTAAAGAAGTTTATGATTTTATTCCCCTGAAAGCAAACAGAATACAATAATTAAAGAAAATAATAAAATTAAAAATATTCGCCCCAGTTAGGATTTAAACTCAGGACCTACTCAGCAGTTACCCACTCAATTGTCATAATATTTTACAGAATTTATCACGCCTGCTCTCATTTAGTCAAATAGACATTAATAGGAGATTGAGATCACAATAATTGGCATCACTAGACAGATGGTCTATTAGACATCACAATGTAACAACGCACTTAGGATGTTGTTGAGGTTTCCCCGAGAGCTGGTGCATTGCGGTGAAGTTTTTCGAAGTAACGTTTTACATTGTTTTATTTTATGAATTGTTAATCACTAACATAGTCATAAAAGATGTTAGTAACACAATATGGGGTGTATATATACTCACTAAACTATATGTTGTTGAGAAACAGATTGTTCACTAATATGCTGTATTTACATCGAAAAAGAAAGAAAGAAAGAAGCCTTTTTTGTTTTATTGGATAAAGTGATGAAACGAGCAAAACGTTCACCTGATGGTAAGTGCAACGTCTGCCCATAACAAATGCAATATTACCCAGGAAATTTCTGTGTAACACCACACTGTGCCCATCACCCTGAGACATAAGGTCTTAAGTCTCATATGCCCAGTGATTACGCTAGCTCACAGTGACCTTCAAACCGAAACACAGTAATGTTTGGACACTACTGCTTCACGGCAGAATAACTGGTCCTGGGGTGGTACCTACCTAGACGGATTCCTGCATAGGAATCCTACCACCAGTATAATATATATATATATTTTAGAGTACTAGACTTATGTTACATTATGCTTTCTACATTTGCTACAAGGCACAGAGGCATTCAATTATTGGCCCACGGACAGTAGTTATTTAATACATAGTATATTAAAAAATATGAATAATTTTAAATTTCCAAACAACAGCACATTACCATGGTTGATATTAGCATTAGTAGCAAATTGGATTGGAACAGACTTGACTTACCTTGAAATGTATGAAGAAAATTGAATGTTATATGTAGACTAACATAGATTTAAGGTGGGATAACTCTCGGCAGTAAGCATTCTCCCAACAGTGCGACTTTTGATACATACTTACTTAATATAATTATACAATGTTCCTCCCGTTTTTCTTTTTTGTCTGTTTTCACAGAACAATATTTACTTACCGATAGAACATAATTTCGGTAATTTTCTTACGAGTATATGTAGCGTTGCAACATTTAAAGGTTTTAATCCAAAAAGCCAGTTATTTTTATATTTAAACATGTGTGGCTTACTGGTCGTTTATCAAGACGGCGTCTGCCACTGTTTCGATTTTTTCTATGTGTGCTCCCAGTATCATAACGAATGAGTAAATGTGATGTGAATACATTATTTTCTATTAGGGAAAAAGAGGTACAAATGTTACTTGTTCGGATACTGCTTCTCTTACGTGAAATAACTGAAATAGCAAACTTCATCATGTAACAGGCAGCGCGCGCAGCTCTCAATTTTACCCTCTACTAAACGCACCAAAACAAGTATAACTTCAATAAAAAAAATTCGAAAACATGTGATATTTCATAGTACGCGCGCCTTACATTCATAGTACACAAGTGACCTGAGTTTGATCCCCGGTGCCGGTACCTTGAAATTAAAATTGTTCTGCAATTTTAATTGCTAATTTACTACGAGCTCAGCCGTGAAGGAAACCTGCATGTCTGACAAGTAAAAATATTTCGAAGATATGTAAAGTCCGTGAACCCGCATTGGAGTAGCGCGGCGGACACTTCCCAACCCCAAAGCTCAGCAGTGGGACATTTATAGGCTGTACTTTACTTTTTTTACTTTTATGTGATGTCCCCAAACCCGCATTGGAGTAGCGTAGTGTACTCTACTCAGCTCTCAGAAATTAGAAGAGGCCTGTGATCGGCAGTGGAACATATACCAGATGACCCACGATAAATGCGTGATAAAAGTGTAGGGCATCGTGTTTTAAAGAAAATAGTGAAATTAGTAAAATTTATGATAAACTGAAACATTTACCGGACTTAAAAAAATAAGCGTATCAAATGGGACAACTGGGACCTAATCCATAATGGTCGCACCCACGCTTATACAAACCATCCTTGTCACGTTTTGTACATCGTGACTGGAGATTTGTGAAAACAAGTGAATAAAGCAATAATGTCCGTTCCGGAAAGCTTCATATTTTTAGTGTAAATGTAAATATTTAATTTTGACCAAGCGTTATTTTTATTGGTGGTAGGATTCCTATGCAGGAATCCGTCTAGGTAGGTACCACCCCAGTGCCAGTTATTCTGCCGTGAAGCAGAAGTGTGCAAACATTACTGTATTTCGGTCTGAAGGGCACTGAGAGCTAGCGTAATTACTGGGCATATGAGACTTAAGAAGTTATGTCTCAGGGTGACGGGCGCAGTGTGGTGCTACACAGAAATATTCTGAGTAACACAGCATCTGTTATGGGCAAACGTTGCGCTTACCATCAGGTGAACGTTTTGCTCGCCTCGACACTTTATCAAATAATATAAAAAAAACATTACTACGAAATATTAAAAATAAATAGAAAAATAACTAATTCAAAAATCTTACTTTTTGATCAAGTTCACGTGGCAGATGGTTTTTAAATATGTAGGCAAAGTTTTCACAATTTACCTTACCGAATACATTTCTATGATGTTATTAATTTCGACCTTGATTTTCCGAATGTCAATTGATTCACGTGTCATATATGTATTCGGATTAAGGAGAAAATCTTGCAAATTAAAATTGTAAAATGTACCTACTATAAGAATTATTAAAAATCGATTATTAGACAATTTTTTTTGTTTGGGTATATGTTGGGTTGATCATATTACCGCCGTGTGGTACCGGCTTAAGAGAATCTAGCAACCTATCCCATCCTGTGGGTGTCATAAAAGTCGACAGAGGGAAATGAAACCAGATGGGCAGCAGCATCTTCCTGGAACATCTGAATAAATAAACTGCGGTTACCAACCCGCCTGCTAAGCGCCACATGTTGCACATGTTAGTTAGGTTAGGTTAACTATGGCACAGTCCCTCCAATATGGGAGCTACAAACTTTTGTGGCTATCTATGAGGACGCCTATGTTCAGCAGTAGACTTGTGATAGGCTGAAACGACGGTGACGACAACGTATGATATTTACTTTTTTTTGGTCAAATAATTTTTTGTTTCAATAGACACGACGCCTTTCGTGAAATATTTATTTGTTTTTCGTTTTTTTAACACAATAAAATGACCTCGATTCTGCTTTTTTTAATTATTTTATATTATTTTCAATAATGTTTAATAAGTAGTGTTTTTTTACCAAGTTTTATTATTATATTTTTGTTCTATTAATTAGTTACTTTATATTCATTTAAATCATGAATCAACCAAACAAAAAAAAATCAAGAATGGTAATTTCTTAAATAATCAAAATAAGCTAGGGCACGCACGTTACCGTCCTTATTTGCAATTGTGTACTTTGAGATTCAGCACCAGCAATATCAATTAAATGCCCGTCAGACAGTTTTCATTGCTTCATGCATTTTTATACCAACATTATGCATCTTATAAAGAGAAAGCGTCGCGTAATTTCTTATTCATGAAGTAAATTAAATCGACTAAGCTAGAGAGTGAAATTGATAATAGCGCCATCTTGGAACTAAGCTATAAATTAATATAAATGCTAGGAAATATTATTAGCAAAGTGTCATAGAAATTAACCATCACCAACATTCGTAAAATTACATAAATATTCTAATGAGGTCGCTATGAATACGCACATGAAAAATGTATAGTTTTAATATTTATTATTATTTTTATTATAACTGCCAATTATTTTACAAATGAATATTTATTACTTTCTTTATGGTATCTGTATATAATTTGCTATATTTATTGTCGGAATTGTACTCCATTTAGAAGCAATACAATATTACAAATGCTTTCAACATGTAACGTGTGTTTCGGCACAGATCTCATCCATCAACTCGGATGCCGCATTAGCGCTTGGAAGGGTTGATTGGCCCCCAGTAAAGTGCTTAATTTATCTCCATTTCTGACGACATTTGTATAATTTCTGGCGTGAATTTAACTCCCGCGTATCAGATACGAATTGTCATCTCGCTGTCATTGTAATGGACTCGAGATGTTAGTAAATTATTAACATGAATTGATACAATTAAAATTTTAATGAGTGATTGTAAATACATAAGTGCACAATTGACATGACATGCATATCTCGAAAATACATACATGGCTGCTGTCGAACGCTTGGTCGACAGAGTACGTGATTTGCTGTACGTGAATGTTGGTTTTCGGGTCTGATTGTGTCATCATCATCATCATCATTTCAACCTATCAATAGCCCACAGCTGAACATAGTCCTCCCCCATAGATTGCCTTCAATGTTTGTAACTCTAATTTAAGGGGTGATTTTACCATAGTTGCCATGCTTGGCTGGCGGGTTGGCAACCGCAGTTTATTTATTCAGATCTTTAAAGAAGACGTATAATTAAAACCAAAAGAAAAACCACCACCACAAGGCATTGTGCATGTGAATATCCTCGCAATACTGACGCCCCTTTTTAAGGGAAGAAAGCCGGTACAAAATAATAGGTCGCGGAAAAAGTCTTTTCGCATATCATAGTATGTATTAACCTGCAATAAATTTTCTTTGGCTGTACTATTTGTATCTGGCTGTACTACTTGTTTTGATGACATTAAAAAGCGTTGCATTTCAAAAAAAGAGACAAATTAGTAAAATAAAATGTTGTTCTAGCTATATTTCATTTGTTTTTCTTGTGTGATATTCACTCATTTTGACAGACTCACTGAAAGAAACTTAATTAAACGGGTACTCATTTACATACATACATACATAAAATCACGACTGTATCCCATAAGGGGTAGTCCGAGACTGGGCACTCATTGCAAAAACAGATGACTGCCACAATCCACGTTTCACCAAAACAATATAATGCACTTGGTGCAATAAGTGGTGAGCTCATCGCCACCATGCGCTGTTGGGTGCACAGTGCCGTTTAATTCCTTACTCGCATTTTACGAGATCCATTGGATGAGGTAGAGTGGTAGTATTCTTTTAACGAGCCACCACCACACGGCTATCATACGGTACTCATTTACGATTCTTTAATGAGACGTAGTGAAGCCGACCCGTTTTTTATAGAGATTGATAACTGGTGATAAAATCTGGATCACTTACGACTAGAACTTGCGAAAAAGGTCGGTCAGGCTTCACAGTCTGTACCAAAACCCGAGTTAACTCGCAATAAAGTGATGTTGTGTGCATGGTGGGGTTAGAAAGGTGTTGTTCGTTATGAGCTTTTACCGCCGGGTAGAACTATCGATTCCGATCTCTACTACCAGACATACAACCTACAACCCATGAGAATAAAGCAAAAAGTTGAGAGAAAGCGGCCGGAATAATTCAAAAGAAAGTGTGTGGTCTTTCATCACGACAACTAGACAACACACAACTTTACCCATTCAGTAAAAATTAAGAGAGTTTGGCTGGGAGATGTTAATGCATCCGCCATGAAGCCCTGATCTTGGACCTTCAGATTTACACCTGTTTCGGTCTCTTCAGAATTGTTTAGGTAGTGTCAGGTTAACATCAAGAGAGGATTGCCAAAAGGACTAGTCGCGTTTTTTGCTCAGAAGTCCCAAAATGTGTACAGCAACGAGATCATGTTCAAGATGGCAAAAATTCATCATACAAAATGGAACATATATACTGTTATTAAATGAAATTAAACTTTGAAAAAAAATTACATGAGTTTTCATATAAAATGCGAAGAAACTTTCTCCCCAACCTTATAACTCACGCTGTGGTGACATACCCTCGTAGACGAATTACTGCGTAGGAATCCTACTACCGTTAACCTACATCACTATTTGATAATATTTGAGTTCGGAAAATTAGGAAGGGTGTTTCGGCATCAGTCGATCGCCTGAGTTTCGTTACCAGCTAGGAGAGTATACCGCTCAAAAGGTAAAGTTAACTTACACCAAATACGTTACGTACCTAAATACCAGGTATAGGTATATAGATACCAGACCAGTACTTCTGCAGTGAAGCAGTAGTGTGCAAACATTACTGTGTTTCGGCTTAAAGGATTCTGAGAGCTAGCGTAATCCCTGAGCATATGAGACTTAAGAACAGATGTCTCAACGTGACAGGCGCAGTGTGGTGTCACACTGAAGTGTTCTGGGTGACATAGCATTTGTTATGGGCAGACGTTGCACTTACCATCAGGTGAACGTTTCGCTCATTGCATCACTCTTTTCAAAAAAATATACGTTTAGGGATGTATGTGTTTTAACCTTTATTTATGGATGACTAGTGCAAGGACTACCGAGAGAGGGGCCTCGTCTTGGACTCTCATCCTGTGCGCATGAGTAACTGACTCTAGGGTGAATTAGGGCCGGCCCCGGCTCGGTCAGTTACTTCAATCGGGAAGGGAAGTATGCTTAGTAAATTTTGTAGATTAGTTTCGAACGATGAAAGGAAGAAAGAAAGAAAGAGTTATTTAGTCGAAGCAATTACAAATAATACAGGTGGAATTGAAATAAAATATATACTAAATAATAATGACTAAACTACAACAAAAAACAGTAATAATATAAACGCAATGCCACAGTTTGCTAATTAATAAACACATAAAACAATATTAATAAAAAAAAGTAACAACAATTTGGTAAGTGCCAAAAGCTTAAATTTAAGGAAATTAAAATAAAAATATTTTAAAAAGTGGGAATAAGCATCCAATATATATCCACCTGTACACGGGAAAATGCTTTCAAAAAGGAAAGCCACTCAGGATATGTAGGATAGTATTAACCCAACACAACCTCGCCTTGATTTTCGGCTTAAGAGAATCTATCACCCCATCTCATCCCGTGGGTGTCGTAAAAGTCGACAGAGGGAAAATTAAAACCAGAAGATGAGCAGCAGCATCTTCCTGGAACCTCAGAATAAATAAACTGCGGTTGCCAACCCGCCTGCCAAGCGTGGCAACTATGGCCAAATCCCCCCAAAATGAGAGCTACAAACTTTTGTGGCAATCTATGGGGGAGGTCTATGTTCAGCAGTGGACTGGTAATAGGCTGAAATGATGATGATGATGATGATACTTACATAATGTATACATACATATACATACATAAATACACATACATACACACACACATACATACATATGATCTTACACACACATACATAAAACAAGTCAATTGAGACTTTCTTATTACTATTTACTTACTACTACTTACTACTCGTATTTCCAGAATATTTCCTCGTTTTGCTGGAACTGTGATAGTTTACAACTGTCACATACCTTGTATATTTGGATTGATACATTTATGTAAATATAGTATAATCCAAAAAGTTTCTACATAGAAGAAGAAAAACAGTTAATACACAATTAGTTTTCAGTTGGATGGATCAAGAGACCCAGAGAAAATTGCTAGTGTAGTCATCATTAGAATTTAACAATAGTCCGTCGCTAGGCATTCCTCACAGATGAGTTATAGTTGCTGTTATTGACATACTTGGCAATCGTTGTGGAATCTTTATCGTTTTATCTGATGCTTATTCCCTGGTTTACGTGTGACATATTCTCATATTAAGGATACAGTGCCTCTACAAAAGTTTTCGTGAAATGGCTATTTACTTTCTTTATTTAACGTTAAAACTATTAAATTCAATTTGGCTACAATCTGTTAGGAACTTTACATTCGTATTAAAACCATTATTTTTTTACCCCGTACCATTACTTCGCTGATGACGTAATACGTCGGTCCATTAATGTTAGTGTTTAATAACAAGTTCTGAATCATGTATTTTTCCATCAGTAAAATTATTTACATACGCGTATTTACGCAGGCGATGGTTAATATTATGCATGGTGCTCTACAACGCAAAGGAATGAAAATTAATGTAGATAAGACGAAAGTAATGGTTTTTGAAAGAGAAGAAAGTATGTCGGATTGCAAAGTTCTGATTAAAGGAGAAAGAGTGGAACAAGTGAAAGAGTTTGTGTACCTGGGTTCTAAATTTACGAGAGACGGAAAGTATGACTGTGATATTGAGAGAAGAGTATTAGCAGGAAATCAAGTGAATGGAGCTCTGCATAAATTTATGTGTAGCCAGAACGTATCTAGAAAGGCACGACTGGCTGTACATAGGGGAGTTCTGGTCCCCACACTTATGTATGGTAGTGAATGCTGGGTCTGGCAGAAGAAGCATGAAAGTAGGATTAACGCTGTGGAAATGAGAAGTTTGAGAAGTATAGCTGGAGTAACTCTGATTGACAAAGTGAGAAACAGCGTGATAAGGGAACGTTGCGGTGTGGTTGAAGATGTAGTGAAAAAGATAGAGAAAGGCATGCTTAGATGGTTTGGACACGTAGAGAAGATGAATGAAAGGAGATTGACGAAACAGATTTATGAGGCAAGTGTGAATGGAAAAGCCGGTAAGGGTCGACCTAGGCGTACGTATCACAATCAGATCGGTGAACTTTTGCGGAAAGGTCACGTTAAAAGTACCCGCAACCGACGAGCGTGTGTGAAAACGCTAACGAAAGTAGAAGAAGCTAAAGATGTGTGTCAGGATCGTAGCAAGTGGAAAGATGTGGTCTCTGCCTACCCCTATGGGAAAGGTGCGTGACTGTATGTATGTATGTATGTACGCGTATTTACTACTCTCAATTATGAAAATGCGTCTAAACGAATATTATATTGCTTTACTGGTAATAGTGTTACTGTAGGCATGTTTTGTATTTCTTTGTTAATGTTTTTGCTGCATTAATTATATGAATTGTTTGATTATCATCAGCCTGTGATAAAATACTGCAGGACCTTAGTCCTCTCTTCGTGCACGGCGATTTCTAGCGATAATTAGCATATTAGATTTATATGAAATGAAAATAAACAAAAAAGCTTTATTCTTCGACATAAGAAATATAAATTTCGTTTGTTAAACGTAATTTTTTTATAATCTATCACCGTTCGGTAATGGGGTTGTGCATACTAACATTACAAATGCGAAAGTAGTTCTCTCTGTCCCTCTGTCAGTTTGTTACCGTTTCACAGCTCTACCGCTGAACCGATAGTGTCGAAATTTGTAACAGAGATAGCTTGCATCCTAGGGACGGACATAGCATACTTTTTATCCCGGAAAATCCCCATGGAGGTTTTAAAAAACCTATATCCACGCAAACATGACGACGATTATGACGACCGCGTGGCGTAGTGGTTAGCGTACCTGACTTTAGCGCCACCGGTCCTGGGTTGGATTCCCAGCCGGAGGCAACATTTGTGCAAAAAACAAAATTGTTGCTTTTCGGGTCTGGTTGTGTTGTGCATGTGAAATGAATGTTTGTAAAACGCACCCACGATACAGGAGATAATCCTACTATCGGGCTTCGTTTTTTAAAGAAAAAAGAAGAAAAAACAAAGTTGCGGGCATCAGTTAGATTTAAATAAATTTCCAAAGAATCGTCTCATAGAAAACCACGCTACGCTCCATGAAAAAATGTCAGGCATATGCAGTGAAAAGCGACCTCACACTAGATGGAACGACGATCTATCTGTATAGTCTTGCGGGAAGTTTTTTTATTAAGGTGGACCAAGACCTTTGTGATAAGAAAATAGGGGAGGCCTATGTTCAACAGTGGACTTATAATTATGATGATGATGATGAAGTGCTTAGTTAGACTATGATATTTAAGCACACAGAATCACGTCAATAACTTTTGTTTCTTATAAGTTTATACATTCTTATACAGATAGCTGCATTATTTTATTCTGTGCATTGAATGGAAAATCACTGAAAAATTATATAACGTAGCCTTATAAAATCTATACATAATAAAATAATAAGTTATACACCGCATTGCGTCACCATGATACAAAAGGTAATATGAAATACTCGTTCGGGCGTTATTACGCTAGGAGTAATATGGATAGCATATATGCTAAGTGTAGGTGTGATAAGTGGTGATAACGAAAATCATACACTATTTAAGTTTAATTTTAGTCCGGCGGCACTTTCGTAATATATAGTACTATACATTACAACACTTTTTACGGCTCGTGTGATTTGGCTATAAAAAATTTCATAGCTAAAATACAACGGACATCACTCTTCCGCGGGAACGTTATTTTTATCACGTAAATTACAAACAACGAAAGGCAGATCAAGGTCTGAAAACGAGTGACGCGACGTTGTTTATTAAAAACAACTCGTACTCCGTGTACTTTCATATTTGTTTACGTAGTGATGGAAGTTATTTTATTTTATATTTATTACATGGAAAATCTTGCCATCATTTTACAATAATAACGGATCTTTGGACTATAGCTACTGTATCTGTAGACTTTTCAGTTGTTGCTTTGACTCTATGTATCATCGTCATCATCATTACAGTGTACAGCTAGTCCACTGTTGACCATAGGCCTCCCCATAGATAGGCCAAAAACGTTAGTAGCACTCATTTTGGGGAGATTTCGCCATAGTTGCCATGCTTTAGCAGTTTATATATTCAGATGTTTAAGAAAGATGCTGTCGCCCAATCTCCTGGATTTCATTTTACCTCTGTCGACCATTAACAATACCCACGGGATGAGATGGAGTGGAAGGTTCTCTTAAGCCACCACCACACGGCACCATACTTTATGTATAGTTTTAGTCATTTTATTCTAATAAACAAAAGATCTAGCTTTAGTTCATATCCTGAGAGGGAAAGTGAAATTGCCTTACAAGTACATTTAAACTAAGACAACATTTAAGTGTTTAAGTTACGTGACAAATGGGCACTAATGAATCTCCTGATGGTAAGTAACAACTGTGGCTTGTAAACGCTACATATATCATCAGGTGAAGAGTGTAGATATAACTGAAAGAAGAAAGATAGAGAAGTTTATTTTAAGCACCCACACAGTAAATACAGGCATAATTGTAAGCAAAACACAAAAAAATAACAATTAATAAAAACACAGTCATAAAAAAACACAATGCTATATTACGAACAATAACAAAAATGAGTAAAAAATAAAAGTAAACTAATAATAAAGCAATATTTCTAATTTTCCATTGTGCGAGATGAGCGACTCCAAAAAAAACTAACGAGGAAAAAACAAATCAATTACTGTTTTCGAAACTCAAATACACCAGCTAAATGGATTTATAAATTTGAATTTGGAATTCTTAACCAAAGAGGATATATTTCAGATCAAAGTGGCCAGTACGACAAAACGCCAATTTCATAATATGTAAGGACCTAATAATTTAGTACAACTGATTAACCTTAAATTGTTCGGAAATTAAAATAAGCCGTGTTCGAAGAAAGTATCAACAAATTAAGGTTTCTATAATTTTGGTTTACTGGTGGTAGGATTCTTATGCATGAATCCTTCACATCCGAATAACTTCGGTCGGCATACCACCCCATATATCAGTCACCCAGTGCGCCAGGTTCAGATACTTTGGTTCTTCATGATCATCTATTAGGTTTTTCCAAAGTGCGCTTAGTAGTTCAACACATTTCTGGTGCCTGGGATGTAATATCAAAATGTAATATATATTGTGTAATTTAGTAAAAACATATCATCGTATAAATCACTGAACCCTACTCATTAAATAATAATAATAAAATGTTGTTTACTAAGCAGAGTATATTAACAAATATGCTGTATATAAAAACAAGTTCACCACTTTTTTGGATGTTTAGTAATAAGTTCCGAATGGTAACGAAATAATTTCAATAATAAACGTTGGAATTGGACATACTAAACAGAAGCATTGAATATTTAGTAGGAAAGAGATCGTAAGACTCGGGGGAGCGCAATGCTGACTAAGATTTTTTTACTCCTACCAAATAGGCAGCGATGTGGACGTCACCCGCATGTCGAGTTTCCCGTGGAGACTAAAAGTGGGCTACGACTAGCATCGTTGCCCGCGGTTCTTTTTCTGGGAAACGCAGCGCGGAAACGGTCTACACAAGTTGGCCTTGGGTAGAGTAGAAGTTAACGTAGACTAATTTCTTTGGACTTAAGTCCAATCGAATTAGTCTATTTCCCCGCGTACATATAATTATTATAAGCACACAGCCAAAAGTGTGCAAAATAAGATTCACACTTGGACGCAAGTAGGAAAACACTTAGGTATTCATCCTCCCTGTCTAAACTCGATAGGGAGCGGAAGTTAAGTCACACACCCCGGCATTCCACCGGCGGCCATATCCCCGTAAGGAATAAACTAGATAAGCAAAAAACAATGAAGATTTTTTTTATGTCCGTCGTCTATATATATGTGTCTATATGTGTCGTCGGTGCGTTTTACATTCATAAATTCCACATTGACAAACACCCAGACTCGGAACAACTATCTGTAGGTTATACAAATAACTGGCCCGTGCGGGAATCGAACCCGCGATCCGCGGCGCAGAAGTCAAGGGCTTAACCACTACACCAACCGAATCACAATGACTGTGGTCTTATATGCTCTAAAAAAACCTCAGCTGAAATTTTCACATGCTTTAATAGCTTTACCCGCAAGGGAGTGGAGGGGAGCCCTCCTCCAGGTGGGCCTGGAGAAGCCTCTGACGAATCAGGAACATCATACTCGGACTCCGAAATGGAGTGCGAATCTTCTAAGTCTTCTGAGAAACACCGCGATACCGGTTTCACCATAACGATCATGCTTATTGGCAAAATAACTAGCACTACAGAAAAGGAATTATACTACTAGATACTACTCGTATTACCTTCTTCAGCACGTCCTAACAATAAACCACTCCCAATTATAAAATAAATCTTCTATAATTTTTTCTTGTTTAATCACTCCGTTTCACAACGTACAACAATAAATTATCCTTCTAAAATAGTCAATCATAGATAATTGAGTGTTATTAGATTTTTTAGTAACTATTTGTCATAATCGGGTAATAGTGGTTCATCATCATCATCATTTCAGACTGTTACCAATCCGTTGCAGAACATAAGCCTCCCCCATAGTTTGCCACAAATCATTTTCGGGGATTTTGCCATAGTTGCCACGCTTGGCGGGCGGTTTAGCAATCGCAGTTTATTTATTCCGATGTTCCAGGAAGATGCTGCTGCCTATCGCCTGGTTTTTATTTCCACTCTATGGTCTTTTATGAGACCCACGGGATGAGATGGGGTGGTAGATTCTCTTAAGCCGGACACACGGCCAATAAATGATGTAGCTGTTATGAAAATGAATTTATGAAACGCTGCGCTTTGGTAGTGTATTTTATAATAATAACTACAATTTAAGTTTATCAGGATGATATACACAATACCAACTTTAGACTATCGATATGAAAACAGCTGTCTATAATCGCTTACGATATGTAATGCCCATCATCGCGCTTCATTTCTAATGGCGTTATTTTAGAAACTAGTTTTTTAACAGTTATTCACTCAACACTTTTATAAGTGATCGTCTGTTTGGAGTTGCAACTAGCTCGCAGACCACTTGAATGCTGTTTTTTTTTATAAAAAGCACGTAATGTACTCGTATTTGGATAAATAACTTGGCAAGCTCCCGCTACAGAAATTACAATCATATATGTTACAAAAATTGCTCAGATTTTTGGACCAAATAAATATTAAATTTGATGTAATGCATATGTAAAACTTTAAGTTTACTATATCAAAATTAATAACAACGTACATATAATTAATTAGAGCAATGTGTTTTCCACTTGAGCACGCAATCACTGTAACTAGTACATTTGATATGTTTATAAATTGCTACGTAATACTATGTAATCTTATGTCTTGGTAAGTTGGTAATATGAGAATGGAGTAGAGATAGCAGTGAATTATTTAGATATGTTACTACCTACTAGACGTTGGTCGAGATAATTTAGGCCTTATTTAATGAATTTTCAATTAATACATTTATTTATACACAAACATATTTTCTTTTACTTTTTAATAACAACAATATGAACATATTATAGATAATATTATCTACTTACTTTGATGATTAGTGACGTAATTTTATCTGCAGCCTTAAATTGTCATAGCAGCCCTATTTTTTAGGTGTGAATAATAATAAATAGTCTTTTAACTACATTTAAGTTTCTAAATATTCACTCGCAGTACTTAAGGGGCGTACAGATACGTGCTTAGGGATACGTACCGCTATCGATGTGGATCAATTTGAATATAAAATCGCGACTCCTTATAATACTCACGTTTTTACTGATTGTAAGAGTTTTATGCAGGTTTACGTCTAGGTAAGTGTGTTATAACCACAGTTCCAATTATCATGCCCTCAAGTAGGGCGCAAACATTAATGTGTTTGGATCTAAAGGGCACTGTTAGATTTCTGACACACTAAGTTTCTGGGCGCTGAGAGCTGTAATCAGTGGGCATATGGGACTTAAGAACTGATATCATACGGGTGACGAGCATAGTGTGGTGCCACAGATAAATGGTGTTTGTGACACAGCATTTACTATGGGCAGACATTGCAGTTAGTATCAAGTGAACGATTTGTTCGTCTCGTCACTTTCTTCTGAAAAGCCGCATTAAAGAGTGTTTTTTATATATTTATTACTACGAATCCATCAATATTATTTATTGAAATTTATTTTAATTAAATTAACACGCTAGTCTTTACAACACATATTCTTATATAGAAATTAGAATAAACGAATCTAGTCATCCATTAAAAAAAATATTAAAAGACTATACCCAGCAACATTTTTTTAATTGGACCACCTGATCTTACAAACCAACCAGACCTTACAGATAGACGGAATAACATTCAATGTGGATAAACAACAACAACGACTGATGGACTGTCTTCCAAGTAAACGTTAATACAAATATTTTTTTATAAATAATCGAATGCTCAGAATTAAAATAGCTGGAAATCAAAAAAAAATATTTTTCTGTTAATCTCTTGAAATGCGATACGCATGATATACGTTGAGTTAGCACAGTCTGGTGCCATCATGTCCCTGTTTTTTATGAGGCACGTTTTTTTATCACAGCTATAAAATTTTATCATTGCAAATGGTCTAGAAGCTTTATAATCTCGTATTTAAATAATATAAAATTTGTGGGAAATATTTTTTAGTAGGACTGAACAATAACTCATTCTGTTGCCCGCACTTTTCTGTGAAACTATAATAATATATACTCAATATAATGCCATGTTTTTACAAAAGTTATCATTTTAGAATTCGTTTGTTTATTCTAGAATAATGAGGCAGTTGTCGGAAGCTTAAATTGCTATAATTTTTGCAGTTTTTATATGTGTATTTTAAAATATACGTATATTATGTGCTTTGTCTCATAAACCACGATTGTCTCGTATCTGGACTGCACTTAATTACTGTATAAATACATACATACAATACAGTCAGGCCTCTTTCCCTTTGGGGTAGGCAGATACCACACCTTTTCACTTGCTAGGATACATCTTTCGCTTCTTCTACTTTCATTAGCGTTTTCATACAAGCTCATCGGTAGCGGGATACTTTTGACGTGTCCTTTTTAAAATATCTTCGATCTGATCGTGATACGTTCGTCTACGTCGACCCTTACCGGCTTGCCCATTTACACTAGCCTCATAAATCTGTTTCATCAATCTTCTTTCCTTCTGCCACATAAATCTTCTTTCATCTCGGCATCTCTTTCTATATTTGAATCACCACATCTTCTACCACACCGCAACGTTACCTTATGCATGCTGTTCTTCACTTTGTCCATCAAAGTCACTCTAAGCTATAATTCTTAAACTTCTCATTTCCACAGCATTAATGCTTACTTTCATGCTTCTTCTGCCAGACCCACCATTCACTACCATACGAAGCGTGAGTAGCGTACAAATACCAGCACTCCTCTTTGTACAGCTAGTCGTGTCTTTTTAGATTAGTTTTTCTACTCATGAATGCTACGGCGTAAGTTCTGTGTTCGTAATTTTGGAAAAATATGAGCACCAACTGTTTACTCGCAGTTTCCCAAATGAAGTTCAAAAAGTTATCCAAATAAAAGTGGTTTTGGCGAAAAGCCGATGCCTAGTTCTTTGCTCATTGTTAACAACGTTATGCATGATAGTCGCATTAGATGTTGTCGCGGCGTTAGGAAAAGTAACATCGGTACCGTTGCAATCTACGCACACAATCCCAAAAGATTTAGAAAAGGTCTCTTATTTGTACAAAAAAGTATTAAAGCTTACACGCTTATAAATATTTCATTACTGAGTACAGGCAATAGTTTTACCACTCACCATGTAACATTACACTGTAAGTTTCTTGACTTATATATCTCTGAGGAAGGTCACAAGTTATTGTATACTCCTAATTAATAGCATTGTTTTCTGTCATATTTCTTAATTTAAAACAAATTAAGATACTCTTGTGCCTGATGCCTATAAATGTCCCACTGCTGAGCACAAGACTCGTTTCATTTCCGCGAAGAATCCGGCGCGTCGCGTCGCGCCGCTGCGATGTCCTTCAAATATTTTTATTTTTCAGATATGCAGATTTCCACACGATGTTTTCTTCACCGCTGAGCACATGGCGAATAAGCGCTTATAATTGGAGAACAATTTGAGATGCGCCGTCACCGGGGATCGAACTCAGGTCACGCGTTCGTATTATGAAATTTAAGGCGAGCGGTCCTTGAGCTACCACGGCTTAAATACTTTTTTCTATTTAATCATAAGATATCGCAAATAATTATTGCTCCAATGTTCTCTTATCAGATATATGTCGCCTGTGTCGGTAAACAGATGGTTGAACGGTCAACACATCAAAGGTCTTCAATGACCTTTCATATATTAAAATGCAGTAGTAAAAGATAACTCAAAGATCAATAAGCAAACGACGGTCGCAAGGTTAAAGAGCATATAAACAACGCAATTCAACGACAAGGCGAAAATAACAGAGATCCATAAACAACCGGTGTCGGATTTGTATATCACCGAAGTCATACAATTAATAAATTCAAATTTATTCGAAAATACGAGTAACAGTGTTGCCTAATTTAAATGATCTACAGGATACATACAGTCAAGCCTTTTTCCCATTTAAGGGGCCGGCAGAGGCCACTCACGTAGCCCACTTTTCGCCATCACGGAAAACGAGACGTGAACCACATCGCCGCCATTTTGGTACCCGTCAAAAAATTCATAAACCTTATTGCGTTCCCACGAGCATATAGTGACAGCTTTGCACAGTATCTTGTTTTTCTGTCTGACTGTCCGCACAATACCTCAGTCGCCTCTTAGAGGTAGGTACTATTCTACTCTGCCGGAGACCTATTGGCAGGCAAAGAAAAGATATTTATGTCGATTGTAGCCAATAGAATCACAATCTCCCTTATAAGATATAAAAACGTTTCGACTTGCTATTGGAATAAAAAGGTTGAACATTATAATTCGCAAGTTTTTCTATGTCGCCATCACTCATCATCAAACCGGCGATTGAGGTACCAACCTACCTAGATGGAATCCTGCATAGGAATACCATTACCAGTGAAATGAAGGCTGTGTGAATACAGTTAATAACTTTAAATTCATATAATTTTGTGTCGTAGCGGCTTAAGAGAATCTACCACCCCATCTCATCCTGTGAGTGTTGTAAAAGTCGACAGAGGAAAAATAAAGACCAGAAGATGGGCAGCAGCATCTTCCTGGAATATCTGATTGAATAAACAGCGGTTGCCAACCCGCCTGCCAAGCGTGGCAACTATGGCAAAATCTTCGAAAGTGAGATCTACAGACTTCTGTGGCAATATATGGGGAGGCCTATGTTCAGCAATGGACTAGTGATAGGCTGAAATTAAATGAATAAGTATATTTTTGTCCTTTTTTTAATCGTTTCTAATAATTTCCTCCTTAATAGTCCACTGCTGAAAATATTTCTCACGAATGGATAATTTACCGTAATCACCGCGCTATGGTTGCAAATTTTCCGTAGCTATACCTTCAAGAGGCATCCGCATCACCGATTCCTTATCATCGACCTAGCATTTTACAATGGTTTTTCCGCCAACTGTCGAAAGTTGTCAAATGTTTCAGGGATTTCATTTAGATGACTCTTACGACACACTCGGGACGAGATAAGGGAAAAGATCTCTTTTATGCTTGTAAAACAAAAAAAAATACTGTTACATGGCCTCCGGCGGTTGTTATATATGTACATATTTACAATGCTATGATATAGAATGAACCTCATATAGAAACTTTTGGTTTAGTTACACTTTATTAGTCTGCCACCGATATTGACAAAACATAGTGGATTACATAAATACATAAACTTTATAAAAATATACTACATTAAATTTTAAAACTCAAAGTAAACATTATACTTGTCCTACGAGTATGTTCATTTGTGGACTTCTTTACACACTGTAGATGATAATGATTGATGATGCATATACTCTTGTTCGTAAAACTTGTATCCTAAGATACTATTGTGAATATTTTACTCATTCGTATTATACAAAAGACCCATAATGTACACGAATCTTAAAAAACATGAAAAAATTTATAAAAATGTTATTACTTAGTCGCTTAATTCGTAGCACTACTAAATAAACTGTCAATAAATTCGTGCTTCGCATTTAAAACATGAAATATAGCTATTAGTTCGCAGTACATTAGTCGTGTAATCCGAAACATTCTAACGCAAATGGTTTTCTCATTACTTACAATATTTACATAATTATCCCATGTTTCCATTGCATACACTTAGTGTAAAAGGCTCTTAAATGACAAAATGTACTGTGAGACATTTTTTATTATTCGCAATCATAGAATAATGCTTCCTCAGTAAAATATTTTTGAACTTTTTTAGGCTGAGAGATTAAAATTTCAAGGTCCATTTTAAGTGTTAATGCGTCGAAATAAAATGTATCTGACACAAAAAGGACAGAAAATAGGAAGTTGACAGGAGAGAGAAAAAGAGAGAACTATGCTCTATGTACGTTGCTGAGCTAGTTTTTATTCTTAATAAATATCAATTGATTAATTAATCATTGTTCATATACTTAGCAGTTATTATACTCACCGCTTAATGTTACTCACCGCAGTATCATCATCATCATCATCATTTCAGCCTATCACTAGTTCACTTCTGAACATAGGCCTCTCCCATAGATCACCACAAAAGTTTATAGCACTTGAGGGGGGTGGGGGGGGGATTTTGCCCTAGTTGGCACGCCTGGCAGGCGGGTTGGTCCATTTCTTGGTTTTCACGGGGACACACGAGATGAGATGGGGTGATAGTAAGACGCCACCTCACGGCCTGTCACCGCAGTTACATTTTTAAATTCATGTTTACTTCTTGCCTGTCTAGTCGGCCGTTTCAAAATAGACTAAGAGACTTATTGACGACAAAATGTTATTATTCTGTTGTCGAATTCATAAGAAAAAGGATATTATATTATTCAGAATAATTTAATTTTAAAAAAATGTGTTTTTCGGCTTCGCGTAAACATGGATCAGTTTGATCGTATATTGTGACCTTCCTCACCTTAGTGTGAAAATCTTACCTATATGTTAAGCTAATCGTCGTAAGACGATTATTATTCGATTATCTTATAATTTCAAAGTTTATTACACATTTGTTTATAAAGTAATAAAACTCATATTTTATTGAACGCAACGTTTTTTACGTGTATTCTATATTTATCATCCACATCACGAACATCTGAAGACGGATCAAGGACTTTTATATTTGTTTAATATATTATAGATTCATATTTTCTGCAACATTCTTAAATATTACAAAAAGGAACCACTAAAAAACAATATTTATTTAGATATTCACAACGAGTGCATACGTACAATGAAAACTGGTGGTAGGATTCCTACGCAGGAATTCGTCTTGGTAGATACCACCCCAGAGCCAGTTATTCTGCCGTAAAGCAGTATTGTGCGAAATTTCCTGTATTTAGGTCTGTAAGGGCACTGAGAGCTGTAATCAGTGGGCATATGAGACTTAAGAACTGATGTCTCAAAGTGACGGGCGCAGTGTGGTGCCACTCAAAAAAGTTCTCGATGATACAGCATTTGTTATGGGCAGGCGTTGCATTTACAATCAGGTGAACATTTTGCTCGTCTCCTCACATTATACACTATTTAAACTATTTATAACCCGACGTTTCACCCGAAAGAGCCCAGAGTCAGAGAGAGCCAGGTTTTATAGGAATTTATATCCGTTAGCCAACTTTTACGACACCTACTTTGTAATATTAACAAAAAAAAAATTAAACAAATTTTCTTAACATGGAAGAAAACAATTCGAATAAAACAGTTTCAGTTTTCTAGGTACAGAATATTTAATGATTTCTTATATACGCGAATAAAACACATTCAAATAAAACTAGATTTTACAAGACAACTAGAGATCTTATAAAGAAAAACGTTAAATCAAACAAACCAATGAAATCTACCATCTTATACCAAACCAACGAAGTTGTATGGTTTACCCAAAATACACTAACTCAATGCTCCACTACGTCCAATGGTGAGCCGAATCGATTCGCCAACTAAAATATTGGACTCAACGCGTGACTAAAATACTCTTGACGCTCAGAGGACACACGACAGCACACACTAGGATTTATACCATTTTGTCAGTGACATAAAATACCTATATCTTACTGACAATAATCTATGGTCAGTTGTGACGTTTAGTCTTTATTTACATGCTTACCTGGTGAAGACTGTATCTCAATTGTAACTATGAAGCTAACATAGAACAATATGCCAGCAGAATAAGCAGAATTGCTTAGACTTTGACTAACATCTGGCTTTGTAATGTGGAAGGAACAATACTACAGGAAAGTAGATAGTGTGGCGATGGGCTCTCCAGTATCTCCTATTGTTCAGACATATTGATGGAAGACTGAAGTGGCAGCCCTCCGTAGTTCTTTAGTAAATCCAGAACCTTGGATATACAAGCGGTACGTAGATAACACACACAATTTTACAATCAGATGAAGTCACTGCATTTTTAGACCACCTTAACTCCATAATTTATAAAATATAAGTTACAATGGAGTTAGAGACAAATAACTCTTTAGCTTTTCTAGATATTTTAGTTATTCGGAATCATAATAACACTTTCAAAAACGCTAATACGACGGAGATTAATTTTAACAGAAGCCTAAACATCACTTTATATATATATATATATCGAATTGATGCACTTCCCATTATGTCCCACTGCTGAGCACAGGCCTCCTCTCATTTCTGAGAGGGTTTTGGAGCTGGGAAGAATCCGCCACGGTGCTCCAATGCGGGTTGGCGGACTGCACATGTCTTCGAAATATTTTTTATTTCTCAGACATGCATATTTCCTCACGATGTTTTCCTTCACCGCCGAGGACGTAGTAAATCAGCACTTAAAATTGCAATTAACAATTTAAGAGGTGCAGGCACCGGGAATCGAACGCAGGTCACACGCGTACTATGAAATTTAAAGCGAGCGCTTACCTCCTTAAGGGATGGATTTTCAATAACTTTAATACAACTGACTTTTATTTATAAAAAGAAGTCACCAATTTTCTTTTTTCATCGTCATCACTTCGGCCTAACATTATCCGTGCACCAGGAGATGGGCAGCAGACCAGAAGATTGGCAGTGCAATCCTACTGGAACATGTGAATAAATAAACTGCGGATGCCAACCAGCCTGCCAAGCGTGGCAACTATAGCAAAAACCCGCCAAAATGAGAAATACAAACTTTTGTGGTAATCTATGGGAGGGGGCCATGTTCAGCAGTGGACTAATGCTATGCTAAAATGATTAATATGATGATGGATGGAATGGAATATTAAACATCGGTTTCCCCCATAGATTGCCACAAAACTGCATCCATCGAATTCACACATAGCCGTGCAGTTCTTCACTCCATCCAGTGGGGGGTCGCCCTACACTGCGCCTGCCGGTACGAGGTTCCCAGTCGAGAACCTTTCTTCCCCAACGGTTATCGGTTTACGAGTTATACAGCCGGCCCGTTGCCACTTCAATTCTTCTAATCATTAGGGCTATGTCGGTTACTCTAGTGCTGCTGCGGATATCATCGTTACGGATTTTATCTCGCAGTGAAAGACCGATAATTATTTATTATATCTTCAAAAATGACGAACTTCTATAGAAGAATCCCTTATTTAACGCCATTAGGGGATGCATTTTCAAATTTGCAAATCCTTTTTAAGTGCTCACTTACGTTATGTCGAGAGGTTCTGTGCAAAATTTCTTTCTTCTAGATCCAGCGGTTTCGGCTATGCGTTGATCAGTCAGTCAGTTTCTCCTTTTATATGTGTAGAAGTAGAAGGTTTCCGACGCCGGTTACCTACATAAAAATGTTATGCCACTGTCTATAAAGGCACACTATAAATGCCCAAGAGTATTTAGAAAAAAATATGTTTGTACCATCAACTTTTAAAATCTGCAAGTTTCATGATAAGCAAATCCAGTATGAGAGACTAGTCATAACGATATACTGATAGTAGATAAGGACTGTCAACAGGCCGCAAGATAAGTTTAGTGGGTCGTAAACGATTCAGATCCCGTAATTTGTCGTGATTAAGATGCGATGAGTAATACATTCGTCGCGTTTTTACGGTGACTTCATAATGACGAGTGTAATATGGTTAGGTACTCGTTAATGGTTTGTTGTGACAGTTTATTTACTTACGTTATTTTATTTATTTAAATTTTTATGCACTAGTGGTACATATGGCGGACTTAGTGCCTAAAGGCATTCTCTCCCAGTCAACCGTATCTGTAAGCGGAGAATAAACATACGAGTAATATGATGATAAGCGCTGCAGCGAACAATAAGAGAGTAAAAAATAATTAATTAAGACCAAATCTATAAATACATAAACTATATATATATAATTATACCAATACAACCATATACACAGATACACATATCCAAGAATATATACACATAGATATATAAACAAACACACATACACAAATAAGAGAGAAAAATAGAATTCCAACCTGCAACGAATTTTACAATATTCAAGTACTTTATTTTTGAACTTGTTAGGAGATTTTTTAATGTCAGAATGTACTTATGTTGATATTATTTCTACATAAAATGATTTCTTTTCATACAATGCTTAGCGACGGTAGAAAAATACCTAAAACTACTGTATAAATAACCGAAGCATACAAAGACTGAGTAGCATTTAACTATAAATATCTTAATAGATAATTATTTTAATGATCTTTTTATAGCGAATTGTTTTATTATTATTTTAAATTTCATAAATGATTTGGTTCTATTAGTATCTTTTGAGAGATTATTATACAGCGTTTCATCTTCGTGGGAACGCATTGGAAAGTAAGAATTTTTTGATTCGTACCAAAATGGCGGCTATGTGATTTGCCACCCATCACGTCACCTTTACCGTGAAAGTGAGCTACGTGAGTGACCAAAAAAACAAAGTAAGATTGACAATGTTCCATTATACACAAAAATCTCAAATACTGAAAAGTAATAATAAATAAATATATATACATACAGATTATGTACCATTGATTTAAAACTCGAAATAAGTCTTAGTCATTTTAAAACGATTCGTTTGGATTTGTTTCTGAATAACATTTGAATTATTTTGTTCCCATGTCAAGCTTATCGCCTGACATAATAAACTCAGTATATTACCCGTGTAATCCAGAACTTTCTAAAGTAATTGTTGCGCTCTTTATTCTTAATATTTACATAATTATTCGATGTTTCTATTGCCATAGAACATTTTATATTCAAAATACGTATAGCTATATTTAAAAAACGCATAGCTATACACTCATAAGCCGTGGCAGCTCAGGTGCCAGACGCCGAGAGTCCCTGACTTCGAGAGACTTCGAGACCCGGTGCCGGCACCTCCAAAATTGTTCTGCAAATTTTAAGTGCTGGTTTACCACGGAACATGGTAAGGACACCTCCAAAACACTCAGAAATGAGAAGAGGCCTATGCTAAACAGTGGGACATTTGTAGTTTGTTAATTCACTTTTTTGTCACAAAGAAAAGTACTTATCTGAGCAGTAATTCCTCTATACTTCACCAAATTCGTTGGTAACTCATTTATCGTTCAGGCTGCACTGCTCTGGAACTCCTTGCCCGATTACATTAGAAAAGCTCAAAATAAGATCTGCTTTAAGAGGTTAGTACGGAAGCATTATTTTAAAGATTGAATATAAAATTGTTTGTGAATTATTTTATATTATATACATTAATTTTTTTTATATTTATGTTGAACCATTATTTCTGTATATGTATGTTAGTTTATATGTATGTGCATATTTGTGTACCATTCTATATTTATCATTATTATATATTGCTATGTATTTATTTAATATGTATTTTTAGTATTTTTTAAATTTTGTTCTATATTTAGTAATAGCTTTTAACTATTTCGTTTCTTTGAATTTTGCACCTGCCACACAGTTTCACTACGCCCTGGGTTGACTGGCAGAGAATGCCAACTGGCATTAAGTCCGCCCATAGTATCCTTTATGGGGAAAACAATAAAGTTTAAATAAATATATAATCGTCATAGTTGCTACGCTTACCGAGCGGGTGTACAACCGCAGTTTAATATCATTAGTTCAAGGAGACACCCCTGTCAATCCCCAGGTTTATTTATTTCCTCAGTCCGCTTTAACTATTCCCACAGGACGGGATGCGGTGATAGATTTCTATTACACTGCCGACACGTTCTCCCATTTGCGACACGATATTTAACAATTCGCAGCTCGCTTGTAGAAAAATATTTACAAAATAAAATATTGAAGGAAAAAAAAGATTCCAATCGTTACATTTATTTATTTATTGGTTATTGTATCCAGCTTACCTCAAATAAATGATTACTGAGGACGGACTAAATGCCTTTTGGCATTCTCTCCCGGACATCCCAAGGCATGTAAAAGTCGACAGAGGGAAAATGAAAACCATGAGATGGGCAGCAGCATCTTCCTGGATCATCTGAATTAATAAACTGCGGTTGCCAATCCGCCTGCTAAGCGTGGCAACTATTGCATAATATCACTAGTGATAAGCTGAAATCATGGCCATGCTGATGATACTGCGGTGAGTGAAATAACTGCTAAGTATGCTAAGGCAAACAACGTTTAGTCAAACAGAATTTTTCAAAGAGATAATTAGATTACATATATACATACATACAATACAAAAAACCTACGCAAACAGATCAGTAGAAAGATTTTCTTACTCTACCTACTCAACACATGTATGAGTTGCACGCACAGCTTTGTGTCGTTACCATAACATAAGAAAATTTGTATAACAAAATTGACTGCTGCAATGTAATTTGTAATTATTCGTAAACCAATGTTTACTTACAAGAAAACACATATCACATCCATCAAATCAATGAGAATCAAAAACATCTTTAGCACTACTTGGTAGGATTCCTATGCAGGAATCCGTCTAGGTAGGTACCACCCCAGCGCCAGTTATTCTGCCGTGAAGCAGTAGTGTGCAAACATTACTGTGTTTCGGTTTGAAGGGTACTGAGAGCTAGCGTAATTACTGGGCATATGAGACTTAAGAACTGATGTCTCAGGGTGACGGGCGCATTGTGGTGTCACACTATTCTGGGTGACACAACATTTGTTATGGGCGGACGTTGCACTTACCATCAAGTGAACATTTTGCTCGTTCCGTCACTTTTATCAAATAATAAAAAAAAAACTATGTAAAACCATAATAATCTTAAAAGGATGCTAGATCTATTTTTTGCTGAAATATAACGTAAAAAACAAAGTTGATATAAATTGCACTGAAACGTAAATCACACCTACCGTAAACGCGTTATATTACGTAACCGCTTACGCAGCGGAATTAATAATGAGCGAGTCAGGAATCTATATTTTATTCTTTCTCATGGAAAAACTGACGTTTTATTAAATGCATAAAGCAGTAGTGCAAACATCGATGGTTCACATTCAACAATCGTAATATAGTAGCTGAAGTAAAATTGCTACCTACGTAGTATATTTTTTAATTTTACTATCTAAGTATACAAATAAATAAAATTGAAGTGTTTGTTTGAAATAAGAAAATAACAGCTTTTTACTCAATGCTTATAAATTATGTACGGTGCTTATAAGAAAAAGACAATTTTTAAAGTTTTGGTCTGTCTGTCTGTCTGTCTGTCTGTTTGTTCCGGCTAATCTTCGAACCGGCGAGACTTATTTTGACGGGACTTTCACTGATTTGATAGCTGATATTATAGCGGGTAACTTAGGCTACTTTGATTTAAAAAAAATAATTAGGAATCCGCGCAAAACAATTAAAACCCCAAATCCCGTTCAAATAGGGAAGTATATATGAATATCATCGATCGGGGTCGGCTTTTTACGCGGGTGAAACCGCGGGGCACAGCTAGTCTATTTAAATCATAATCAATTACCGCATGCATGAAAGATCACTTGAGAAAAGCCAACCGACAGGAGTGATTTTTTTGTCGCGTTCTTAATTGTCAAGACAAGGTTTTTATAAAATAAAATTTGTGGAAAACCCACCGGAAAAGTCGGATATTTGGAAGGAATTTTGGTATTAAAATCTCAAAGAAAAAGTGACGTTTTGTTTGACAGTTCCGCTGTCGTATGTTTTGAGTACCTAATATAATATATATTTTTTGCCAAGCGCACTTCTTAATTTCTTCATTAGTAAAGTGCACCCGTGCGAAGTCGCTAGTAGATCATAAAAGTGATAAATCACTTTTACGGAATTGAATACATTTTTTTTCCAATAACTTTGCGTCCGTCGCTCCATTGGTGTCATAAACGACGATTGAGGAAAATGCATGAAAAAATCTCGTGGTCGTAAAATAACAATGACCATCTCAGAAACGTCAAAGTAATTTTAATTATTACATCAACATTCAATCTTCTACGGAAAGCAACATTAATGCGACGCTTCCAAAACATTGCCTGAAATAAAGTAATCGAATTATCTTGAGCCGAGACTTTTTGATGTCATTCCTTTTTACGATATACTATCATTTCTGTAACACGGAATGCCGGAGCGTGGACGAAACGAACCAGTCTGGTTTTGAACTTTGCTTCGTTCACACGGCGGAACGTACACGAGACGGCTTACAACGAACGAATGTTGTCACGCACCAAATCTTTACAAAAAGTTTCTTAAATTAATTAATGAAAAGGTGTATGAAAGTATTACTTATTAATTTAGTTGCTGGCCAAATATATATTCCATATTTAAGCGTGTATTTGTCTTTTGGCACTGAGAAAAACTTTTAAATATTATTGAAGTTACATTATTATTGGTAAGTTTTATGTGTTAAATTTATTTTCATGTATACATCATCAACTATAAATTTTAATTTAAAATATAATTCATATTAATCAATCTTAAAGATACACAATTAAAAATATTATCACCGCATAAACTAAAGAAAAATCATAATAATCATATTTTCAAAATTAAATTTTCTTTGGCAATAAGTAAATATTAAATTGGAAAATAATCAATCAAAATTTAAATAATAATCTTTAATTTGAAACGCACTATACTTTTTAGTTTCTTTATTTTATAACTATTTTATATTTAATATAAAATAAACTTTGATAAAAAAATACAGAGTGAAATACAATATTTTTAATTATAAGTTTCTCGTCAATGTTGCTTCCTCAATTGCAACGAAAAACGTATCTTTTTATGAGTTTTGTTTTATTGTGGATATACATTGAAAATGGAGGGCGGATAGCTAACTAATGGATCGAGTGACATGCTAGTGCAGCGCGACTCGCGGATTCGAATCCCTCTATGAACAAACATTTTTATAAGTTTCCACCAGAGTAATAGACTTCTTTTCATTACTTCATCTAGGTCTTTATTTATCTATACATGATACCATCTAATGTCTAAAATTGGATTCGAATGACGTGTGAGTCCGATGTAGTAATAAAGAATATCAGGATGAATTTTAAACCACACATAAAATTTTATCTGTCTAATACTCGACCCGATAAATGTATTTTATGATGTGACTGATAGTGGAAGTGATAGATACTGTGACCAGACTTTGAATTAACAAATCAGAATTAATAAATAACTAACCCATTAAACATCGGATAGAATTCAATGATTTTAATTAATAAAAAAATAAATTAACTATGTTTTACTGGTGGTAGGATTCTTATGCAGTATTCCGTAGGTACCACCGCAGGGACAGTTATACTACTAAGTACTACTACTGAGGGAGTAGTAGTGCAAACATTACTGTGTTTCGGCCTAGGGCACTGACAGCTAGTGCAATTACTGGGCATATGAGACTTAAGAACTGATGTCTCAGCGTGCGCATGTGATACCACACAGAAATGTTCTTGGTGACGCAGCATTTATGGGCCAACGTTGCACTTGCCATCAGTTTTTTTATTCTCCCAGAAGTTTTTTTACAGAAGTAAGTGACCAAACGAGCAATTCGTTAACCTGATGGTAAGTGCAACGTCTGCTCATAACAAATGCTATGTCACCCGGAAGATTTCTGTGCACCACACTGCGCTCGACAACCTGTTATATCAGTTCTTAAATCCCATATGCCCAGCAATTACACTAGCTGTCTATGACTGAACCACAGTAAGTAGGCGCTCGCTTTAAATTTCATAGTACGCGAGTGACCTGGGTTGAATGCCCGGGTCCGGCACCACTAAATTGTTAATTACAATTTTAAGTGCTCATTTACAACGTGCTCGGCGGTGAAGGATAACATCGTGAGGAAACCTGCGTTTCTGAGAAATAAAAAATATTTCGAGGACATGTGCAGTCCGCCAACCCGCATTGGAGCAGCGTGGCGGATTCTTCCTAGCTCCAAAACCCTCTCAGAAATGAGAGAAGGCCCTGTACTCAGCAGTGGGACATTTATAGGCCCAAACTATACTTTTACTTTTACTACTGCCAGATGCCAGATTGACTGGCATGCCTATATATCCTACTACCAGTAAATTATTTAGTTGGTGCATTAATAGCACTGAAACCTTGACTACCGTGTAAGTATTAGCGTGTGTGAGGTTAAACGTAGGACATTTTGTGTATTAAATTAAATTACAGACTTCCACAAAAACATGACTAACATTTGTATATGTGAAAAGTCATGGTCTACCTCAGGCTCAGTTGGCGCAATGGCCAAGATACTGACTTTTGCGCTACGGGTCGCAAGTGCGATTTCCGTACGACATAAATATTTATATGGCCTACAGATTGTTGCTCCAGCGTGGCTATTGCGTATCCAAAGTGATGATCACTTATAAAAGTGTTGAACGAATAACTCTCAAGTAATTGTCTGATATATGGCTATGATTAACAAAAAATACGTCATATGAAAAATAATCGTCATTTTCGTGAACCATAACCAGTATGAAAACAATTATTTGACATATTATATTCTTTTAACACTTTCATAAGTGATCTTCACTTTGGATACGTAACAGCCCCGAAGATCTGGACGGCCTGTGAAATATATGTCTATAAAAGTAAGCCACGATATAGGAGAAATTCTAGTGTGTGGGGAAAGTATTTATAACAGTAAAAAGAAAAAAAAGAGCGAAGATCTAAATATATACTTTAGCTGACGTTTTATTCTTCCAGTATCACAATATGTACTGTAATGAGTATTAATATATATATATATATATATATATATATATTATAGGTTCAGCTAGTTTAAAATTATTTAATTTTACGTATTTAAAGTTGTTCGTGAAGTGGTAAATGAACGCTAAAAAATTCTGTTCTTCTCGCTAAACTAAGCGACTTCAAAATTACTATATTTTTTTAAAGAAAATTCTTTTAATCATTAAATTGACAGACTCGGGTAGTTTTAAATGTCAACATAACGTATTTTGAGGTTTTAAGGGCGTTAAGAAAACCGTGTGAAAGCGGCCTAAGAGAATCTACCACCCCATCCCATCCCGTTGGTGTCGTAAAAGTCGACAGAGGGAATTTAAAAACAGGAGATGGGCAGCAGCATCTTCCTGGAATATCTGAATAAATAAACTGCGGTTGCCAACCCGCCTGCCAAGCGTGGCAACTATGGAAAAATCACTCCAATATGAGAGCTACAAACTTTTGTGGCTATCAATGGGGGAGGCCTATGTCCAGCAGTGGACTTGTAATAGGCTGGAACGACGACGACGACGACGAATAAGCATCAGAATCGTACAAAATTAATTTATTATTTAAAAAATATACAAATATAATAGTTTAACTAATTAACTGGTTGTACTAAAGAAAAAATCGGAAATGAAATGATATGAATGAAATGAATGATATGCATACATTTAATAATGTCACAACAGCACACTTAGACACGATATAAACATTATTATATTATTAGATGTGTTCATTATCAATTGAGGGGTTTAAGAATTTTTGAAAGAATTTTCGCAGTATCGTTAATTTTAACGTGATTTATTACACTGAGAGCAAATGTAATTACTGGGCATATGAGACTTAGAAACTGATGTCTTAGGTGGACGGGCGCAGTAGTGCCACACAGAAATGTTCTGTGGGACACAGCCGTTTTTTTTGGGCACACTCCACTTACTTTTAGGTGAACATTTTGCTTGTTTCGTCCCTTTCTCCAATAAAAAATAAAACACTTAAATACCAAACTAGCAACTATATTGACATATTTGGTGATTCGGTGTCGATCTCAGTGTGTTGTATAAATATATATATACATAGGTGAAGTGATACTATGGTGAAGGAAAGAAAGTAAATTTGCTATGATTCGCATGCAAAATATAAAATGGTGTACTCGTTTATCTCTCTATTACGAGTACCTAGTTTTAGTTAGCCGCCGCCGCCGTTCGGCGGCTGTCTGTCGTTCAGTCAATAACTCTTGATAATGCCTCGTTTTGAGGTAAAATATCGTCTTGGCCTCGACTTCTGTTGTGTATATTACCTAGTGGTAATGTTGTAGTGGTGAAGGGGAATCTGGTGGCGGTTCCCGGTGGCGGTATTAGTTTGCTTGTGCACGCTACTGTAGAAGTGCGGGCGGTGCTCATCAAAAACTAGGTAATATACGCCATATTTTTATTTTGCCTAGGAATTTTAGAAAAGTTCACTTTCGTTATTTCATTATAATGTAATTTTATGATAGATAGATTTATAGGAAATAATTAAAGACTTTTTTTCTTCCCACATTAATCGGTTTAGGAGTAGTTTAATTTTTTTTCCCCTTTATTTGGGATAACTAACAGTCAGTACACTATTATAGTACATAATCACATTAAATTAAAACATTAAATCCGCGTATGACCCACAACATTATCCACAACTTACTAAGAATTATTAAAAACAATATATGTAAAATGTAACCCTACATGGTTACATTTTACATACATTTTTTTATGAAAGGAATGAGAGCTTCTCGGCTTAATTATAATATATAATATATAAAAATTATAATGCATATGTATGTACCTTTACATAATAAATGAATACGAATACAGAACAAAAAAAAAGAACTAATATGTAAGGAGTGTCCACAATAGATTTCTTAAAATTTTGCTTCGTGAGTGCAAAAATGTTCGTTTCGTAAAAGTGAGTATTGTAATCTGAAGCTAATTCTCTCAGCGGGATACGATTACCGGCGTTGGTACGGCTACGATCTATCGCGAATAATTGTAACACACGTGTCGCTCTATGGTGGGCTAATCTAGGTAATTTTTACAAATCTAATGAAGATGAAAGAAAGAAAAACAATTTATTTTCACAGTACAAAACAACAGCACACTTAGACACGACATAAACAGATACTAATAAAAGAGAATATAAATATAAAAATAAAATGTCATTAAACAAAAAAATAATAAAGCACCAGAAATGAAACAAAATAAAAAATATCATAAAAAGAGATATGCAATGTCCAATGACCTAAGCCTGCGCCACGGATGTAAAGTCCAGCTATAGCAATGTGTGTGTCTGTTTATTTGTAAGTAACTAACATAAAAGCACAAAAAACATTATTTATATATGCATGGATTAATTATTTAATGTGTGTACATATATATATATATATACATATATACATATATATATATATATATATATATATATATATATACGCACATACATAAATGCTAATTTAATCTCTAATAATATTATTAATATATAATTATATTAATAATATAATTTTTATTTGAAATCATTTGAAAAAATTCCGCATGAAACTAAGAACCGCTTAATGAAAATTTAACGTTTGTTTGTTTCTCGGCTTAACGCATAGGCCACATTCTCCGGAAAATTACCAAGGGATTAGCAAAATATTATCACAAGCCACAGGTAACTGTTATGAAATATGCAATTCTCGTTATCAAACTTTGTGTACAAAGGAATTATATTAATATTAGACACGTTTGATTCTAGTAATTTTGAAGTTTTGTTGTGAATTTTATCATTAATTACGAACTAATAACAATTCGCTACGGGCATTTCATAATTGTATATAGTTTAACGTCATAAATTGAAAGTACGATAGACAATATTTTGGATTTTTTTACTTTTTAATTTTATTGGTAATGCTATTAAAATTACTAATATTCCTGCTAACCACTCGAACTAAGCTAAAAACTTTTGCTAGGAGGTGGTTCAAAACTATAGTTAAATGGCTGGCTCGAACCCACGACGTTATGTTCCGCAGTCCGTACCGAAGACTTTTATGATATTTCTGCTTAAATAAATCCCTAAGCTCAATTGCCTCCTAAACATGTGAATTTATTACAACTATATATCGCCCTGTGGTCGAAAGTCCGTAAAGACCGTAAGTCATAACTTTTTATTTAATTGAGGTTTGAGTAGTTATTTGTTGGCAAAATTTTTATATTTTATAGCGACAAACTCTCTACTGACATTGGCAGTATGAACGTAAACAAACGACATACCATTATGTGATTGACATTGTCATTATGAGCGGTGATAATGATTGTATTATTTTATTTTATTTATTCATTTATTTATTTACTCTTTAATGTATTCGCTTTATGAAAAAAAATTGCAAATAGCGGACCTAATGCCTTTTGGCATTCTCTTCGAGTCAACCACGTGCATGGAGAAATAATGTGATAGGTGCTTTAGATACATCATAAAAATATTATACATAGATATATACCCAGATACATACATACATACATAATCAATTAAATAAATATATCTATAAAAATATTATATATCTATATATTAATAATTTTTATTCAATTGAATGTATTTGTAACGCATATTATATATTGATTTGAGCTTCCTCGCTTCTTCTCCATGCAAACTTTAACTATGACAAATCTCACACTCCTCCGTGCTCGCTTATGCTTAAGGGGTAAGGCGCGTACGGGCTACAAGGTTTTCTCTTCAAATATTATTATATATATTACTAGGTAACGCCCGCGACTTCGTTTTTCGGGATAAAAGTATCCCATGCCAGTCTCCAGGATGCAAGCTATCTCTGTGCCAAATTTTGTCAAGATCGGTTCAGAGGTTGAGCCGTGAAAATGTAACAAACTGACAGAGGGACAGAGAGAGTTACTTTCGCATTTATAATATTAGTATGGATTTTCTTCCGTAAATCGATTGCTCAGTAACAACCAAAAGTATTGACATTTGCAAATTTTATAAATCTTTATATCGCGATTAATTGTTATATTACAGGCTTTTATTTAATTTCACATGTCCCGTTGTCTATTTCTGCGCAATCAAATCTTACAAGTTATTATTCATCAATCATCATCAATTAAGCTGAAATTTGGCATACCTACGAAGCTTCGGTGACAATGCAATAACATGTTATCATGGAGGTGGTCTGACCATGGAGCCGAAAGCTGACCATAGAAACTCTTATAACTAAGCAAGATGGCCCCGACATGATTGGGCTCGTTGGATTTGTATGTACTATAGCCCTAGTAACATTTGAAGTCCACTGCTGGACACAGGCCTCACAAATAAAAAATCGTAACAAAAATAATATTTATTCATTTATTTCATTTTTGTTTCACAGTAATGTATTATTCCATATTTTATCCTACTAATGTTATCTCGTTTTAAATATGTTTTTTTTTATATTTACGCTAATATTTAAAGAAACTAATTTTACGAATTTTAACGAGTTTAATGTTTAACCATTTAAAACACTTTAAATTAAACTTAAAGCACTTGCACACATTTATTTGTCTTTTGAATCACTATATATCAAGGAGCTTATTGTTTGGGGTTCGGACTGCCCACCTGCAATTCGACTATTGTCGTGAACCACCTCCAAGAACAAGCTTTTGAGCTTAGTTGGAGTGGTTAACAGGAATATTAGTGATGTAGATGTAAATTGCAAATATTCTTAAAAAAATAAGAGTAACCTTCTTGAACACACTAGAGGAAAATTCACTTCTAGCAGAATTCCTATGAGAATTATTCTGCCGTCAAGCAGTGATGTGGAATGACCGTCATCTTTTGGTTTGAATGGTTTCGTTGTTAGTGTAATTACAAGGCATATGATACTTAAAAACCTGTCACAAGATGGCGAGTGCAATACGGTGCTGCACAAAATCTTCCAATAGAAGGTTGTGGCGACAACAAATCTAATATGGTCAAATATATCACTTACCATTAAGTGAACGGTTATACGGCTTTTACATTTGGTGTTGAGTATCTGATTTTTTTTTATTGTAGAAAGTGACGAAACGAGTAAAACGTTCACCTTTTTACTCGTTTCGTCATCGTAAGTGCAACGTCCGCCCACAACAAATGCTGTGTCATCCAGAATATTTCTGTGTGGCACCACACTGCACCCGTCACCTAGAGACATCAGTTCTTAAGTCTCAAATGCCCATTGATTACACTAGCTCACAGTGCCCTTCAAACCGAAACACAGTAATGCTTGCACACTACTGCTTCACGGCAGAATAACTGGCCTTGGGGTGGTATCTACCTAGACGGATTCCTGCATAGGAATCCTACCACTAATAAAGTTAAGTTATTTTTTTTAAACTAGTATTTTCCAGTATCGTGAGTTTCACGTTATTCAAATAGTAGCCCCGTTCGAAAAACAAATCAGCGACACATTCGCACAAAACGTCCGACCTTTACTAATTTAATGACAAACACGAAAATGTCTTATAAGATACAACGAAACAAATAAATTAAATGGAACTGCAAATAAACACAAGTTCCGTGTCCAATGTGGTAGATTTTTGGCGGATGGCATTGCCAATGAAAAGGGTAGCTACCCGCCAGATCGAGTGGTCTGATCTGGGGAGGACGTCTCCTCCAACTAGTAATATTTAGATGTTGTATATATAGTTCGCATCTCAGAAAACTTTCATAGCGCGATTATGGACGTATGCGAATATTTCTTGAGCTTCTCGTGTGGCGACATAGATGTCGCTACAGATTAATTGAAAGAAGTAAATTTCTCTAGCATTACCTTTTTATTTTGTTATTCTTACACCGAATGTCACCTACAATTTTCTTTTTAGTATGAAAACAGAAGGACTCCGTTGTGACAAACCGTAATCAATCTGATTATTATGGTGAAAGCAGAGCGACCAGTAATATAAATGCAAATTTGAAACGAACTTCAAAGAAATTTTGGCTAAAATTTTAGGACGTTTTCGTATTCACTCAATACTTAAGCGGGTAAAGAGAATAACTTATTAAAGTACCTGAAATAAAAAAAATAATTAAAAAAACTAAATATATTGTTTCCATTGAATAAATAGAATTCAACTGTTTTTTTTTATTATTTAAAAGCGTAATCGACTAAAGAGTATCTATAAGAATTTGATTGTCAATAAATTTGCCGAGTAAAACATTTATATTATCATTTGATTATATTTTTTCATTTTTCAGGTTTTCATTTACACTTTACTTAACTGTTTTATTGTTTTAAGGTAACAACTATTTGTAATAAGTAATGTGTTCGTCTGTAATTGGTATGCACATCAGACTTTATGTAACTTAATTTATAGGATAGGATGTGTGTACTGTTGACGTTCCAAATTATATAAATAAATAAATATTTTTAATTTAAATTTTCAGCTTGTGCGAAATCAAATTGTAAAATTAATAAAATATGTTCTATATGCAATAATAATATAACTTATTACATTTGAATATGTTTATCTCAAAAAAATATTAATTAGAAACTAATATTTTCTTTGTAGAAATCTAAACTTAGTGACTTAAAAGTAAATAGTCGCAACTGAGGCTGTGTCACTGAGATGACTTTTTGACGTAAATGTTCAAATGAAGAATATGCGTAATACTTTAAAACCAGACAAGATAAACGTATATACGTAAATGTTAATGAAGTAAAATATTATTTTATTGCTGTTATAAAATATTCTTTATGACTTCTCTGAGAGCAATTTCCTTAGTTTTATAGTTTGTTTATAAGACATTCGGAACGGGCATTAGATGTTAATGAATAATAATAAAATGCCTTCGGTTTCAAGACTTATTTAATACGATGTAGATGTATGCCAAAGTGTGGTGATTTGTGATTATAAAGAGAACTCTGGCTTAAGGGTACCGGTTCATATTCCACCTATGAAGTTAATAGTATATTTTTATGAAAGAAATTGACGAGACGTTTAGCTCGTAGTAAGTGCAACGATGTCTATAGCCAATGATGTGTCACCCAAAAACATTTATATGTGGCACCACTATACTCCCTTTATCATTTCCGCCTATCACTATTCCACTGCTGAACATAGGCCTAGGCAATATATCCGCTATTTGCATGCGGAACTTAGCATATTAACTTCCTTATATAAAATCATGTTAAAGTATATCAATTATATTAATATTTATCACGCATATGATATCCTATGCAGGAATCCGTCTAGGTAGGTACCACCCCAGGGCCAGTTATTCTGCCGTGAAGCAGTAGTGTGCAAACATCACTGTGTTTCGGTCTGAAGGGCACTCGGAGCTAGCGTAATCACTGGGCATATAAGACTTCAGAGCTGAAAGAAAAATGCTTTAGGGTGACGGGCGTAGTGTGGTGCTGTACAGAAATATTCTGGGTAACACAGCATTTTTTATGGACAGACGTTGCACTTACCATCAGGTGAACGTTTTGCTCGAATTGTCAGTTTTTAAAAATCAATAAAAAAAAGTTCATCACCATCAGAATAATTTCAGCCTATCACTAGTCCATTGTTGAACATAGGCCTCCGCCATAGATTGACACAAAAGATTGTAGCTTCCATTTTGGGGGGATTTTGCCCTAGTTGCCACGCTTGGCAGTCGCATTGGCAGCCGCAGTTTTTTTACTCAGATGTTTCAGGAAGATACTGCTGCCAATCTCCTGGTTTTTATTTATCCTTTGTGAGCTTTTACGGTACCCACGGGTTGAGATGGGGTGGTAGATTCTCTTAAGCCTCCACCACACGGCCAGTTTATAACGATATGAATAAAAAAATATTGCTGTATTTTAACTTACAGCCAGCGGAACGGGCGGGTGATAGGTAGTGTATACAGTATACAATTTAGAAATCACATGTCGTGAATGTTTATTCAGGCTTTCATAGCTATATTTTCTTGTACGAGTACAGTGTCTTCAATTTAGACGTCAAAAATACACATACCTTTATTCACTAGACCTTTTGAGATATTACGAGTTTCATCAATGTGATTTAAAAATCATAATTAATTTACATACTTTTTGTTTGTTAATTATGTACAAAAAATACTTTTGGTTTTGTTGTTGTTGTTGGTTGGAAGAAGGTTGGTTATATATAGCAAAAGTTAGACAAATATTTATACGTATAATATGCGCATAAGCATATACGATTCCTTTCAGTCACTTATTTTGATAAATGGCAATGTATGCGCAGAAATGAATATTTTTTTTTATAGATAAAATGTGACTTTATTTCGTTCATTAACAAATTAAAATTTTACATGCGTGTTGACAAGACAAACTCTGCTTAAGCTATTGTATAACATTAGAGAGAGGGGACGAAAGATGACGTGATGCCACTGCGCCGGCTCGCGATGACGTCGACCAATCACAGCCTCTCCATCTGACATGATACTTTAATGCGCGTACATGCTCCCGGCCTTGAAAGCACCATGTGTTTTCAACAAACAGTCATTACATCTCTTCTGAAAAGGGCAGATTTTTGGAAATGCCCGTCGTATAGTACCATTCACTGTTCTAATGTATGCAACTCTGGAGACACCATCGTTTCCAGTGAACGTTTTGATAATTCTTCCCATTCTCCATTTTAAAGGTGGTTGATTGTCATCTTTTATAAGTACGAGAGTGTTCTCATGTGGATCGCCTTTATGCTCCGTCCACTTGGTCCTCACTTGCAGCTCAGATATATACTCCTTGGACCATCTGCTCCAGAAGTGCTGGCGTATCTGCTCGACTCTTTGATAACGTGTAAAACGATGCTCTGGAACAGTATTCAGGTCAATAGACAGGTGAAGTTAATGGACGGCCTACCAGGAAATGAGAGGGGCTCAGTCATAATCGTGCGGATCCGTGGACATAGGTGTGAGAGGACGGGAGTTGAGCACAGCCTCAATCTCAACCAGAACTGTGCACAGCTCCTCGAAAGTTAAATGCGCGTTACCTATAACACGGCGCAAGTGTTGCTTACAACTCTTGATTCCAGCTTCCCATAAACCACCAAAATGACTAGCATAAGGAGGACCCATTTTAAATTGTATATTTTGAGATGTCGCGTATTCTTCTAAGTCTTTAGATATTTGAAGATCATAATTTAGCAAAATCATGCATTAAACCAACAAAATTCCTTCCATTATCACTATATATTTCTATTGGTTTACCTCTGCGTGAAATAAACCGCTTAAGTGCCAACAAATAAGCATCTGACGAGAGATCACTGACAAGCTCCAAATGAACAGCGCGCGTTGTGAAGCATATAAATAAACATATATAAGATTTTATAGTCTTTGCCCCATACCCCTACGGTTCAGTATGAGCACTGGACCAGCATAGTCTACGCCACATCGTAAGAAAGGGATACCTAGATCTAACCGAGCCTGAGGTAAATTTCCCATAATAGGCTTAACGGTTTGACCTCGCATACGCGTACACTTTACACAACTATGTACTACCCTTTTTGAAAGATTTCGTCCGCCTACTGGCCACCACATTTCCCTAACAGTATATACGAGTAGTAATAACTGCGGCCCGGCATGCATTAGCCGCTTGTGTTCATACTTAAATAATAAATGTGTAAAGTGATGTTAGAAGACAATAAAACAGGATGTTTCTTATTAAAATCAAAATTAAATGATTGTAAAATACGTCCACCAACCATGATAATATTTTTTCTATCTAGAAAAAGATTTAATTTTAATAGTCCGTTATCTTTAATCGGTTTTCTGTTTAAAAGCAATTTGTTTACATCTAGAAATTACTCATGCTGCGAATACTTCGCCAATAGTAACAAAGATTCATTCAATTCATCAATAGCAAGCGGCTCGGTGCGCTTGTCGTTCTTATAACGCGCATTGTAAATAAATCTTAAAACATAAGCGCACGAACGCTGAATACGATTAAACTGAGAAAACCTTTCAAACGAGAATACAGATTCTTTATTAATTCTATTAGATAACGAGCTACATATTAGATTCGATTTTATCTCATGTAATTGCATATCATTCAAATGTATTGTTTTATTTGTATCACACAAATTTAAATCATATAAGAACTGCAGCCCTTGAATCCATAAACTGTTGACACACAATAAGTCTAAACTTTGACCCCGTGATATTAAGTCAGAGGGGTTCGCCTTACCACTAACGTGACGCCTCGGCCTATCTTTTGTTAAATCCAAGATCTCTGCGGTTCTGTTTTGTACAAAAGTTTTAAGTAAGTTGGGAGGCATACGTAACCAACCCAATACTATGGTTGAGTCTGTCCAAAATCTAACATTATCCAACTTAGACCGTAAAGCATTAATAATTTTTTCAAACAAACGAGTGCCTAATAATGCGCCGCATAGTTCTAACCTAGGTATACTTATAGGCTTCAGCGGAGCTACTTTACCTTTCGAGCATAACAACTTAACGACAACACATGAATTAACATCGACAGTGCGTATATAAGCGCACGCACCGTACGCGGTTTGTGAGGATTCGCCCGCTGTACTTCGTGCTGTTAACATCTCCGGAAGTTAATAGCCATCTACCCGCATGGACCAACGTTTTCTTTTTGGCGTTAGCAGGTGTCTGCTTTCAGACACCTGTCAAGCGCCGCCCTAATCCCAAGGGTTAAGGCGGTAGCAACTGCCACCTCAAGCGACTCTTCGCGTCCCGCGGCGCCACTCCTCTCACCCCCTCACAGGGGCGACACAGGGGGCGAGGTGCGAGACGTTCTCCCGCGGGCGCTATTTTTGGTCACGGTTACAGCACACTAAACCGCTATGGAGGGTTCAACTACCTACCAATCCTTCGGAGCCTCCGCCCGAAGCCTCTCCGGCGACGACGACGCCTACAACATCTGCAGGCATCTCATCTGCTGCCACCTCATCCCCATCCGGGGACAGTAGTATGGGCACTGAAGATACCCAAGAGGAGACGTCCAGCTCGCAGCCCAGCCCCGAAATGTCGCCACTTCTAGCTAGTTTCATAAACTATTGCAAGACGGAAGGCGAACTGAAGGAGGAGGGCTCGCGACTTATTGCAAAAGCCTTCGAGGACTTGAAAACCATCAACGCCAAAGCAGCCCTAGGTAAAGCAGAAGCGGAAAACATCCAAACGCCCTGCGAAGCCCTGAAGACAAGCAGGAAGCTCGCAAGAAGCCGCGCGAAGGACTGGCAGTGAGCGGACCTTCTGGGAGCGACAGTGTGGCCACTGAGACTACCCGCCCTCTCGCCCGCCAGCCCTACGCCTTTCCGGAGCCGACTCAGGTAAGTGCAGTGCAGTCACTATTCCCCGAGTCTGCTCCCCCACCTCTCCCTCAGAGAGACCCGCGACAGCGTACCGTCGCCAAGACCGAATCCATTGCACCCTCTCGTGCGCCTACCCCAGTGTCAAAATCCGCACCTCAGCCACCGCGCTTGCCTGCAGCATCCATATTGCCGCGACGCACCGCGACGCACCGCGACGCCGAGGACACCGACGACGTCTTCATGTCCGTCAGGACAACCCACATCGCCCCGAGCTCCCCCTGCAGCACTGCATATGGGGATACGTGCACCACCACCGTTGCCTTTGGCAATGCAGGACCCCAAGACAGGGAACCTAGAGAGGTACCGGACGGGCGACAGAGCCTATGGCAACTGCCAATCGCCAATCGCCATTGCCAACACCAACACCAACTGCCAACCGTCAATCGCCGGTTGCCGGTTCGAGTGGCGAAGGAAACCGAGTGGATAAACCAAAGAAGGTCAAATACACCAGGGGAGGGGGGGGGCCTCCCCTGGTGGTCGAGCAGTTCCCAGACTGGGCCAGACACTTTCGTGTAATGGCCCAGGAATTTGGACGAAGACCCAGCGCTCGCCCCTTTGGAAAAGGGGTGAGGTTTATTCCGGAAACAGAAGTAGAGTACCGGTACCTGCAGAGGTACCTCACTAAACTGGAGACAGAGGAGAGAATTAGTTGGTTCTCCTACTCGCTGCCTGCTGAACGCAGCATAAAAGTAGCCATAAGAGGATTGCCACAAAACACCACGCCGGACGATATCTCTGACTCCCTTAAGGAGCAGGGATTTGAGCCTGAGTACGTCCGGCAGATTCTGGCAAGACAAGGACGTCCAGGGTGTATATTTTTCGCCCAGCTTAAGAGGACAGCTGACTTGATCCCTCGGATCTATCAGCTGGATGAGCTCCTCTTCATGCCGGGGATTAAGATCGAAACTTGGCGTGGCAGGAAGGGGCCCTTCCTGCCAATGTCACCGATGCCAAAAGTTCCGGCACTCCTCGCACTGCTGTCACAGGCCGATAGCGTGCGTGCTCTGCGGAGGTGACCACGCTGCGAGGGATTGCCCACGGCCACTTGAGGGACCACCGACCTGTGCCAATTGCGGGCAGGATCACACGGCTAACAATGCAGTGTGTCCTGACTTCAAGAGAGAGGCCAGGAGCAGGAAAACTAGCACCTTAGTTGTGACACGTCCGCAGCGCGCGCAACTGACAGCGGTCGAGGCAGGGGCAGATCAGCCGACGCTGATGGCTCCCGCCAACGCACCGCGTCCACGGGGCCCTCAACCCCAACCTCTAGCTGGGGGGCAACCCCCGAAGTAGAGGAAAAGGAAGAGGAAGATGACCAAGAAAATAGAGCAGGAAGCCGAGAAGGACCATAACATTGGCGTTGCAGCAGCTCCAGCAGCAGCAGCAGCAGCAGCAGCAGCAGTCGTACCCCCGGTCCAAAGACCAAGCCGACTAAGACAGCAAAGCCAAAAGACCGAGACACGATGCCTATTCCTGTTGGGAAGAAACCGGCCGGAGATGACCGAATCACCAGATCAGAAGTCATACAACTTCTGGAAGGGATGGTTTGGGCTTTCGGGTCCGGTGGTGACCCCTTACAGATCATCTTAGGATGCTTAGTGAGGATCAGCCATCCCAATGGATAGGCATCTTAGGATCCTGCATTGGAACGCCAATGGACTCGACAGAAAACTTTCTCTACTTTGGGTCCTCATGCAGGAATAGGACGTCGACGTGGTGCTCATCTCGAAGACGCACCTGCGTCCCACTTCGAGACTATACGTACCAGGATACACCACCTACAGGAAGGACGAAGTGGCTCCCCTAGGCAGATCGTACAGGGGACTGGCGGTCTTGGTAAGAAGATCCATCATCCATCTCCCCATCACCCCCGTGTGCTTCCGGACTATCTACACCCTCGGGATAGACGTCTTCCATGGGGATCAAAGGTTGAGAATTTTCGCTGCCTACCGACCACCTGTAGGCAAACTTGATCCCAAGGAACTTAGGGAAAATTTCGACGAGACCCATCCGACCATCATTGCAGGAGATCTCAACTGCAAGCACACGGGTTGGAACAGCGTCCAAACCACAACTAATGGGAGGATCTTATTCGGCGATGCCGAGGCGAGGGGGTATACAGTAGCCGGACCGGAGGTACCAACCCATTACCCGGCCATGGCAAACTATACCCCCGACGTACTGGACATCGTCGTCTCTCATCTAGTCACCAGTCCGATCATACAGGAAGTCCTGTACGAGGACATGGAGTCCAACCACCTGCCGATCCTGGTCGTATTGAAGGATGCTTCACCCGGAGCACCTTCACCAGCACCACGTCGACGGGTCAATTGGGAACGCTTTACGGACAATATGGAGGCGCACACGCACTCCAGCCATGTGTCTACACCTGAAGAGGTAGAGGCGCTGGGCGCCACTATTACCGCCACTGCGCAGAATGCGCTAAAGGAGTCCACCACCTTCACGGAGCGGAGGAGCAATATTCGCCAGATTCCACGCAGCATCCTGAACTTCATCCAGAGAAAGAGGCTGCTGCGTAGGGAGTGGCTCGATGCCCGACCCTTATGGCCGCCCTTAACACCTTGGCGGCCAAACTGAAGAGTCAAATATTAGAGTTCAGAACCGAGAGCTGGAACCAACACCTGCAAGAGGTAGAGGGGGATAGGACCTCAGTCCATAGACTCTGCCACCAGCTCTCGGGGGCAAGGAGATCTCGGAGACCGCTCAGGCACAGTGACGGCTCACTGCGTCACAGCGAGTCCGATCGTGCTGAAATATTTGCTGACTTTATGGGGCAGCAAACCCGGCCCTTCCCTATTAAGAACCCTGAACATGCCGGCGAGAGGCACCTTCGGGATTACTTCACCGGAGCGCTGGACCCTGGTGAAACACCACTTGATGACCAGGAAAGGGATAGGAAGGTTTTCTTCTCCCCGGCCCAGGCCTGGCGCATGATCCGCCAAACCAAACCCAAGAAGGCCCCGGGACTCGACGGGGTCACTAACGATTCACTTAAGCATTTCCCTCAGAAATCCGTAGTGACTCTCACAAGACTATTTAACGGCATCATCAGAACTGACCACTTCCCCGTCGAGTGGAAGAAAGGCAGAGTGATCATGTTGCAAAAGCCTGGGAAGAACATCCTCCTCCCGGGGAGCTACCGTCATATCACCTTGCTGTCCAACATATCGAAGGTGTTTGAAAAACTCCTGTTGCGGCATATAACACCTAATGCCAACCTTAGGGAAGAGCAGTTCGGGTTCAGGGCCGGACACTCGACCACACTGCAGCTCTCAAGAGTACTCAACCACGCGGCCGTAGCGGCCAACAAGAAAGAAAAGAAAGAAGTCCGTGGTTGCAGTGCTCTTGGATATGGAGAGAGCTTTCGACAGAGTCTGGCACGACGGACTCCTGTACAAGTTGTCACAGCTGCCTATCAATCATGCCATTGTGAAGGTGGTGGCGTCGTTCCTAGTTGACCGCCGTTTCGTGGTGGCAGTCGACGGCACTTTGTCCACAGTACGATCGGTTGAGGCCGGAGTACCGCAGGGGAGTTCCCTCTCCCCAGTGTGTTATTCGATATTCACCGATGACATTCCATGTGGCGACAACACGAAGCTCGCACTCTATGCCGACGATGCGGCGTACTTTTCTACATCTAAAAGTGCCGCATTCGTGGGTAGATACCTTCAGAGGACCCTCAACCTTGCGAGGTCCTGGATCACCGACTGGAGGTTGTCGGTGAATGTCGATAATCCATCGTACTGGGACCGACCTTGAAACTGCCGCCCAAATTGAGGCTCGGAGACGAGAGTATCAACTGATCCAGCACTATCAAGTACCTTGGTGTCACTATTGACCGGAGGTTAACCATGAAGCCACACACCCAGGATGTCATAGCAAAGACTCGGACGACTAGAGCACTTTTGCGTCCAGTGTTGGTCTCCCGCCTCCCGACGAGGGTTAAGTTATCTATTTACAAAACCTACGTCAGGAGCAAACTAACATGCCACGCCATGACGAGCGCTACCCAAAAACTCAACTTGCAACAACAAGAGAACTTATGCTTGCGTACCATCGTCGGCGCCCCTCGTGGAGTGCGGAACTCGACGATCCTAAGAGACCTACAGCACGAGAACCTGGACGCATTTGTGAGGCGGCTCGCGACAAATATGTCCAAGCGTGCACATGCTTCCAGTCTAGGACATCTGGCTAACATCGCCCCGCTGCACGCTAGACCTCCCGAGGGTAAGCGCCTCCCTCGCGAGCTGCGCAGTCGTTCCGAGGACTAAGCACAATACATCCACGCCGCAGGTAACCTCCGGCGTATCAACACTGCACCAGTCACCGCCCGCTCGCTGGTAGGCAGGCCGGGTATCCCCCAAGGGGGTTCCCCCTGGCCAGCCGGTCCGCGCGGAGGGCGGTGTGAAGATTCAGCACCACCAGGGTACTGATAGTGGGGGTCAACAAGGCCCCGACAAGAGTCCAATGCCAAGATTGGCACATCCAAGGCCCCTCGTGCATTTACACGAGGCGAGTGCTATTTCTGAAGGGGGCACACGCCCCGAACAGACACTCGGCGCCCTTTAGGGTTGTTGATGATCTTAGATGCAAAATGTAATTTTCATCACTTTTATTGTACCAACCAAGACCTAATGTTTTATTTAGTGTAGAATTATTTAATAAGAATTCTTTAGATTCCTCATTTATATATGCAGAACCTCAAAGTTATAAATCCACTTACGCAAATGAAAACACCCAGACTTTAAAACTTTAGATGTCTCTCGACATAGTTCTAATAATTCAGATTTAGAATTAGCTAAAATAATGCGATCGTCAACGTAGAAGTCTTCACAAATTGTCCTAGCCACTATTGGGTTATCACAATCTTGCGCCAGCTGTTTTAAGCATCGGCAACTTAAAAATGGCGCGGACGCAGTTCCATACGTAACCGTATTTAACTGGTACGAGTATATTTGTAATGGGTCACTAGGACTGTCACGCCAAATAATAAGTTGTAAATCACGCTGGGATTTGTCAATATGTACCTGCCTATACATTTTCTCGACATCCGCACATGCAACATATTTATTTTCTCTGAAGCGTAACAATATAACAATTAAATCACCTTGTATAGGCGGCCCTACGAGTTGTAAATCATTTAACGATTTGCCGCTAGTCGACGCTGCGCTTGCGTCGAATACAACTCTCAATCGCGTAGAAATTGTATTTTCGCAAAGAACACCGTGATGTGGCATAAAGTAATGGGGAATACCGTATGTGTGCACTTTAAGTCGTATGTTCTAAATTCATATATTCGTGTATGAAAGGTTTATACATTTTATTTAAATTAGGATTGTGTTTTAAGCGGTTTTCTAATGCCAAAAAACGTCGCTTAGCTTGATTAACAGATTCACCGCTAAAGTCTGGTGATAATTTGAAAGGGATGCGTACACAGAACCTCCCGTCAACGTCTCGCGTGGTCGTCTCCTTAAAATGTTTCTCGCATAAACGCTCCTCTTCACTCAATCCATCACTCCCTCTCTTTCGTACCGATAAGTCTTCAATCTCCTAGAACAAACGTAACTGTTTGTCTATAGACTGTACTATACTTACATCTTGCGCGTCTAATGATTGTATGAATTTACAATAAATATAATTTTTATTTCTTAATTTCTGTGAATAGATAATTTCTGTGAATATATTATCCAACCTAGTCTAGTATTTTGTAAATAAGATCCGTTTGATAAGCGAATTCTACCCTCACATAATAGATCCCAAAAAATGTCTGCACCAATCAGTAAATCAATCGAACAAGTTTGACAAAATTCTGAGTAGGCTAACTGTATATCGGTTGGTATACGAAACTGACCAATATTCACATACACGGCCGGTAGGGAAGACGTAATTTGCGGTAAAACAAGACATTTATTTATGTGCGTAATATAAGACTCGCTAACAGACTTTAATTCGATATCGCATGTTTTTGAACATTGTGTTATTGTGTTACCGCCGATACCTCTTATTTCATGAGTGGACTGTATTAATTGTATGTTAAGTTTGTCGCAAAGCGATTATGTTATGAAACAATGTTCGCTGCCACTATCGAGCACCGCGCGTGCCTTATGATAGTTACCGAAGCTATCAGCTATCTTAACGGTCGCTGTAGACAGTAATATAGGCAGCGATGCAGACGTCTGCGCGCTTAGTACGTCTATGTGAGTATTGCTCACCTGTGCAGAGTTGTGTATGATTTTATTACTATTATCGCTGTTGTTGCTTGATGCAACCGAACTATTTAAAAGGTTAGGAGATATAACCTTATTTGTCGACGTGGGAATTTGTGATTGTCGTTCGCTGGTTTTGTCAGTATGAATTCAGTATGAATGTGTTATGTTTTTTTTTACACTTTCGACAAGGCCCGTTCCTACACTCATTAGCCACATGTCCCGGACGTAAACAGTTCTCACATAACTCTTTTTGGTGTATAAATTTTATTTTATCTTCTAAATCATATTCAAGAAATGTTTGACATGAATACAATTTATGTTTAGCTTTGCACATAATGCATAAATCTTTTGTGTATTTTTGTGGTTTGTCTGTACTAAAATTACAGTGTACCTTATGCATGTGGTTATGAGCGCTGGAACTAGGGTGTTGTCTTTTATTTTCATAATGTATGCCAGACTTAGCGTGTGTGACACAAAGCGTTTCTAACATGTCAGTCCTATCTTGTAAAAACTTTATTAAATTATTTAACGTTATAACACAATTCTGAGATTCATTTGTCGATTTATAAAATGTACACTTCATCTTTTCCCACTCTCGTTCGGAGGCAGGATCTAACCTTGATACAATCATGTAAATAATTAGAGTATCCCAGGAGTCTGTGGGCTCACCGAGTATTTTCAATGCGCGTATATTCTTCAACACTGTATCAATAAGTTTTCTTAGTAACCCAGGTGATTCCCTTGTAACATGCGGTAATGAAAATAAGGATTTTACGTGATTGTGTACCAGCAATCTGTTATTGTCATATCTGTTAAGTACATTGCGTTTGAGCGAGGACGCCATAATAAAGACTTTCAAAACATTCACGTTCTTCTAACTGTTCTACTAAATCACTTTCGGAAAGAAATATTTCTAAATAATTCTGAATTTCATCAAAATCTTTACAAAGACTTAATACACCTTGCATACGCAATTTTAACTCCGCGCGCTTTTCATTAGTTAATGTTTTATCTATAAAAGAGGAAATATATTTTCGAAAATTCGTTAACCTACCCTTAACTGTTCCCCTTTTTTTGATTAATTCTTTCATTTGATTACTACTTAAAGAACTAGATTTTGATAAACCTGACTTTGGGTCTTCGTTAGGCATTTTGGCAATTTACAAAAAACAGGAGTACTTACAGTTGCTGTTCTCAAACTTACGGCGTTAAGTCAATAATGATGACCAGGCCTTTGCTACTGCAATCTGCTACGCGTGATAGGTATTCTTATTTTGGCAGATAAGACTTGATAACTGGGACACTGTAATTTAAAAGGTAACCACGGATAATACACAATATCTAAATGCTCCTCTCAAATAACCAGGCAGGTACGTCTCACCAAAATCAATGTGCTGCGACCGAAGGCGATTGCCGGTTGCGTTATCTCTATTAATCCGCTTTATATTTCTTCCAACTGCTGGTTTCCAATATCGACGATGAAGGTCCAAGACTTATGTATGCGCAGAAATGAATATTTTATTTCTTTTAGATAAAATGTGACTTTATTTCGTTCATTAACAAATTAAAATTTTACATGCGTGGTGACAAGACAAACTCTGCGTGAGCTATGTATAACATTAGAGAGAGGGGACGAAAGATGACATGATGCCACTACGCCGGCTCGCGATGACGTCGACCAATCACAGCCTCTCCATCTGACGTGATACTTTAATGCGCGTACAGGCAATGAGCAATTATTAATGAAAAAAAAAACTTACATAATATTAACGAATATGTTCGTTATTCAAAATAACATAAGAAATAAAAATCTGAGCAATTAAAGTTTCAATTCTCAAACCATGCATGTATTTGTTGTTGTTAATGATTGACATGTGACAATCGTCGGATAAAATATGAAATGAAGTATTTTTTTAATTAATAACATATTACAGTATTCTTATTATTAAATATTATAATAGTTTACATAAATGATTGAGATGAAAGTTTATTATAATTCATTCAAAAATACCAACTTAGGAATTTACTATACTAAATTTAAACGTATAAAATCTATTATGCAACATATGTAAAACGTAAATATCTTTATCATTTTTACACAATATTCAATATACAATGTCTTTACGGTTTCGGTATTAAATTAACGCTTAGTTATTTTAAAACACTTATTTACGAGTATCATGGGTCAGTAACAATTGTTACAGTAACATAATAGGTTTATTAATACAAGTTAAGATTGAATTGAATTGAACCTATCATTCTTATTTAAAAATAATCACCAATATGCTTCATTACTTTCTTTAGACTCCTTACCTGCCCCATAAATAACATTGTTAAAATTGAAATCAGTACCAAAAAAGCTTATATTTTTTCGTAAATATTAATATTCTTCAGCAATGTTTGTTATTAATTGACCAATTACTGATACCCGAACAGAGAAAGCATTTATAAGACTAAGTCTAACGAAGCGATTAGAGATCAAATAATTGAATCTCGAACAATTTCGAAAAGTAAGCACGAAATAATTACGTTGATATTTCTATATTATATTGGTTTAGGCTTTTACCTACAGCAAGTATAAGGTTTGGAAACATAGAGACAAAATTTGGATGAGAATAATTCTGATGTCAAGCATATGATGATAATGATAATGCTGGTGATATCCTGTGACATCATTAAAAGTAGTGACACACTACCACTTTCCCGTGTTAAGATCGCAGTAAGGTTCCAATTCCGTTGCATGCAGTATCAGATACACAGTATTATCGAAATAACATCTACACCCGGAATGACAACCAAGTTGTCATCCCTGAACATATACTCGTAATAGTGTCGTCGAAAGTTGTGCCAGTAAAACCATCCACTCGGCTACCAATTTCCAATCGAAGGTAGGTTCCGACGCAGTATCATACACAGTACTATACAAATAATATCTACAGCCGGAAACTAATCGGCAGAAACGAAGTGTATTGAACAAATATTGGTTTCAGCTTGAATTGTAACTCACGATTTTGTATATAGGTGCAATAACAACGGAAAAAAGCGGTAGTCATTACTTTAAATATAGATCCTGAGCACTTACAACAAAGTAAGTGTATGGCAAATCCTCCTCTCTTTTAAAATATATTTAAGGTATTATTTTTGTTGTCGATAGGTATCTAAGGACTAACTAAGGTATACTGACATCTTTTATTCCTGCAGAATAGTACCAAAATACGCAATGCTGTACTATACTGCTCGTGTGAACGCAATGGAGAGTACTCGTACCAAAATGGCGGCGTGGTGGTTCGCCGTGGGCTACGGGTGTGGTCTCTGCCTATATGCATATGTACCATAAATACATGTAATTTATTTATTACAACACCATATGGTTGGTAGCCATTGGGTCTGCAAGTGCAGAGTTACAATTATTACCACGTATCTTTCTCCACTATAGTTTTTTGAATTTATCCAAGTTTTGTTTTACCATTTATTGAAAAATATCAGACAGAGGCCCAAAAACTGGTCACAAACAGCAGCGCCCAAGGTACGAGATTCTGCAGTCATCAGTCCTCTCGACTTTAGTGAGCCCTATCTCCTGCTGTGGACTGCAAATTAGTCACAAGTAATTAGACTACGAATGCGAATTTACTGCGCAAATAATTTTGTTACGGTGATTAATATTTAGTACGCTTAAATTTTTTATGCTTTTTTTTATTCCAATAAGTCATTATAGCTAGTCCATAGACATGTTTATCCGTCCATGAGAAAATTTTAAGGTGCATTGTCACTCCTGAAATGTGGTTTTTAAACGACTTCAAAAAAGGAAGAGGTTCTTTATTCGTTATATATTTTTATATTATTTTTTGTATGATCGGGCATTACCTTTTTATGAACCGACTTTTATGATTCTTTCTTCGATTAGAATGGGGGATGGTCCCATACAAATTTGGTCAATTTCTGATGATGGGATCTATTAGAAAATCATGAAACTCTTAAATTTGCATAAGCATGTTTGAAGCTAATACGTTGAAGTCAGTTTTTATTAAACAATTATTCTTAAAATGCCCCACACTAGAATTTTCCATGTATCATCATAAGTTTTACAGACATAAAGTATAAACACAACCCTACATAAAAACCAAAGATTTTATGTTTTTGCAAAAATGTGTGCTCCGGCTAGGGATTCGTACTCAGGACTCGCTGCGTAGAAATCAGGTTCTCTGATGACTAGGTTACGCGGTCAACAAAATTATGATTAATTTGGGCAGTATTAGCTCAGGTCGGTAAATGTATATAATATACCAGTGTTAGCTGTTACTTTACGCTGGTATGCTGCGAGAACAGTGATGGATTGGGGTATACTTTTTTTACACAATACCGCCAACATGGCTCGTCCGTTCGAAATATGAACTAAATTGTATTTGATATATTACATTATTATAAACAGTTATACAATCATTATTTACCGGGGTTTTATCATTAGTAAAAAAACATTACGTGTTTAGGTCCACGAACTCGTGAATTCTTAGATTATATATATACTTACAACATTATACATTACACTTGTTTGTAAATCTATTTGGTTCACTGGTCATGCAAAAATATTTTACTTTGCATTAAAATGTGGCCCTTTCACATGATTAAACAATGTTCCGATTTAACTAAGTGCTTTTTTATATTCCACTTTAAACATGAAAAGGGTGCGCAAGAGAATGTACTTCAGTAATCAAACATCGAAATATATATACAAACGTTTTTTTTTATGTGTTGTTTATGCAAACGTTGGTTTACAATTTCGAAACATACGTCTGAACTAAATGGTTTTAGACTTACACCTCTATTGCATGAAAATGTTGCCCGTGTCCTCCGATATATTTCGATTTGAACACAGCAAAAAGAAAACCTCTTGTGACATGTGAAGCATGTGGTGCAACAGTTTATTTCTGCAGCAATAAAAGAACAAAGCAGTTGAAAGTTACTGCATTGTGATGTCGTCTGATGTGCGGATATTTGTTCACGATCTGTTAGATGCCTGACGTCAAGACTGCTAGAGATCACTAAGGTTAATCGTTTCTACGCTCAATTTAAATTCAATATATTACTTACATATAGTCACTTCTTTTTTCCCATAAAAGCGGTAGACAGAAGCAACAAGAATAGCCCACTTTTCGCCACGTGTTAAAAGAGATTTTGGTAGTAGGTGGTAGGAACCACCCCAGTGCCAGTTATTCTGCCGTGAAGCAGTAGTGTGCAAGCATTATTGTGTTTCGGTTTGAAGGGCACTGTGAACTAGCGTAATCACTGGGCGTTTGAGGCTTAAGAACTGATGTGTCAGGGTGACGGGCATTTGTTGTGGGCGGACAATGAACTTACCATCAGGTGAACGTTTTGCTCGTTTCGTCACTTTATACAATATAAAAAAAAATTGGGTCGCGAAACACGTTGCATTTTGGAACGAGTCAAAAAAAATCTTATTCCCACGAGTAGTAATAGTGACAACATTTCATACTTGGATGTTTCAATATATTATATTAAATAATTAGAATAAATCTTTAACTGTTATTGTACTATCGTCATCAATTGGTAATTTACGGATAAAATACGTAGTTATACTGACAAATCGAGCGATAATAAGCGGGCCACCTGTTTAAGTAAAAACCGGCGGCAGAAGTGTTCTGAAAAGTTCAGAAAAATCAGTTTAGCTAGTATTCTGCAATGTCAAATCATCCGATTCAAAATGTCGAGGTTTTTTTTCCCCAGACTCGCCTTAATGTGAAAATCATATAAATGGTTCAGCCACTTACACTTTCAATTGATTTGATTGCCCAGATGGTCCGTAACACTAGTAACTCGTACTATCACATTGACCATCCACGCCACATTTAAACTGAAAACTACATGCGAAAAAACTCACAATTTAAAAGCAATCTAAAATAGTCTTTGTTATTCTAAGAATGGGCAGGACCACATTTATTTCATCATCATCATCATTTCAGTCCATCACTAGTCCACTGCTAAACATAGACCTTCCCCAAAGATTGCCACAAAAGTTTGCAGCTCTCATTTTGGGGGGATTTTGCCATAGTTGCCACGCTTGGCAGGCGGGATGGCAACCGCAGTTTATTTATTCTGATGTTTCAGGAAGATGCTGCTGCCCATCTTCTGGTTTCAATTTTCCCTCTGTCGACTTTTACGACACCCATGGGATGAGATGGGGTGGTAGATTCTCTTAACCGCTATCACACGGTACACGGTACACATTTATTTGTTTAGTGGCATTTTTGATAATTAGATCATAAGGTATCGATGTCCATTGCATACGGCAAAGATTAACAAAAATAAATATTCATTTGGCATATGAAAATATGAAAGAGTAAGATGTAAAAAATACTTTTTATCTTTCGACATTGAGTTAATGGAGCGAGGAAGAGTATATAAGGTGATCCAATGCGAATTATTTGATTTCTCACCTCCTCAAACTATTTTAATCACGTTATAAAGTAGGAAGATAGAGGAGTATAATAGTAGTACGCACATAGTCTATTAGAATATGTACCTGCTTTTAATTGACGCGACTTGAAAATTAGAATCGCATACCATCTAATCTTGCAATAAAAAAAACATGTAAATATCTCTGAATTTCGTATTCGTATGCACGCATCCAAAGTAAACATATTCGACATTGTAATGCGTACTGAAATATTCAAACCAATATTGGATATTTACGTTATTCATATACAAGGAACGATAAGAGAATCCAATTGAATACATGAATAAAATTGTTTTTCAAACGACATTATTAACCAGTGTATAACATAAAAATTTAGAAACGTTTTGACGTAACTTCGTATTATTCCGTAGGTCCATATGTAACAATAGTTATCGTTGCCCTACATTTGAAGAGTGGGCGCGGGCGCGGGCGCGAGCGCGGCAAAATCAAACTCTTCTAGTTAGTATGAAATGGCGCAAACACATTTCCAGAGAATGCTTGAGCGCGGCGTGATAGCATATAATTTCATTTTACCGCATCGCGGCCGCGACTGCGACCGCCCAGCGCGTGGGGGAGGCCTAAGGGCTTCAAAACAATGCTTAAGTAAATTACGATTGATATTCAAAATTCTAGTGGCATTTGTTTATTGGAGACCACAATGGTGCATTTTATTTTTAAACAATAATGGCAGCTGAAATATAATTAATAATTTTTAAGCAAAAATCAGCAGTGAATTTCTAATATTGCTAATGCTTTTGTACTTGTCAAAACAAATCCAACGGGCCCAAATATGACAGAGCTATCTTGCTTAAGTAAAGAGTTCTCATCACCACTTCCGGCTTCATCATCAGACTAGCTCCATGGTAACATATTATTGCATTGATACCGAAGCTACATAGGTATGCCAAATTTCAGAGTTTGACCCACACATACTAACGGATTATGTTAAATAAAAGCTTGTAAAATTGAGTTCCATTACATTTATCGCAAACAGATGTTTACACGTCGAAAACACCCGCGCGCGTGTAGTCGACAAACCCTTCTTTCATTTTCATTACAAAAACAACACGTGTTCATGACTTGTTCGTACCGACGCAATTCAGAAAAACCCGGATCCTACTGAGATAATACGATGAAACAAGGGTCATATTCATAATCTATTTAGAATTCGTGCCCGTTCGCTACTTTTTTGATATGCATCTTCGGAATGACAAAAAAAAGACTGACGTATTTATTAACATTATGTGTGGAGAGCAGTGTGGTGCCGCACAGTTTGAATCTGGAAGTTTTGAGTGAAACTGCAACTATTAAGGACCGTAGCACTCACCATCAGGTGAAGCAAGTTACGAAAATTGATTCAGAAATGTTTTCTAAATCTCTTAAAACAGTGTATTGTTGGAAAAGATTTATACGATACTAAAGCGTAATCCTCTTTCTCTAATGGAAAACAGGAAGTGCTAAAAATGTAATAAATAAAAATACCCTCATTTCATAAAACATCTATAAAAATCGAATTACAATTTAATTAACGCGCTTTTACAAATTATACATAACAATAAATGTACCTGTAAAGTTATCGTAATGCGTTTTAACTTTTAAAAGGCATTCGATAAACCTAATAAATCGAATGCCATACAAGCAAAGATTGGAGCGTAAGGCAGAAACATTATAATTAAAAAACTTCTCATCTACAGTAGGCACATTTTTCTATGTAAATTTACAAATAAAGCATAACATTTTCCGATTGTGAAAAATAATTAACAACGTTGTTATTTTAATTGCTGTACGACTTCTATCCAATTAGTGAATGGCTGGTATTATTAAAATTTCACACCTTTGTAATTAATGGCGCAAAACATTTATGTTTTTATCAGTGCCAGACTTTGTGGGCGGAATATAGGTGAAAAAACTCATAATCATGTTGTAACAAATTGTAGCAGTTATTGAATTGAAAAATTACGAAGTCTAATTTGAGTGCAATTTCTTAATAATTATTTATCAATTAATTAATAATTGTGTGTATACTGATCAGTTGTAAACTAAAATGTGTAATATTTTTGTTATTCATTTTATTCTTTATTTTTATTGTAATCATTTTTTCTAGAGATATATTGAACTTTGCACCCAACAGCGCATGGTGGCGATGGGCTCACCACCTATCACACCAAGAGCATTATATCGTTTTGGTGAAACGTGGATTGTGGCAGTCATCTGTTTTTGCAGTGAGTGCCCAGTCTCTGACTACCCCTTATGGGATACAGTCGTGATCTTATGTATGTATTATATTGAAATAAATATTTGTTAACAGTTAATAAGATTTACGAGTATTATAGTTCAGAAATATTTATTAGGCGGATACTTTCGAAAAATTTCTGTACTTCCGACTACGGTAGTATTTTATTATTTTTAAAATCCTTCTATTTAATATTCATTGCACGATGTATTACAGATATCAATAATTAGAAAAGTAAATATTATCAAATTTTTCAACGAAAATATCAATTAAAAATGTTAGAAGTATTCGACAATAAATACTTTGTTTTATCATTTATTTTTCTACATAACATATAAGTATATTATAAAGTACTCACTGTTGTACTAGACAGTAATTCTGCAATTAATCAATTCAAATAATGATTATCGAAAACACAATTTAAACATTGCGCAGTATATACATAATAAGCATTACAAGTGGTCAACATAACCTCACTTACTGCTAACTATTACAGCATGTCGGTGACACAAAATCACAATATTTTACCCATCTAAAAAGTCAAACAAGCATATGACGCAGTCGAGTTTATACAATATATTAGAGTATATATACATGTACACAGGCCGCTATACTACGCGTCGCTAGTCTGGTGCAAGCACAAGTCGAGGTTAACGGTGACGCGAACCCAAGTTTTTCCCCTACCAAAAATCGCTCAATGCGACTAAAGAAATTTTTACTTCCAACTTTTCGCTTCTGTCCAAGTTAGTAGAACCGCTAAGTACATATGAACATATTTATAAATGTAATATATTTTATATAAAATACATGTTTTACGAAAAAAGTTTTTTGTGTGTGAGACTTGCCAGTTAAAATTTATTTTGAAAATACGATTATTTTCAAGCAAAAATAACGAATGCTCCAATTTAAAATCTATCTACATTTTTTACGTGCTATATTGAAATATCATGTTTCATTGGAAAATGGATCTGCGTCGGGAACATTTTCGTACGATGATTTTTTACGATATCAAATGTAATCTAAAACCGGACGAATCGTTTGATAAGCTTCAAATGGCACTTATGGGTAAAGACCCTTCGAAGGGAACCGTGTATCGCTAGTATAACATCTTTCAGCACGATCGACTAACTTTGAGCGATGAAAAAAGGAATGGTCGCCCTTTGTAGGGTGTTACGGAACGAAGCTTGTTAGCTACAAGTAGCAGTGAAAAATGTAATTTAAGAGAATAGGCGAATTACATATGAAGACATTGAGCACATATAGCGTATTTGCAGCATGATATTGTAGACTTTCGCGTGAGGTTTATAGTTACACGTTGACGCACAACCGCACCGGTGCTCAGAAGCAGGCCTGCGTTTAATGGTGCCGTTACTTGAACTATTACTTGACGCAGGCTCGTCACGTCGTCTGTGATGAATCTTGGATTGAAGCAACGCCTACCAGAGTGAAGCGATCGTTAAGCGCAAACAAGATTTCGATCGCTAGTTTTTTCACAGTTGATAGGACATCTGGTGTCAAATCCTATCCGAAATCGAAGTAGCATCAATGCTGAATGCTATACTATGTTGAGATGCTTGCCAAAAGTGTTCACTACTGTGAGCAACGATGGACTTTTGCTTTTATTTAAAAACGTTGCGCCTAAGTTTTAAGGATTTCTTCTGTATCGTGGGTGCGTTTTACAGTTATACATGTTTTTGTTTTAAATTACTTAAACTTACTTACTTACTTTTTAAACTTACTCTTTAAAATTAAAAAAAAAAACATTTACTCGCTTACTGTTGCCGTCCTTACTGTATTTTGAGGTCCGACTGAAAATCAGCGCTGCGATTCCGCGGCTTATGCTGAGACGGTCCCTTCCGCCGCTTCATCACCACCACCATAGCATACACAAACACATACTTTTTTATTTATTTTTTCTTTACATTGTTATTTTTCGTTAAATTTTCTCTTTGTATTGTGTATACCTTATGTTATGTGTACCATGTATTAAGTGTAGATGGAAGTGTCGGAATAAAGGTATTTAATGTCTTTTTAATTTCATAATTTTCATATGCACAACACAACCAGACTCGAAAAATTTGTGTAAAACAAATGTTGCCTCCGGCTGGTATGAGCTAGCAGCGTTAAAGCAGGCCGCAGAAGAGGTGTCTGGGACGGACTGGAAAAAGAGTTTCGAAAATTTATCCACTCACGAAATTATGCATATGCATGTTGGTGGCGATTTCTTTGACAGTTAAATAATAAAAACTTTAACCACAGAACTTGGTTCCGTAAAACTTTCTGAGTGGCGTATACAAATAATAATTCTAAAAACGAATCGACTCGTTCTTAGGGTTCCATCCTCAGAATGGCAAAATCGGAACGTCGATAGTTTTCTTACTCGTTTGTCCATTACATTTTGTAAAAACATAAGTTAAACAATACAACCCCACAGTAGTGTAAAACGATTTAAACTATTAAATCAACGCTATATAAAGTAGTCCTTTCCAAAATCGTATATTTTTGTAAGGTCAACTAACTTACAAAATTACAATAAGGGCGTGAGGCTTTCCCGCGCCTGAGTGTCTTTTATATCTTTTGTATTTACATATCTCATACTTACATATAATTTGTCCAGTCAAGTTGGAGTCAAAAAGAAGCAGGTCCTCAATTCGTCTGTGCATATTTTTTATGTGTGTGTGCGATCTTAATGATTATTTTTTGATTAGAAACGGGCGAATGGAATTCCTGAGGAAATCATGAAACTCTGGAGCTGAGCTGAGTTGAGACCGGTTTTTTGATAAAATAGTTAAGTTATAATGCCGTGAAGCAGTAGTGGGCAAACATTACTGTGTTTCGGTCTGAAGGGCACTGAGAGACAATGTAATCACCGGACATATGAGACTTAAGAACTGATGTCTCAAGGTGACGGGCGCAGTGTGATGCCACTCAGAAGTGTTCTGGGGGATACAGCATTTGTTATGGGCAGACTTCGCAGTTACCATCGGGCGAAAGTTTTGCTCGTATCGTCGCTTTAACCAATAAAATAAAATGTGAAATATGAAATAAAATGTAAATGGGAAAATCGGGCGTTTACTTATAAGAATAAAAGATACATTTTGTAGTTGCTTCACTTTATTATTGGATATGGCGACGACTGTGTGACACCATAATGCGCCCGTCACCCTGAGACACAGTTTTTAGTCTCATATGACCAGTGATTACGCTAGCTCTCAGTGTCCTTTAAACCGAAACATGGTAATGAATGCACACTACTGTTTCACGGCAGAATAACTGGTGGCATGGGAATCCTACCACCTAACCTATTTTTAGTATTTTTTTTACAAATGTCTCCAATTGTGGAATAACTAACAATATGTGCCAAAATTAATAACAACACGGCTTTGCCAGCTTATATTATCTTATCGACGAAAAATGTTTTGTGTACAGAGCTCTTTATACATTTAAACCCTTGAGTGCCATTCTATGCTTTAGTTTTTAGGCATTTTGCATAAAGTGCATCTATTACTGAATGTTTTACGACTCCATCGGTACCACGATAATATAAAATGTTAAATATGCGTTTATAACTAGAATAACGTGTTTGCCTATTAATAATAAAGTTCGTCGATTGTACAGCAGGAATTGCAGACAGCAGATGTTTTGTTCATTTATGATAGCTTTTGCGTATGCTGCCGTAAGATAATTCAAAAACTTATTTTACATTCTGAGGTTGTAGAATAATGTAACAACAAACATAATTAAAAGAGGGGATGACCACCATCCTCACGAGTTCAAACGTGCGATTGAAATATACATTTTCGGTGATGTAATTGCTGTTAGCCTTTTTGGCTTTTACAGCCTTATCGGATACTGTACTCACGGGCCAGAGGCCCGCGTGCCAGGTTTGGTTTGACCCAAACATAAATACATAAATTAACTTCGACAAAGACCTCGAAATTCGGTCTGTGCCGCGTTCGCGGCTTGCTTGCGCGAATTCGAATATCTTAAATGTTTTAAAGTCATCTAATGACCGTCCGAGGGAGGCTGCAGGCATCCATTCGGTCCTCTTGAAGAAAGGAGGTAGGGCTGCAGATTCTCCTTCTGCGTACCGTCCCATATGCCTGTTGGTCGAGGTTGGCAAACTGTTCGAAAGAATCGTTGCCACTCGTCTAAACCGGCTCTAAATCTGTCGCGTGTCGGTCCCGATCTCACCGACAGCCAGTTTGGCTTCAGACGGGAGCGTTCGACCTTAGACGCGATCATACGCGTCCGCTCCCTGTCAGAGCAGGTGGTGTCCCGGGGAGGCGTGGCGTTGACGATAAGTCTTGACATCGTCAACGCCTTTAATTCCCTTCCCTGGGACGCGATTAAGGGGGGACTAGCACATCATCAATCTCTCCTTACCTTCGAGGCGTTTTCGCGACTTTTCGACTACTTGCGCTACAGGTCCATCATGTACATGGATCAAGACGGTATAAAAATCAGGAGGGAGATCCAGTGCGGTATTCCGCAGGGGTCGGTGTTGGGCCCGTTGCTGTGGAACATCGCCTACGATGCAGTCCTGCGTATCGATCTTCCCGCTGGTGTAAACGACATCTGCTATGCAGATGACACACTGGTGGTTGCCAGCGGGAACACCTTCGAGAGGACCATGGACCTCGCCGAGCTTAGGCGGAAGTCGTCGTCGCCAAAATCCACGAGTTGTGGACTGGAGATAGCCCCTCACAAGACCGAGGCGCTATGGTTCCACAAATTGCCACGTAGCAAGGAACCTCCTGACTCCGAGTACACGGTCCGAGTAGGTGGGTCCGAGGTCAGAGTGGGAAGATACATGAAGTACCTGGGCCTCCACCTGGATAGTCGCTGGGGCTTCGAAGAACACTTCGAGCGTCTAGTCCCTCGGATCGGGAGGGTAGCGGGTGCCATGCACAGACTGCTGCCCAATCTCGGGGGGCCGAGGGAGGAAGTCCGCCGCCTCTATGCGGGAGTAGTACGATCCGTAGCCTTGTATGGGGCGCCCGTATGGGCAAAAAGGCTAGCTATCCGACGCTGTAGAACAAAACTCTACAGTGTCCAGCGGAGGATAACCATACGGATCGTACGAGGATACCACACGATATCCTTCGAGGCGGCGACCGTCCTAGCTCGCTTTCCTGCCTCTGGACATACTGGCGGATATGGATGCGAGGGTGTATCACCCGATCCGCACCCTCCGCCAGAGCGGTGGAAGCGAGCCAGATGAGGCGCTCGAGTTCATCAAACGGCAGGAACGACAGAGCGCATTGGCGACGTGGCATGCTCGGCTCCACGAGGAGCAATATGCACGCAAACGCGTTCTCAGTGCAGTCCTGCCGGTCTTCGAGGCCTGGATGCAGCGACGAGGAGGAAGACTCACCTACCAACTCACACAGTTAATTACCGGGCACGGCTGCTTCGGTGATTATCTGTGTAAGATCGGACGCGAAGCGACGGCGAACTGCTTCCACTGCGGTGGAAGGGACCAGGACTCCGCATCCCACACCCTTTCGGTGTGCTCAGCTTGGGAGTCAGAGCGGAGAATCCTGGCCAGCCGAATCGGGCGGAACCTCTCCCTGCCAGTAGTAGTGTCGGCTATGCTGAGCGGGGACACGGCGTGGAGGACCGTAGCCAATTTCCGTGAGACCGTGATGGTCCAGAAGGAGGCTGCCGAGAGGGATCGAGAGAGGACAGATCCCTCTCGGAGACGACGCCGCCGAGGCAACGGTGGGCCTCGGCACGGCCCTCCCATCAGAAATGGTGTTCCCCTACCACAAACGGGGCACTGATTCCACCACCCCAATGTGTTCTCGCCTTGTCGTGGCGGGGGGCTTAGTAACCGTGGCTTGGCCACCCACGGTGAAGCTAAGAGGGGCCCACATGGTCGACCTGTGGCGTCAGGCTGGCTGGCGAGAAGGTTGCTGCGAGTGGGCTACGCAAGCCCACTCTGGATGCGAATAGGCGGACTGCTGGGGGGAGCAGTACGCTGCCCTCCGCAGCCGAGGTGGAGTCGCGGAGGAAGAGTGTAGGTGTATCATTGCCTCTCTTCCTACCCTCCGCGGCCGTTATGTGGTTGACGGCGGAGCCACAGACCAGATCCTTCGCCGGGGCCGGGAAGACTAGTGCTTTCGAGTGCAAGTTTCCTGGCCCCGTGGCCTCCGCGTGGCGGACTCGGGGGAGGCTCCGTTGCGCACACAAAAGGGGGGCCGTGTCGGAAGGCGTGTCGCGTGTTCCGGCGCGCCTTACGAGGAAGGAGACAGGAGAGAAGTTGGCAAAAAAAGGTGGCACTGACCCCGTAACAGGGGCATCGTTGCCCCTGTTACGGGGTGCCACTATAGACAGGCCTGACAAGCCACATATCGTTTTAATATTGAATATTTCTTTGCCATCCGAAGTTAGCTCCAGTATGGCAAGAACGAGATCGAAATATTTCTTGTTGTGGGGTGATGCATGCGATGCAACTACAGAACAGGAATGTTTTTAGCTTTAAGGTCACTTAAAATGTGACATGTTTCTAGCTCTTTTGACAAGCCGCGTATGACTACGCGGAGTCGACGGTCTTCTGCGAGCGAATACGTGTGGAAATTAATATTCCTAGCACGTAAATGGCTGGTTACAGTCCTAAAATCGTTGACGGTGCTTAGGTATACGCGGATACCTTGATACTAATTACTTGATACTAGCTACCTATTTTCGCTTTTCTCACGACGGAGAAGCCGTTGTCCTCACAGTCCATGTCGGATCCGGAATCCGAAAAGGGCCGCGGGCCCAAGAATGGATTGCAATTCCCGGAAGGTGCAGGTTGAAAGTCTTAACTTAGCACACATGTCAACTATAATGGTCAATCATAATACTATTACTAATTTATTTTACTTGAATTAAAAATATTAGTTACAAATAAAATCTTCATCAGTATTATATCAGTTTCATATAGCTCGTAGAACCGATAACCGTTGGGGAAGAAAGGTTCTCGAGTGGCAACCACGTACCGGCAAAAGGACTGTAGGGCGAACCCCACTTGATGGAGTCAAGACATGCACGGTTTTGTGGGAAGTCGATGGATGCAGGTGACTCAGGACCGTGTTTTGTGGCAATCTATGGGTGAGGCCTATGTTCAACAGTCGACTATGATAGGCAACAAAGCACAAATTATGATTATATCAGTTACTCATTCCCTTATTAAAGTTTGCATTAAAATATATAAAAATTATAGTTCTTTTTTCTTGTTTCAGGTTAAAGTTAACTATGTTGGACCGTAGCTTCGTTCAGCTTCTTCAAGAGCTCGGATTTGGAAAAATGTGATAACAGACTAGAAGAAAATATTATGAGATACATGCTAACCGCACAAAAGGAAGCGGACAGTAGCAGAAAGCACTACAGTTTTAACCATGACAACAATAGAAACAAAAAAAGCCTATTTATGATGCCTAGTTAAGTAGAAAGATAAATTATGCAGACCGAATCATGGACAACTAATGGGACGTTACATAACGATAACTTAACCAACTACAATCAAGATGGAAACATTACTGAGCTCACCGATCCCATTGAAAATAAATCAGTTCAAGCCGTCTTCTGTACAGTTTATACAATTATTTTCGTCGTCGGTATCTTCGGTAATGCATTAGTTTGCTATGCTGTTATAAGAAACCGAACAATGCAAACTGTCACAAATTTATTCATCACGAATCTTGCGCTCTCTGATATATTGCTATGTGTATTTGCAGTGCCATTTACGCCTCTTTACACTTTCCTAGGAAGGTGGGTGTTTGGTAGTTTGTTATGCCATATCATGCCTTATGCTCAAGGTTGCAGTGTCTATATTTCTACTCTTACGCTGACTTCAATAGCGATCGATAGGTTTTTTGTAATCATTTATCCCTTTAAGCCCCGAATGAAGATAAAAACATGTATTGGACTGATAATTTTCATTTGGGTTTTTGCTTTATCGGTAACATTTCCTACGGCTACTATATGGGACTTCAGGACATTTACTGTGCGGAGGAATGGCCATCAGATCAAATAAGAAAAGCTTTTGGAGCAGTTACCACTATCATGCAGTTCGTAATACCTTTCATAGTGATGGCATTTTGTTATACTTGCGTTAGTGTAAAACTGAATGATCGACTCAAGTCAAGACCTGGCAGTAAAAATAGTAAAAAGGAAGACGCTGAACGTGAAAGGAAAAGAAGAACAAACAGAATGCTCATAGCGATGGTAGCTATTTTTGGTCTTTCGTGGTTGCCATTGAACCTTATAAATATAAGTAGCGATTTTTATTCTTTAGCTGAAGCTTGGAGATATTATATGGTACTGTTTTTCATTGCGCACTTTATAGCAATGTCTTCCACTTGTTATAATCCCTTTTTATACGCTTGGTTAAATGAAAATTTCCGTAAGGAATTTAAGCAGATTCTACCTTGCCTTGGTGCGTTTGTAATTAAAAAGTCGAAACGAAAATTTAATCAATCGGAAAGAACCGGTATGTATCGCTCCGAAAAAACCTGCAACGGTAATGACACTGTTCAAGAATCCTTACTGACTTCAACTGTACATAGAATGCCCTCAAGTAGATGCAAAATTGAATTCAACGAAAAATTAAAAGTTTATGAGAATGACGTTGAAAACATAAGTCCCGACGATAAACCCGAGGATAATACAAGTCCTAATGACAACTGTATTAAAATGTATATGTTTGTAGATAAGTCAGTAATTACGTCTGATAAGGAGCCTATAGTATCTGCTCTGTAGCTTTGAAGGTAAGTTTTCGATGTCTACAAGATGTTTATTTATTTATTTAAACTTCTATGCACTCAAGTTGTACATATGCCGGACTTAATGCCTGAAGGCATTCTCTTCCCGTCAACCTATAAGGCTAAGCAGAGATAAACATTAAAAAAACAACATAGATAGTACATATAGTAATAAGATGTACATAATTATACCAATACATACACATACAAATATATACATATATAAGTCAATGGTTACAAGTACGTAAGGACCGTGTTTTGTGGCAATCTATGGGGGAGGCCTATGTTCAACAGTGTACTAAAATAGGCTGAAATGATGATAATGATGATATACACACACGTATTCATATCTACATATACATATTTACTTATAACTACTGTATAAATATACTATTAGATAATTATTAACATAGAGGAACAGAAAACTGTTACTGTTAAAACATTGTGCAAATTTAATTTATATATATAACTTAATAAAAATGAAAAGAAATTATATTTCATTAATTTTAAAGTGTTTTTTTCCTTTACATTGCAAAACTAGTTTTTTTGTTGAAGCATCTTATGCAATTTTTAGACTTCAGAAAATGTTAGTATGTGAATAGCTATTTGACTCTCGCAGTCGTAAAGGTATTAAACTGTGTTTCAGTGACGAATTATTCATAAAAAGTATAAGATGTTAAAGGTCCATAAAAAATAAATTGACTTTTTTACGCTCTAGCTTTATAAGACCTGTTTTATATCCGAACCATATACAAAGATGAAATTGAAAACTTATTAAAAAGATTAATACCAAATGATTATATCAGCCAAGCATGATCATCATCAGCCAAGCATCAATGTCCACTGCTGGGCGTAGACTGCGCTTGGCTAGGGGTGATTGACTTTTGTTTGATAGGGAGGATACTTGGCACAACGATTGGTGATAACAATACCAGACGATCGCACATTAAATTCTACTGCTCGCCATCGGCGAACATTACTAATATTTCTGTTAACCACTACAAATAAGCTTAAAAGCTCTTGCTAGAAAATGATTTACGACAATAGTCGAATGGCGAGTTCAACTCGACGTCGTCATGTTTCTCAGTACCCTAAACCATTAGGCTAACAACGTTTAGTCGTATGATCACTGCATCTCTTGTCGTAGGTGGAACAATTGCTTAAGGTTACTATAAGGTTCTACTGGTGGTAGGATTCCTATGCAGGAGTCCGTCTAGGTAGGTACCACCCCAGGGCCAGTTATTCTACCGTGAAGTAGTAGTGTGCAAACGTTACTGTTTCGGTTTGAAGGGCACTGTGAGCTAGCGTAATCACTGGGCATATGAGACTTAAGAACCTATGTCTCAGAGTGATGGGCACAGTAGTGTCAGACAGAAATTTTCGGGTTGACACAGCATTTGTATTTGTTATGGGCAGACGTTACACTTACCATCAGGTCAACATTTTGCTCATTTCATCACTTTATGCAATAAAAAAAAGGTAACTGCCTGAGAAATCCCATGGTTTCCAACAGGTGGCAGGTGGCAAAAATGCCTGGCCAAAAAACTCAGACCATTCAAGGGTAGCAGAATCCAGTATACAAGTAAAGTGTTACTGCTATCTCTAGGCGAAAAATAAAATAAGCTTATGAGGAAGATTGGTCAAATGACGTGATATAAGTTGTTCATGATATTAGTTTTAACGTTTGAAAAGGGTTATAATAATAATGTCCTCTTATTCGATTTCGATCACGGCGACATCTCCTAGATGATATTTAGAAGTTGCCATCTAAGCAGGATAGATATTATAATGCCGAACGTATTTTATATTTTACATAATTGTTACCGATTTAACGCATTTATTACAATCCCGATGTAACGTACGAGTATATGCGGTAAGATAGGTAAAATTCAGCGATGAAGACGCCAGACTATCACTATATATATAGAACCGAGAAACGATTGTTTCGGTTGGAATTCCACGACGCTAAACGCCGAGCTACGCAATCGTCAAACAACAAAACAAACGTTATTTTAATTAAACTTTTTTTAATCAATGTTTTATTATGTTTCAGATATAAAAACTACAATTTGAAAATGCAAAACACCGCGACGATACCTTTTCTCTACTGTATATAAGATGGTGTTTATAAAAAGAATATTTAATATAAACAAAAGTGAACAAATTGAATTTCGCCTTTATTGGTTATAATTACAAATCTAATTTTGATTTACTTTGTGTCCTCAAATAAATAGATGTACCTTATAAATTAATACCCTTATAAACGGTTTCGTATAAACAAAACCGTGACTGTTACGTGATTGTAAAAATAGAAATAATTTTAATACCTATGTAATATATAGCAAAATTTATATAATGAATTATGAATAAAAAGTATTTACGTCAATAAATAGTTCATCTGAACTTTGAGCCCATTGACGAATGTACTTTTTAATTCGCTTTTTTTATTTATAATAGCGATATGTAAAATGTAGAATAAAATATTTTTGTAATTGTTAAAAGTGATCATATGTGTAAGTAGTAATACGAAATCTATAATTATGCCTTTTTCAATATGATGTCAATGAAACTGAATGCGTGCAATTCGCTATCATGTCAATAAAGTGTGTCCAATACCACAGAGTTTTTAATGTAATATTTAATTTTTTAATATTTCATTACCGTTATTTCATTCTAAACAAAAAAATATGATTATACTTTTGTGACCAAAACTGGACCAGATTTTTTCTATCAATTTTCGGAGCGTATTTTACTAAAATTATTTATAATTAATGAATATTAACTTTCTATTTAAATTTTTATCTCATATAGTCATTTCTATTATTAATTTCGACAGTAAGGTATAATTTGTGTGTTGTGTGAAAGGCAATATCGTAGAAGTAACACGATTTATTTTAATATATGTAATTCTTATTTGATATGCAACATGTTTATTCCATGAACCATGTTAATATTATTGCAATGTCAAATTTTAGTCAGTCAACCCAAAAATTATGATTATTTATTTTACCCTTTCTGTTTATCTTTTCTCTTCTTTCCTTTTCATCCCTTTTGCATTTCCGTGTTAAGTTAATCTTGGTTAATATTGAATTATATACGGCAAGTGGGTAATAAAATGAAAACTACGTAACTAAAAGTCATAAGTAAATTTCCAATAGTCGACTTATTAAAGTTGAATGTCAGTACTTTACGTGTTATCCGAAATTGTTGATCATAGCTCATTTTTTACATTATATATTTGGATTTCATTTACATTATGACATACATAATCTATTTTAGGATTGTAGGTAATCGAAATATCATCATCATAATTTCAGCCTATCACTAGTCCACTGCTGAAAATAGGCCTCCCCCATAGATTGCCATAAAGCTCTCATTTTGGAGGGATTTTGCCGTAGTTGCCACGCTTGGCAGGCGGGTTGGCAACCGCAGTTTATTTATTCAGATATTCCAGGAAGAATTTTCCCTCTGTCGACTTTTACGACACCCATGGGATGAGATGGGGTGGCAGATTCTCTTAAGCCGCCACCACACGGCTATTGGTAAAAATATTATAATGATAATTAATCTAAATTAGTATAAAAAGAATATCTAAAAATATTTGCGAAAATGAAAAGGACACTGATATGATCGTACCTTTAGATGGAATATTTTTATAATGTATATATGAAAAAGTGTATATAAATATAAGACTAAACCCCTAGGTGTGTTAAAGTAAATTCGATCGGTGCATGACTGTGCTGAAGTGATGATGATGGTATTACACAGACAAATTGCACATACACAAACTTCGAAACCCACAACAAACTGTCTGTAGTCCATACAAGTATATAAGTATACGGGAATCATAATGCGGAAAATAGTATAATTGACATGCATATGACGACTTATAAAATGATAAGAAATAGTAGGGCAGACCGGGGTTGGTTTGGGACTGGGGTAGGTAGACTAGATGCTCCTAACTTCTTGCAGGTTTGAGTGAGAGAATCAACGTTGCACTCAAAAAAGCCTGCTGCTTGACCGCTCATTTGCACAGAACAGTCAGTTAGAGCGCAATATCAATAATTGGGATACCTAAGTAGTTTTTTATCAACACATCTTTTTTGTTCTTACATTGTAATTTATAGTCAAGTTCACACAAACTTAATTTGAAATGGAAAGTAAATTATTATAAATGGTATACAAATACGTATTATGACTGTTATGCAAAGCATTTTAGTTTAGTGAATTTTTGAAAGCAAAAGCTCCGGTCGGGGTTGGTAGGCCAGTTGCGTATTGGTTGACTGACTATGATCCATATGGTCCCATTTTTTCGAAAATATTTATGGTTTACGAAACAAATCAAAGATTGGGATAAAAAATAATCATTAAACTATAAATAAACCCATCTGGGTAGAATTCAGCAAAACTTATGATTTTTTTTATTGGATAAAGTGACGAGACGAGCAAAACGTTCACCTGATGGTAAGTGCAACGTCGGCCCATTGGAGATGCCGTGTCACCAAGAATATTTCTGTGAAATTTTTATTACACATTAAATTTTGTCATCCCGTAATTCAAGTCACCCTGCAACAGTTGAGTATTCTACCTACCCCGGCATCGGTGCAGGTTGACCACCTCGGAGAGGTTTCCTAAAACTGAAAAAATCCGGATTTTATTAAATAATATCCACATAGAACCTTTTTTTTATAATTGTCTATGAGATTTGGCACAGTTTACAATATTTTTTATTAACACCAAGACAATAGTTTTTTTTTAAAAAAAAATGATGACCAAAAACGTTATCAACCATCCCCGGTCTGCCCTAACATATTTGATGCCACAGTTATAGTTTTCTTACTCCTAAGGGATTGCCTCCTATTAAATAAAACAGAAATGTTTGTTCAACACAACTTCGATGATTGGCTTTGATCAATAGTAATTTTTTGTTTCTAGTTGTAACTTCAAATAGCATGAATAACAGTCTTTGTGAAGAAAATAAATAAAATGACCAATTTTTTTGTACAACGATTTATTGATACAAGAAAGTTACTTGTGTTTTATGCTGGTTGTAGAATTCCTATGCAGGAATCCGTCTAGGTAGGTACCACCCCAGGGCCAGTTATTCTGCCGTGAAGCAGTAGTGTGCAAAACTTACTGTGTTTCGGTTTGAAGGGCATTGAGAGCTAGCGTAATCACTGGACATATGAGACTTAAGAACTGGTGACTCAGGGTGACGGGCGCATTTTGGTGTCACACTGTTCTGGGTGAGACAGCATTTGTTATGGGCAGACGTTGCACTTACCATCAGGTGAACGTTTTGCTCGTTCCGTCACTTTTATTAAATAAATAAAAAAATAATTATGAAAAATCTGTCACTTTATCAACAGTTTTTTTTTATTAATAAAAAACGAATGCCTGTGGATTTTTGTTTGCCTGTTTCTTTGGTAGCTCAGAGGCTAGGCGCTCGCTTTAAACTTTATAGTACGCGGGTGAACTGGGTTCGATTCCCGCTGATTAACCACGTGCTCGGCGGTGAAGGAAAACATCGTGAGCAAACCTGCATGTCTGAGGAATAAAAAATATTTCGAAGACATGTGCAGTCCGCCAACCCGCATTGGAGCAGCGTGGCGGATTCTTCCTAGCTCCAAAATCCTCTCAGAAATGAGAGGGGGCCTGTGCTCAGCAGTGGGACATTTAAAGGCTGAAGGAAACGGAGCGGTGGGAGAATGTAAAAAAAATACTTTTCAACGAACTGAATTTATACTATTTTTTGTTGAATACTAAAAAAAACTTTTCATTTAATTTCAATCACGAAAAATAGCATAAGTCTCTCATCAATTTTAGAATATTTTTTTTTAAGAAAAATCATCAATCCTATATACAAAAGAGAAATATTTTTTACACTTTGTAATTTATTTAAACTTGAGCTTAATTATAGTTTTTGACGTTTTAAATATTTCGATAGTTCATTGATGACGTACGTACGTAACTATAAAAAGACAGTCACTACACTACTGTTTAATAAACTACATTTTTATTAACTTTTGTTTAACAATATTAACCTTTAAACGATACATAACGTATCGTTTCAAAGGTTAAAAGACATTTTTAATAAAGTTATAAATGCTTGGGCCCCCTAGGCTAGCCGAGGCTATCCGGTGAACCGCATTAGACTCTCTTAGTAGGAAAACTAATTACTGCTAGCGACATTTAACTTTATTCTGATATTGGGGGCAAAATACAACGTACTATTTTTTATTGAATTTTGTAATGTTGGTAACATATTTTTACTTAATTTGTATTTGTCAAATCATTTGTGAAAGCGAAAAGAATGATAAAGTCATAATTATAAAGGTATCGCCTGTTTTGCTTTGTCGTCATCAACATTTCAGCCCAGACCAGTCTTCTGCTAAACACTGTCTTACTGGTGGTAGGATTCCTATGCAGGAATCCGTCTAGGTAGGTACCACCCCAGTGCCAGTTATTCTGCCGTGAAGCAGTAGTGTGCAAACATTACTGTGTTTCGGTTTGAAGGGCACTGTGAGCTAGCGTAATCACTGGGCATATGAGACTTAAGAACTGATGTCTCATGATGTCTCAGGGTGACGGGCGCCTTGTGGTGTCACACTGTTCTGGGTGACATAGCATTTGTTATGGACAGACGTTGCACTTTCCATCAGGTGAACGCTTTGCTCGTTCCGTCACTTTTATTAAATAAAAAAAAAAACATAGGCCTCCCCCACTTATTGCCACAAAACACTGCGACTTCCCGCAAAATCATGCAGGTCACCGCTCCATCTAGTGGGGCTCTACACTGCGCTTATCGGTACGAGACTGCCACTCAAGAACCTTTCTTCCCCAACATTAATCAGTTCTAAGAGCTATACGGCGGTTATAAATAACTGTAAATAAATTATTACTAGGAATTATCTCTTATTATTACGCATTAGTCCGCCTGATGGATATGTTTGCTGACTACGTCTGCGTTGCTTAGTGGAGAGAGTACCTGATCTCTACGACGAGAGTCCTGGATTCGAATCCCAGTCGAAGCTAAAATTGGTGTAAAAAGACAAATTGGTTTTCGGATCTGAATCATAGGAAATTATAATATTCGGTCCGAGTGTTGGAAAGAACTAGTACCATAGAAAAAATATGTGTTTCTATTGCTTATGTATGATAGAAGAAGCTTATAAACAATATTATGTATAAAAGTTAATAACATTACATGAAAATGATGACGCAAGATATATGTATAATTTCGGTGAGTTAATTGCCTTTTTGGCTTTTACAGTTTCATCGGATACTGTGCTCACGGGCCAGGGGCCCGCGTGCCAGGTTTGGTTTGATCCAAACATAAATACATAAATTAACTTCTACAAAGACCTCGAAATTCGGTGTGTGCCGCGTTCGCGGCGTGCTTCCGCGATTTCGAATATCTTAAATGTTTTAAAGTCATTTAATGACCGTCAGAGGGAGGCTGCAGGCATCCATTCGGTCCTCTTGAAGAAAGGAGGTAGGGCTGCAGATTCTCCCTCTGCGTACCGTCCCATATGCCTGTTGGTCGAGGTTGGCAAACTGTTCGAAAGAATCGTTGCCACTCGTCTAAACCGGCTCTAAATCTGTCGCGTGTCGGTCTCGATCTCGCCGACAGCCACTTTGGCTTCAGACGGGAGCGTTCAACCGTAGACGCGATCATACGCGTCCGCTCCCTGTCAGAGCAGGTGGTGTCTCGGGGAGGCGTGGCGTTGGCGATAAGTCTTGACATCGGGGCCCGCGTGCCAGGTTTGGTTTGACCCAAACATATATACTTAAATAAATTTCTTCAAACAAATCGAAATTCGGACTGTGTCGCGTTCGCTGCGTGCTTGCGGGACTTCGAATATCTCAAATGATTTTAAGTCGTCTAATGACCGTCCGAGGGAGGCTGCGGGCCTCCATTCAGACTGTCGACTTGTGTGTCGGTAACTCTGGGCGGTGAGAACCGCCCTGGAACACGGGTGTATCGTGTGTACGCGGTGTGATTGTCGACTGCTGCGCACCGCTCTCTACGGCGGTCGCGCGTCGTGGTGCGTGTTATATTAAAGCTATTAACTGTGTGTACAGTGTAGCCTGGATCGTGACTGACCGTGTCGTGGTCAGGGAGTGCTGAGACGTCCGTGTGGTCTAGCACATTTCGCGGGCGACGTTTGCGTTCGGTCGCGTTTCTATCTGGTCGGTAATTTGCTGCTTTAACCACTAGCGGGTTTGAATGAACCGCGGCTTATTCGAAAAACCGCCGTGATAATTCTCTGAAGTGTTCAGAGATTAAGGGCATTTCACAGTCGCTGTGAAAGTCGTTGCGAAGAAAAACGTTGCGTTGATACCAACCGGCTCCGGTGGCAGTTCGCAAGAATCGATTTTGAACGCTTCTTTAATTGATTGCCGCGTGAGCGAAAGCGACGCAAGCATAGGCCATTACGGGTCTTATGCAAGTCTTATAGAGGCGAAGTTTGTGTCTTAAGCACATTTTGCTTGAAGAGCAAGTTAATGGAATTAGTCGGCTTGAGATAAAAGCCGCTCTATTTCGAACGTTTTTTATGTGAGCAGCGAACGACATCGCTGCGTCTAAGCAAGATATATGATATATAACACCAGCCGAATTCAATGTTGACGATAAGCGATAATATATGAGAAAGGGTGCTGTACCCTTTCTCATATATTAGTAGGTACTAGGTAAAGTACTTTAGAACACATCAAACCAAAGCAATTTGGTTGTTTTTCCCATGGACTAGATGAGCATGACTTTACGATTGCCGATGACTTTCAAGAAAAACGGATCGGATATTTGGAGTATGATTAATCTGTGTAACAATTTGATATTTAAGGTTGTATGATATTAAAAATTCTTTGATGGCATCCATCTTTCTGGATCTATGTGATATTGATATATTTGAAGCAAGAGTAAATAAACATCATCTAATCTAAGAAGCTCTCCCATAGTCATCAACGCTTATGGAACTGAGATCAAATTTGATGATAGGCTGTAAAAATGTAAAGTATATTGCATTGAACTTTTTATTACTAATGTTTAGAAAACTGTTGTGACTATTTCGACGATTTCCCGAAAACTTACTGAAAAATTACTGGTGGTAGGATTCCTATGCAGGAATCCGTCTAGGTAGGTACCACCCCAGGGCCAGTTATTCTGCCGTGAAGCAGTAGTGTGCAAGCATTACTGTGTTTCGGTTTGAAGGGCACTGTGAGCAAGCGTAATCACTGGGCATATGAGACTTAAAAACTGATGTCTCAGGGTGACGGGCGCAGTGTGGTGTCACACCGAACTATTCTGGTTGACACAGCATTTGTTGTTGTAAGTGCAACGTCCGCCACGTTGCACTTACCATCAGGTGAACGTTTTGCTCGTTTCGATACTTTATACAATAAAAAAAACACATTTCGTGTCCCAAATTCAATCTAATTGAGGTAGTAGAGACTAATTACTGTCTAAACTTAGACACTGTGACCCTTCAACCTATTCAATACTTACACCAACTAGACGTACCTCTATCACCAGTTACGAACAAATAAATTGCGACAACGAATCTCTAAGTATTTATTTTTTATTTATTTATTTATTTAAAATTTATTGTTTACCCTAAAACGATACAATGGGCAGACTTAATGCCTATTTCACATTCTCTGCCAGACAACCCAGGGCGCAGTGAAACATTGTGGCAGGTGTTACCACCTATTAAACTATTCATAAATATAAAACTCAATACAAAAATGCTCAAAATACATATTAAATAAATACATACTTATATATAATTATGATAAATATACAATGATACACAAATATGCACATACATGTAAACTAACATTTATACACACTTACATATACAGAAATACGTATGCAATGGTTTTATAAAAAATTGTAAAAACAATCCCCAAATAATTTTATCTGCAATCTTTAAAATATTGCTCCCGTACTAACCCGTTCAAAGCAGATCTTATTTTGAGCTTTTCTAATGTCATCGGGCGAGGAGTTCCAGATATATATTTTCGGTGATGTAATTGCTGTTAGCCTTCGGCGACTTTTACAGCTTCATCGGATACTGTGCTCGTCGTGGGCCCGCGTGCCAGGGGCCCGCGTGCCAGGTTTGGTTTGACCCAAACATAAATAAATAAATAAAAACTCCTACAAAAACCTCGAAATTCGGACTGTGTCGCGTTCGTTGCGTGCTTTCGTGATTTCGAAAATCTTAAATATTTTTAGTCATCTAATGACCGTCCGAGGGAGGCTGCAGTCGTCCATTCGGACTGTCGACTTGTGTGTCGGTAACTCTGGGTGGTGAGAACCGCCCTGGAACACGGGTGAATCGTGTGTACGCGGTGTGATTATTGACTATTGCGCGCCGCTCTCTACGGCGGTCGCGCGTCGTGGTGCGTGTTATATTAGAGCTATTGACTGTGTGTACAGTGTAGCCTGTATCGTGACTGACGGTATCGTGGTCAGGAAGAGCTGAGACGTCTGTGTCGTCTAGCATGTTTCGCGGGCGACGTTTGCGTTCGGTCGCGTTTCTGTTTGGTCGGTAATTTGCTGCTTTAACCACCAGCGGGTTTGAATGAACCGCGGCTTTTTCGAAAAACCGCCGTGATAATTCTCTGAAGTGTTCAGTGATTAAGGGCATTTCACAGTCGCTGTCATTGCGTTGATACCAACCGGCTCCGGTGGCAGTTCGCAAGAATCGATTTTGAACGCTCTGTAACTTCTTTAATTGATTGCCCGTCGCGTGAGTTAAAGCGACGCAAGCATAGTCCATTACGGGTCTTATGCAAGTCTTATAGAGGCGAAGTTTGTGTCTTAAGCACATTTTGCTTGAGGAGCAAGTTAATGGGTATAGACGGCTTGAGATAAAAGCCGCTCTATTGCGTATGGAGTTCCAGAGCAGTGCAGCCTAAACTATAAATGATGAAGTAAAAAAATGCATTCTAGTACTAATTATCGAATCAATCATATTTTATGAATACTTTAACATGAAACATTTCTAAAGGACGTGTTAAACATGCTAACTACACGTGCTCCTGTTACTTAATTTCCCAATTAATCATACGCCAACCGACAATGAGACGAGGCATACAAAGGTAATTCCGCCCTCACTTCACTCATGATAATATACCCTGCTCATTTGCACAAAGCAAACATTATAATCCGACTTATATCTATAAAAGCAATTTTCACTTTCATATTTTGATATTCCAGTTATTTATAGCACATATTGTTTACGTAGATTTGTTTTCTGAAATGTAGAAAATTGTTTTTATTATTTCGAAACAATTCTTCATGGCTCGACTGATGGAGTTATTGTTTACTAATATTAAACACCATCCTTGGTTTCTTGCACACCTTTGTTTCTAATTAACGTTTCTCTGAGATATTTTCAAGGAACTAACCAAAATAAATACGTAAATGATAAACAAATTTACTAAATACAATAAACTTTCTTGCATTTGGTGTATTGTTCTTAATTATCATTAACGGCATAATTTTATATTTATCATGTACATACGTTTATTTCTAGCAAGCACTAAAAATATTTTCTTATAAGGTTAAGGGTATCGATAACAGTGGACTTATTTATGCTTAAAAACAACATTGACCAGACACAAAAGTGAATAAAACGTATCAAGCGCAAGTTTTAGTCCTATTAAGCAATTAAGTGCATCGGAAAACTTTGTTCAAGTGAACTTTAGAATTACAATAAAGATGCAAAGATAATTCGCAGGTTGATGACCTATGCTGTGTTTAAATTTCATTTGTCTTTACAAGATTTTAAGTTAGATTAGAAATTTAAATAAAAGATAGGAAATTTATATTAGATACATTTTTTTAAACGAATTTCACATGTAATGTACGATTAACCTTAGACGAGCAGTCTAAGACCCGATTTCACCGATTGCTTTGGGAACCAAGTTTAATAAAACCACGTTTTACTTAACTGAGTTCATATGTATCATTAGATCTCGGTTTTCGTCTTACCGATTTCAACGACTCCCTTTTGATCGCATTTAGTAGTGTTATTGTAGTGTTTAGGTTACTAACAGTATACTCACTTAAAGACATGGTTTGTATCTATTATAACATACATATAATATATACAAAGCATATCAAAGTAATGTAGGTGGCGATGGGCTCACCACCTATCACACCAAGTGCATTATATTGTTTTGGTGAAACGTGGATTGTGGCAGTCATCTGTTTTTGCAGTGAGTGCCCAGTCTCTGACTACCCCTTATGGGATACAGTCGTGATCTTATGTATGTATGTATGTATGTATCAAAGTAGACAGAAGAAAAAAAGAAGTTTCTTTTAACGGCTTAGAGCTTAGACGACTTAGAGAGGCTATTATCTTTTTTTCATTCATATAAGATTCACTGCTTTTGTAGAAATAAATTACTTTAATGATTTCTAATATTTACGAGAATGTTACACAATAAAAAAAATGCGTTTAATTTTGAACTATTTATAACCCGACGTTTCGAGCGCTTTACGGTACCCATGGGTACGGTAGAACGGAGGTGACAGATGTCCTGATATCATAGTTAACCCGGAGTACCTTCAGTTTATAATTATTATTTTAGTCTGATCTACGCAGTCTATACCGTGTGGTAGCGGCCTAAGAGAATCAACCACCCCATCTCATCCCGTGGGTGTCGTAAAAGTCGACAGAGGGAAAATGATAACCAGGTGATGGGCAGCAGCATCTTGCTGGAACATCTGAATTAATAAACTGCGGTTGCCAATCCGCCTGCCAAGCGTGGCAACTATGGCAAAAACCCCCCAAAACAAGAGCTACAAACTTTTGTGGCAATCTATGGGGGAGGCCTATGTTCAGCAGTGGATTATTGATAGGCTGAAACGACGACGACGACGACGATCTACGCAGAAAGAGCTAACTGTATCTTGAAGTCTTGCAGTGGTATAATTGGTTTTTTATTTAATTTTATTAATTATAGCATATATAAATAGTTCAAAATTAAATATCTCAAAAAATTTGTTTTATTTAAACAAATTACTTTATCCAATAAAAAAAACTTAATACGTTGATTCTTGATGAGATCTTATGGAAGATGAAAATGGATTCAGTTTAATACTCGTATCTTGCAAAAGATTATACAATACGAAAATGAAGTATATAAAACTATTAACGGCCCAATACTGGCAACACGCCACCTCTAATATTTTTTTTGAGAGAGTTTTAGATCCACCGCGCTGCTTTAGTTCGGTTTTTTTTTTAAAATACCCGACCACAATATCTCATGCGCACGCGTAAGGAGAATACATAATCATTAAAACTATATCACAGTAGCTACTACTTTACCCACATTTCATGGCTGTAAGTAAAAAAATCTGTATGTGAAATATATACTGCGCCAATTCGTTCATATTCTCATGCTGAAGAAAAATTTCCTAATGCTCGTTCAAAATGTTAATACACGAAACGACAAAAGCTATTCAAATATACAAGGATATCAAATATAGATAAAAAGTGTACGTCATATAATAACCGTGTGGTAGCGGCTCGTTAAAAGAATACTACCAATCCATCTCATCCAATGGATCTCGTAAAAGGCGAGTAAGGAATTAAACTGCACTGTACACGCAACAGCGCATGGTGGCGAGGGGCTCACCACCTATCACCAAGTGCATTCCATTGTTTTGGTGAAACGTGGATTGTGGCAGTCATCTGTTTTTGCAGTGAGTGCCCAGTCTCTGACTACCCCTTATGGGATACAGTCGTGATCTTATGTATGTATGTATGTATCAAAGTAGACAGAAGAAAAAAAGAAGTTTCTTTTAACGGCTTAGAGCTTAGACGACTTAGAGAGGCTATTATCTTTTTTTCATTCATATAAGATTCACTGCTTTTGTAGAAATAAATTACTTTAATGATTTCTAATATTTACGAGAATGTTACACAATAAAAAAAATGCGTTTAATTTTGAACTATTTATAACCCGACGTTTCGAGCGCTTTACAGTACCCATGGTTACGGGAGAACTGAGGTGACAGATATCCTGATATCATAGTTAAGCCGGAGTACCTTCAGCTTGTAATTATTATTTTTGGTCCGATCTACGCAGTCTATACCGTGTGGTAGCGGCCTAAGAGAATCAACCACCCCATCTCATCCCGTGGGTGTCGTAAAAGTCGACAGAGGGAAAATGATAACCAGGAGATGGGCAACAGCATCTTGCTGGAACATCTGAATTAATAAACTGCGGTTGCCAACCCGCCTGCCAAGCGTGGAAACTATGGCAAAAGCCCCCCAAAACGAGAGCTACAAACTTTTGTGGCAATCTATGGGGGAGGCCTATTTTCAGCAGTGGACTATTGATAGGCTGAAACGACGACGACGACGACGATCTACGCAGAAAGAGCTAACTGTATCTTGAAGTCTTGCAGTGGTATAATTGGTTTTTTATTTAATTTTATTAATTATAGCATATATAAATAGTTCAAAATTAAATATCTCCAAAAATTTGTTTTATTTAAACAAATTACTTTATCCAATAAAAAAAACTTATACGATGAGTCTTGATGAGATCTTATGGAAGATGAAAATGGATTCAGTTTAATACTCGTATCTTGCAAAAGATTATACAATACGAAAATGAAGTATATAAAACTATTAACGGCCCAATACTGGCAACACGCCACCTCTAATATTTTTTTGAGAGAGTTTTAGATCCACCGCGCTGCTTTAGTTCGGTTTTTTTTTTAAAATACCCGACCACAATATCTCATGCGCACGCGTAAGGAGAATACATAATCATTAAAACTATATCACAGTAGGTACTACTTTACCCACATTTCATGGCTGTAAGTAAAAAAATCTGTATGTGAAATATATACTGCGCCAATTCGTTCATATTCTCATGCTGAAGAAAAATTTCCTAATGCTCGTTCAAAATGTTAATACACGAAACGACAAAAGCTATTCAAATATACAAGGATATCAAATATAGATAAAAAGTGTACGTCATATAATAACCGTGTGGTAGCGGCTCGTTAAAAGAATACTACCAATCCATCTCATCCAATGGATCTCGTAAAAGGCGAGTAAGGAATTAAACTGCACTGTACACGCAACAGCGCATGGTGGCGAGGGGCTCACCACCTATCACCAAGTGCATTCCATTGTTTTGGTGAAACGTGGATTGTGGCAGTCATCTGTTTTTGCAGTGAGTGCCCAGTCTCTGACTACCCCTTATGGGATACAGTCGTGATCTTATGTATGTATGTATGTATCAAAGTAGACAGAAGAAAAAAAGAAGTTTCTTTTAACGGCTTAGAGCTTAGACGACTTAGAGAGGCTATTATCTTTTTTTCATTCATATAAGATTCACTGCTTTTGTAGAAATAAATTACTTTAATGATTTCTAATATTTACGAGAATGTTACACAATAAAAAAAATGCGTTTAATTTTGAACTATTTATAACCCGACGTTTCGAGCGCTTTACAGTACCCATGGTTACGGGAGAACTGAGGTGACAGATATCCTGATATCATAGTTAAGCCGGAGTACCTTCAGCTTGTAATTATTATTTTTGGTCCGATCTACGCAGTCTATACCGTGTGGTAGCGGCCTAAGAGAATCAACCACCCCATCTCATCCCGTGGGTGTCGTAAAAGTCGACAGAGGGAAAATGATAACCAGGAGATGGGCAACAGCATCTTGCTGGAACATCTGAATTAATAAACTGCGGTTGCCAACCCGCCTGCCAAGCGTGGAAACTATGGCAAAAGCCCCCCAAAACGAGAGCTACAAACTTTTGTGGCAATCTATGGGGGAGGCCTATTTTCAGCAGTGGACTATTGATAGGCTGAAACGACGACGACGACGACGATCTACGCAGAAAGAGCTAACTGTATCTTGAAGTCTTGCAGTGGTATAATTGGTTTTTTATTTAATTTTATTAATTATAGCATATATAAATAGTTCAAAATTAAATATCTCCAAAAATTTGTTTTATTTAAACAAATTACTTTATCCAATAAAAAAAACTTATACGATGAGTCTTGATGAGATCTTATGGAAGATGAAAATGGATTCAGTTTAATACTCGTATCTTGCAAAAGATTATACAATACGAAAATGAAGTATATAAAACTATTAACGGCCCAATACTGGCAACACGCCACCTCTAATATTTTTTTGAGAGAGTTTTAGATCCACCGCGCTGCTTTAGTTCGGTTTTTTTTTTAAAATACCCGACCACAATATCTCATGCGCACGCGTAAGGAGAATACATAATCATTAAAACTATATCACAGTAGGTACTACTTTACCCACATTTCATGGCTGTAAGTAAAAAAATCTGTATGTGAAATATATACTGCGCCAATTCGTTCATATTCTCATGCTGAAGAAAAATTTCCTAATGCTCGTTCAAAATGTTAATACACGAAACGACAAAAGCTATTCAAATATACAAGGATATCAAATATAGATAAAAAGTGTATGTCATATAATAACCGTGTGGTAGCGGCTCGTTAAAAGAATACTACCAATCCATCTCATCCAATGGATCTCGTAAAAGGCGAGTAAGGAATTAAACTGCACTGTACACGCAACAGCGCATGGTGGCGAGGGGCTCACCACCTATCACCAAGTGCATTCCATTGTTTTGGTGAAACGTGGATTGTGGCAGTCATCTGTTTTTATAGACCTCCTCTCATTTCTGAAATGGTTTTGTTGCTAGGAATATCCGCCGCGCTGCTCCAATGTGGGTTGGCAGACTTCAGTTGGTAAATCAGGACTTAAAATTGCAGAACAATTTTACAGGTGCCGGCACCGGGAATCGAACTTAGGAGCGCCCGGCCCCTAAGCTGCCACTGCTCTATTCACTTTATTTTTTATCGGACTTACTGAGACAGAATGTTAAAAGGCATAAAGCCCGCCCTTTGTTCTCCTTTTAATTAAAGTGACCATGACAAAGAATTTACAAATAAATATTCTAAACATACTTACGCTAGTAAATACGGTACTGTTATGTACTCTAGATAACCGACTAACGCTTTGTTACAAACATCAGAAGATCATAAAATCCTAATGCCATAAATTATCAACGAATTTGAAATACCAATGACAATCTATATTTCATCTATTTTATAGATGATAGATTAGTTAGAAATAAGAAATGATTTGAGTTTTATGGTAAAAAGTAAATTAAATACAATTAAATGATACAATCGCACATGATCATCTTTTGAGCGGATTCGACTACGGACACCATATCGTTTTGTTTTTTCGACTGTGGTTCAAAAAGTTGAAATAGCAATAAATCAGCTATAAACCTTATAGTGTGGTTAGTCCCTCGCACACACACACACACACACACACTATATTTTAGAATAACAATTATACGGTATAAGAACTGACTGAACATTTTATTTTTATCCATGAATATCGTGCATATAACTTACCACGCACCGCTTCGTCTTGTCTTGGTCAAATATATTAAATCCCTTAGTGTCGCTAAATCTATGTATGTGTCGATCCTGACACACATCTTCTACTTCCATAAGCGTTTTCATACAAGCACGTCGATTGCGGGTACAAGAAGGATTATTGTTTGTGGTAGAACAAAGCTGCCTAAATATTGACTGAACGTCGGAAATGGAGGAATTCACCTAGACAGGTAGTCAAGCAATGCGTGAAAACATTACTGGGTTTTGATCCGAAAGGCACTGATATCGAGTGTAATTACTGGGCACATGAGACTTGAGAACTGATGTCACAGGGTGTCCAGCGCATTGTAGTTCCGCACAGATGTGCCCCAGTATGGGCAGATGCTTGTTTTTTCACTTTTTTCCATAAAAAAAGACATTATTGTCTTTCTGTCTTAAGGGTACTCTTAGCTATTGTAATTACTTATAGTACATATAAGATTTAAGAACTGATGCGACCAGCGCATCGCGGTGCCAAACAGTAACTTTGTGAATGACACAGCGTTTGTAATGAGCAGATATTGCACTTACCATCAGGTGATTGATCTACTCACCTCGTTGCTATCTTCCATAAATAAAAAACATAATAAAGTCATTACATACTATTTGTATATATACAGGTTTGCTTTAGTGCTATTAAAGGTGTGTTCAACATGATCATCCAACAAGTAAAGCATTGTATTCTAGTCATGGTATATTTGATTAGTGGCTGCTACCCTCAATTAGCAGTCAATAAACCGAACCGCTCCTTTCCCATGCAAGATACCGCTGTGAGTAGAAGACAGCGATTTTTATTTTAAATAATAAAGTATAGATCATTCATTCATCAATCATTATATGTATTATTCATTCATCTTTAAATGAAACTAAGTTTACGGATTTTATCGCGTTTCATTTTTTACTATTTATAACCCGACGTTTCGCGTGCTTTACAGGTTAACTATGACATCAGGACATCTGTCACCTCAGTCCTCCCGTGACCATGGGTGCTGTAAAAAACTCGAAACGTCGGGTTATAAATAGTAAAAAATTAAACGCGATAAAATCCGTAAACTTAGTTTCATTTAAATGTGTAGTGTTCGCGTAAATATAAGAAATCATTATATTCATTCATCATTAATAAATTCCATAGATTCTGTCTCGTAAAAACTGCAGTTGACGAAATTGCATGATGACATTTATTGCCTCCGCTTCCTCTTGTTAATGAAATGGAGGCCAATCAGGGTTGTTGGTGTTTGCTTTCTCTTAATAACGTTCCGATATAAGGTTTCATTTTAATCATACAGTATTCTGACGTCAAATATATTTTGAATCATAATTTCGTCGATAATTGACTATCTGCTTAATGATTTTGATCGCCACTTCACCTTATTGATTTTAGGGGTCTATATCGCATACCCTAGTGCTAAAACGTATCGGATTCCTTTCTTCGAGGCTTTGTTTCGGAAAAAAACTCTAGGAATAATTATCTAGCCGATAGGTATCCGGGAGAGTAGAATAGCACCTTCCTCTTTCCTACCGAGGTGTCGTAAGATACGACTAAGGTATTGTACGGACAGCCTTTATTCGAGCAGAATAAAACCATAATATGCAATGCTGTCACTATACTGCTCGTGGGAACGGAATGGAGATTAAGAATTCTTAGACTCTTACCAAAATGGCGGCGACGTGGTTCGCCACCCGTCATGTCTCGTTTCCCGCGAGGACGCAAAGAGGGCGCCGTGAGTAGCACCTGCCTATCCCTTATATTAGAAAAAGTCGTGACTGTGTCTGTATGTAATAATTATCCCTGTAGCTCTGTTTGAATAATATTACTAATTTTGTATTAATCGCTCTGTATTGTTACGCAGTTATGATCATGTTATGAACATTCAAAGTTTAGTGATGTATTACCATTGATGTTAATATCGTATTTATTTTATTCCAGTCCAGCCCGAAAACATCTTCTAAAGTGACGGCGAACAGATCCAAGGATATAACATCAGCTTTTTGTGCAGTACACCGTACATATCTTGACGAAATTTATATTTCTTACATCGAAAAATATAGTATTTTCAATTTATCATTCGGTTGTTACGTATACTTACATAGATAAGATTTTTAGCGAATCTCAGCCGGAGTCGGAGGAGGTATGGTTGTCCATTTGAAATTTATGTCTGCAAAACACAGTCACGATACAGGAAAAAACATAGTTTTTATGAATTTAAATTTAAATTCTTTCTTAGAATGCTTCTTAACCAATACAAAATAACTGGTGGTGGTAAATATTGGTGGTAGGATTCCTGTGCAGGAATCCGTCTAGGTAGGTACCACCCCAGGGCCAGTTATTCTGCCGTGAAGCAGTAGTGTGCAAAAATTACTGTGTTTCGGTTTGAAGGGTACTGTGAACTAGCGTAATCACTGGGCATTTGAGACTTAAGATCTGATGTCTCAGGGTGACGGGCGCAGTGTGCTGTCACACAGAAATATTCTGGGTGACACAGCATTTGTTGTGGGCGAACGTTGCACTTACCAGCAGGTGAACGTTTTGCTCGTTTCGTCACTTTATACAATAAAAAAAAACTGTATATTGTCTTTATTAAAAATTAATGGAAGAGTAAAGGTATATAAATATTCCACTGCTGAAAACAGGCTTTCTCTCATTTTGAGAGTTTTGGAAAAGGGAATATTTCGCCTCGCTACTCTGCGGGTTGGTGGACTTGATGAATGAGCACTCAATATTGTAATTTAAAATTTTATAAGTGCCTCAGGCCGTGAGAGATTATTATAGAGAGAATCGGTGATTCAAAGTAATTTATGAATGATACTTTTACGTGAAGTAGAAGTGTGAATACATTACTCTGTTTCGGTCTTAAGAGCACTGAGAGTTAGTGTAATTACTTTGCATATGAGACTACAGAACCGATGTTTTATGGTGAGCCTATATATATATAGAAATTCGTCTAGGTAGGTACCATCCCCGCGCCAGTTATTCTGCTGTGAAGCAGTAGTGTGCAAACATTACTGTGTTTCGGTTTGAAGGGCACTAAGAGCTAGCGTTATCACTGGGCATATGAGGGTGATGGGCGCAGTGTGTTGTCACATAGAATGTTTTGGGTGACAGAGCACTTACCATCAGAACTAAGGAACATGAACATGAAATGAACGATTTGCTCGTCTGGTTACAAAAAATAACATTTTCAAATTACCGTGTAGTTTCTTGCTGCTTCTTCTCTGAAAAGCTCTTGTTTTTTTAACCAGTGTAGATTTTGACATTCATAAAAGCTTTTAAGAATTCCAAATTAAATAAAGGAATTTTGACTTTCATTTAAATCCAACGGCTTTACGCGTCAACAGGTTTAATAAAAAATATTACGTTATTACTTGTATAAATAACAAAACAATGTAATTGTTATTCAAGCACATTGATGCGAGTGCACAGGGCTTATATTACGTCAGCAATAATATGTAAAAGTAATGCATTAAATACAGAATACCCTTAGATATAACAACTTAGACACTCTTCACTCTTTAGATACTCTTCATAGAGCATGTCTATAGTGAAAATGACTAGGAACTTAAAGGACCTTCTAGGACCTTGAACCTGAAATCGCATTACTTATCTTTTTGCTTCAAGTATGTTTTAGTAAGAGTTTTGATTTTAATTTATTCAGAGGCTACGTCAAACAGAAGCTCAAACTGATTCTTAAAAAAATACTGCGGTAATTAATGAATCTGTATTTATTGTTTTAGCAAAGGTAACCTCGCTATAGTCTTTGAATTAAATATGAACACCACGTCGTGGGCGAACTCAAATTCAAGGTAAAATTGATAATTCAGTGCTACGAATAGATTTTAAAACAACAAATTGTTTTGTTATTTATGATTTGAAATTTCTGAAAATGATAAATAATTGTTGTAACTTGAAAATCATTTTGTCACAATAATAAAATAAGGATGATAAAATAAATTTGGAGGATTATTCCATAAAGTTCTTAAAATAATAAAATTAATTATTATCAAGTAACAAAATACCTAATAGTTTTCGGTGATTAATGTATTATATTTTCTTTCTACATAGGGGATATTATAGTGCACTCATTCGTCTTAATCTACTCAGGTCCGATGTAACGCCTACGCGATAAGACCAGAGGTAGGCTAGATGTCAGACACACGGAGGTTTAATTTTACTACTTTAAACCCTACGTTTCGAGAGCTTTACATCACCCATGGTCACGGGAGGAATGAGGTGACAGATGTCCTAATGTCATAGTTAACCTGGGATACCTTTAGCTTTCAATTTTTATTTGTGGTTTATTAAATCTGTTGTAATGGTTGTGATTTTATAAACTACAAATCCTTGCAAAAAAAACATTGATTCCTACCAAGGATGATTCGCGAGGCTATTGAAATTAAAAAACACCCCAATTTAGATAAAGAAGATGGGTAATACCATCGGGTTGGGATCCTATAATTAATAAAATTAAATCAAAGAGCAAGCCTACCACTGCAAGACTTATAGATACGATAAGCTCTTTCTGCGTAGATCAGACAAAAATTATAATTAAAAGCTGAAGGTACCCCGTTTTAACTATAACATCAGAACGTCTGTCACCTCAGTCCTGCCGTGACCATAGGTTCTGTAAAGCTCTCGATACATCGGTTTTTAAGTAGTAAAATTAAACGCGATTAAATCCCTAAAATCTAGTTTCTTTTAAATGTGTAGTATTCGTACAAATATCATTACCAAATATTTAAGTTTTTGCCTAAGTGTTAGCACCGACTGGAATTTGAACCCGTTATACCGATAATTTTCTACGTCTAATCATTTTTTACGAAATGTCAACATTCATTCGGTTTACACTATTTCATCATGACATCAAAAGGCATGAGCATGATGGAAATGTAAAAAATGTTATGGATTCATACATTGATTAAAATATTCTCATTTATTATTCCTTGCTTATAAATAAGAAATTGGGACGTAAAATGTTTGATAAAATTAAATATTATACATGAAACTTATTTCACAGAAAAATAATAAACTTTAAAATACCGCAATAGAGTATAAAGAGAGTAAAACTCTAAGTATGTTTTATGATCCAGTTTCTATATGAAATTGCTTCCTCCATAAATATTACTGATAATCTTAGAATATAACAGTAGTAGTAGAGTCGAATCAGATTTCATACTATGCAGTTTGAGTTCAAAAATATCACCTCATCAGTTTTGTTTAAAAATCGACAAGAAAATGTTAAATGTTAAGATTGCTCGAAAGACTTAGACGCATGTTTGTTTACTACAATGTTTTGTAATATTGATATCATAAACTATAGTATAAAGGGTAAGTTTTTTTTAGTTATTTTTCCTAAGCAGTCAAGTTTTATTAAGGCGAACAACTACGTTTTGAGTGGAAGATAAACTGTCAAAGTAATGTACATTCTAAAAATTTTAACAATTCTTTAATTAGTAAAATGCTACTATTTCTCAGCTGTCTTTATATATTATAATTAAGTTAATTTATTATAATAAAACTTATGACCAATATTACAATAAATATGAATGTGGCACCAACGTAATGTTAGTAGGTATATTGGTAGTATTTATCATTAATAATATATTAAGCTTGAGAGGCAGGTAGGATTTCATTTAACGGACAACACAAAAGAGAGAAACTGAGAAATAATTTGAAACATCGACATCATTAAAATTGGAACGTAAATTAAGGAAAAGACGCAGCTCTGTTTCGTACTATGAATGAAGAGATCAGGAGATCCAATTACTGACAATGAGGCATTCTATCGCGTAGAAACGACTTCGCATCTTTATCTTGATTCATTTTCGAAGATGGATGTAGATTTATATGGGCCACTCTCACCAGTTACCATCAAGTGAACCGAGTGGCTTTTGGTTAAAATCAAAAAATAAATCTTAAGTTTAAAACATCAAACCTAAAGCAATTAAGTTATTTAAAATATTTAAGAGCTGTAAACATTTTAATTAAATATAACTTGGTTTAATGTTACAAGAATTTATTTTATTGTGTTTCAAATACTAAAATATTTATTTATATCTATTTCTTCCGTTTTTATTGACATAAAAATAATATTCTCGATTAATTAAAGTATAATTTAGTAAAGAAAATGGCATAGAAATAAGATACCGTGTTTATGAAAAACTATTTAAAATGTCAATATAAAGGAAGAGTATAAGATGTATACAATAAGAAAGAAAAAGAATACGTCTACATAAATAATTAAATTACATAAAACAAAGTAATACCTACAAATATGATTATATTAGTAAGTACGATTTTTCTGGACCATCTCAAAATTTATTTTATGAAAATCATACAAAGTGTTGCAATATATATAGCAATTACATACCTACCTAGAATAAAGTAATACCAGTGGTATGTCAAACTTTTAAAATTTTGTCATATTTTTCGGTTAAATATGTTATATATTCGCCATCTTCTATGTTTGACTTTGTCTGGTAACTGTTTGACAAATCTATAATAACAACTCATAAAAATTTCGATAAAACCAGTGTCAATAGCTAAACTTTGAAATCGCTATTCTAAAAAAATACTGTGTGAAAATTAATTAATTGCTAAATTTGTATACAAAGCATAAATTGTCCCGTGATTAAAAATTGTATGTAAAACTGTATGCAAAATTTTGATAACCTGGTCAAATTAAACTATTTTTCTTTACAAGTTGCCGTGTGGTGGCGGCTCGTTAAAAGAATACTACCACTCCATCTCATCCAATGGATCTCGTAAAACGCGAGTAAGGGAATTAAACTGGGCTCACCACCTATCACACCGAGTGCATTATATTGTTTTGGATGAAACGTGGACTGTGGCAATCATCTGTCTTTGCAGTGAATGCCCAGTCTCTGACTACCCCTTATGGGATAAAGTCGTGATCTTATGTATGTATGTGTCCTACTGTTTGACGCCAGAATATCTAGCACATCTGTGGTAACCTAAAAACTTATACAAATAGTTAACAATCATTTAGTGGAAACATGTTGTAGAATTCTAAAGTCGCAATGACAATATGGTAGAGAATATTCGTACAGTATAAATGTTTATGCATACTGTCACATTTGTAAAAACGTTTGGGATAAACACCTTTAGAGACGTTCAACAACGTCTCGAAGTATCTGCAGTTTTCTTAAACCGTATTTTATTAACGACTATTTAACATTGCACTTAAAATTTAGTTCCATATTCCCTTGGCATTATTTTAATATAAAACAAGTCTTTGTTGCTTTATTTTCGAAACGAGAATTTCGTTGCATTTACTTTCTGTCACATTATTTATATGTGATTTCTCAAATGTATACAGAATTATTTTGTTAATTCCACTACCCTCCTTCCTCTTTTCGTTATAACTAACGTAAAGAGGAAGTGACGAACTCACAGTGAGAAAGTGAGGAAATTATTGTGTTATATATTTCTGGAACAACATTCTTTTCAAAGTTGTCTTTATAACCTACTTTCCCGGTCTATAACTGTAAAATAGCCATTTAATACCTCCCTGAGAGAGTCCTACGATTGTAGGTTAAAGTACTAAATGTTCCGCACACTATTGGCAAAAAATAAACCTGCTATCTTTCTGCAACCACATGATGAGTTGGGACAATGGATTAGGCTTCGCCGCTGCCATTCACCAAATAAGTGCGTTTGATAACGAAAAACAATATTTTTATGTTAACAAAAAAATAAGATTGTAATTTAAAATGAAAAATGATTCAGTTATAGAAATAAATAATGAAATGATTTCTTTTTTGTTACAAGAACAAAGGCTGCTTTGTTGCAAAATGATTTATCTTATTTTCGAGTTGACAGTGAACCCGTTGTTCGTACCCCGATAAAGTTAATAAGTTTAATATTTATTGCGAAGATATCAAGGTGCCACATTAAGCTTTGTAACTGAATATTCTGGCTGAGACTGCAACTATTACACTTACCATCAGGTAAACGATTTGCTCGCCTGGTCACTTTCTTCCATAAAAAAATACAAAAACACAAACATAAAGTTCTGTTTTTTTATAAAGCTTACGTGTAATTTTTATTTTAGAGAACTTGTTATATTTAAAAGGATTTATTCTTTATCGTGGGTGCGTTTTATTGACATGAATATACCTAGATCAAGATCAGCTTTCCGTAGGCCATGAAAATGTTTTGTTATGTGTGACACTCAAACGCACTATCCGTAACGCAGAATGAATCACTCAGCCACTGCGCCAAATCAAGGTAACATTGTCTAAATGTATTTGTTAATCATTACCGCTGCCATATATGCGCCTACTGAATTCCTAAAACGATTATCAAGATATTACTTACTGTTTTTCATTCCGGCCTAATAAGAAAATAACGGATCGTTACTAGATGAAAATTAAGAAAATATATAAATTTCGAGAATCGAAGTCTAGAGAAGACTGAATAGTAGGCAATGTATAATGATTTCATTTATTTACACAAATGCTTTACACTGAATAAAATACATTACGAACATGGTAAAGTAATTTATAGATTTCACCGCGTTTAATTTTCTTTTATATTTATGACTCTTTGAGCGCTTGGCAGCACCCATGGTAACGGAGGGATAGAGATGTTAGACATCCTAAATTCAAAGTTAATCCGGGCCTACCGGAATCTACAATATGCAAGACTCTCAGGATCTACAATACTAGATTGTGAATGTGGTCTCTCTTACATAGGGCAAACAAAAAGATCAATAAAAACCCGCGTAGAAGAACATATGGCTGATGTAAAGTATCGACGCTCTATGAAGTCTGCAGTGTGTGACCATGTTCTGGATCATCCCAACCATCAGATTTGATAAACCACAAACCCTTGCAAAAGAATACCAATTCCTACCAAGGATGATTCGCGAGGCTATTGAAATTAAATACATCCTAATTTGAATAATTAAAATATAACCAATTTCAATAAAGAAGATGGTTGGATACTACCACTGGCTTGGTTTCCTATTATTAATAAATTGAAATCAAAAACTAGGCATAGGCACCACTGCAAGACTCGAAGACACAGTAATTTTTTTTTGCGTAGATCGGAACAAAAATAATAATTAAAAGTTGAAACCCGGGTTAACTATGAGTTCAGGACATCTGTCACCTCTGTCCTCCCATGGGTGCTGTAAAGCGCTCGGAATGTCTGTTTATAAATAGTCAAAATTAAACGTGACAAAATCAAAAGTAAACTTAGTTTTATTAAATGTGTAAGATTCGCGTAAATATAAGAAATCAATACATGATTACTTACCTTTCTTATATAGTTAAGATCGATAAAAAATTCAAAATCCATAAATTTAGTTTTATTCATAGTTTTTTTTTTGTATTAATTGACGAAACGAGCAAAAGGTTCACCTAAAGGTAGGTGCAACGTCCGCCCGTAACAAATGCTGTGTCACCCGGAATATTTCTGTATGACACCACACTGCGCCTGTCACCCTGAGACATAAGTTCTTTAGTCTCATATGCTCAGTGATTACGCTAGCTCACAGTTTTTTTTTTTCGGTGAAGTGATCGCTGTTAGCCTTTTGGCTTTTACAGCTTCATCGGATGCTGTGCTCGCGGGCCCGGGGCCCGCGTGCCAGGTTTGGTTTGACCCAAAAATAAATACATAAATAGAAAGACTCCTACTAAACATCTAAATTAGGTCCGTTGCGTTCGCTAGCGTGCTTGCGCTACAGTGAATATATCCATAAATTTATTGTATAAAGTCATCTAATGACCGTCCGAGGGAGACTGCGGGCCTCCGTTCGGACTGTCGACTTGTGTGTCGGAAACTCTGGGCGGTGAGAACCGCCCTGGAACACGGGTGAATCTGGTGTACGCGGTGTTATTAACGATAGCTGCGCGCCGCTCTCTACGGCGGTCGCGCGACGTTGTGCGTGTGATGTTGAAACTATTAACTGTGTGTACAGTGTTGTTCGGATCGTGGCTGACCGTATCGTGGTCAGGGAGTGCTGAGACGTCCGCGTCGTCTAGCACATTTCGCGGTCGACGTTTGCGTTCGGTCGCGTTTTTGTCGGATCGATAATTCGCTGCTTTAACCACCAGCGGGTTTGGATGAACCGCGGCTTTTTCGAAAAACCGCCGTGATACTTCTCTGAAGTGTTCAGAGAGTACGGGCATTTCACAGTCGCTGTGAAGGTCGACATTGCGTTGGTACCAGCCGGCTCCGGTGGCACTTCGCAAGAATCTGTTTTGCACCGTCTGCAATTTCTTTGTATGATTGCCCGTCGCGTGTGCGAACGCGACGCATGCATAGGACATTACGGGTCTAATGCATGTCTTGTAGAGGCGAAGTTTGTGTCTTAAGCACATTTGCTTGAAGAGCAAGTTAACGGATATAGACGGCTTGCGATAAAAGCCGCCCTGTTACGCACGTTCTTGATGAGATCAGCGAACGACATCGCTGCGTCTAACGTGACCCCGAGGTATTTGACGCTCTTTTCCCAGGGAATAGGGCGTCCGAATAGGGCGTCCGAACAGGGTGATCGAGCCTAGCTGATTGTTGCCGATTGTGTGGTAACGTCTAGCTGGCTTAGGCGTGCCCCTCGAGAAGTATATTGCTACACTTTTCTCGGGGTTAACCTCTATTCTCCATTTCCGGAACCATTCGCCTAGGCGATCGGCTGCGGCTTGGAGCTGAATCGTTATGCGGCCCTTGTGCTTATCGGAATAATACAGGGCCGTGTCATCTGCGAAAAGCGCAAGATTGACTTTAGGGTCTTTAGGTATATCGCTAGTGTATAGCGAGAAAAGCAGTGGAGAGAGACAGGAGCCCTGAGGGACACCCGCACGGAGAGGGCGGCTTGAGGAGCGCGTTCCCTCTACCCGGAAGCGAAATAGGCGATTGAACAAGAAGGCTCGTATGATGTTCACGAGTCTGTCCGGCACTTTTGTGTGATACAGCTTGTAATACAAGCCGTCGTGCCAGACTTTGTCGAATGCCTTTGCGACATCGAAAAATAAGGCCCCTGTGCCTACTGGCTTAGGGCGGTCGTGAAAGTTTTCTAATATGTGCTCCGTTAGGCGGTGCACTTGATGGGTACACGAGTGTTCGGGGCGAAAGCCGAACTGCTCGTCTGGAAGGATGTTATTATTAAGGACGTAGTCTATTAATCGACTAAGGATTATTCGCTCATAAATCTTGGCTATCGAGTTGAGGAGACTTATTGGGCGATAATTGGACGGGATGTTCTTCGGCTTGTGAGGCTTCGGAATACCTATAACGTCCGCTTCCTTCCAGTCGTCCGGGAAGGAGCAGCTGGAGAGGAGCGCGTTGAAAATACTGACTAACAGACACAATAGCGGCGTAGTTAGACATTTGATCACCCTGTTGTTTATGCCATCGAGGCCGGGCGCGGATCGGTTTTTAAGATTTTTAACAATATTCGTGACTTCGTCGAGAGTCACTGGAGTCAGTGGTTCGCCCACTGGTGGTATGGCAGCCCTGCGTTCGAGTTCCGCGGCCACCTGCTGCAGGTGGTCGGGATCCGCAGGCGCGAGAGACGGAGTGCATTGGCTCTCTAGACTGTCTGCAAGGCATTCGGCTTTTTCGCTGTCGTCGAAGGCGAGCGAGTTGTCGTTCGATCTAATAAGTGGCGGCATGGGTAAGACCGGCTCTGCTTTGAGAGATCGTGCCAACTGCCAGTAGGCAGTGTGCGACGGCTCGATTTCTCCAAGCATAGTGTCCCAGCTATCTTTAGTGTACTCAGATAAGCGCTCTTTAACATCCCTTTGTAGGAGGCGCAGTCTGAGTCTATTTGCGTCTGTTCTATATCTGTCGTGCGCTTTGGCCGCACGGTTCTTTTCTCTAATCAGGCGTCGGAGGTCCGCCGGTAGATTACAGCGTCGATCGCTCGACACCGTAACCGTCCGGGAGGATTCGCCGACGACTGTTTTTAGATGACTTGAGAATGATTTTATCGCTCGACAGGCTACCTCTGGCGAGTCGATAATATCTGGTATTTCATCCAAGTGCTGGGAGCTCGTAGCCTCGAGTTTGACCCCGAGGGTACGCCAGTCCACAATGGTTTTGGTCTGTGTGACCTCACCATTTGGCCGGTCCAGCTTAAAAATGACCGGACGGTGGTCCGACTCAAGTTCGTGAAGCGTAACTATAGAGTCTATTTCTAAGTTCACGTCCTTGATAATGGCTACATCGAGAGTGTCCGGCTGCTGATTTAACTGCGTCGGAACTCTGGTTGGTGTTTCGGGAGCTATAACGTTTACGTTATGGCTCTCCGCTAATCTGTACAGTATATTACCGTTCGTGACTCGTCATTTTGCGTGCTAAAGTTGAAAGTTTGGCAACATTTATGCTGCGCATGAAGCCGCAAATTAGTGAGAAATCTGCGGCGAAATTTGACGAGCCCTGTATTTTAGGCGTTGCGATTTGAGGCGCGGGCCGTGAGGCGGCTGCGCTCTTTTGCGTCATGGGCAACGGTTTTGTCCATGCGTTCGTCGCCGGCGCGGCGCTCTGGCTTTTGCTCTGCCCGGTAGTCCCGTCAGCGGGACCGGGTTTCGCTGCGGCCGGAGCGGGCGCGGGCGTTTGTTTAGGCGCGGGTTTAGTCGCGTGCTTAGGTGTTTGTTCAGGAGCGGGTGTTTGAGGCTGTGTGGCCCCGGGGCCCTTCCTACGGCCGTTCTTCTTGCCTCCCCTGTGCTTTGTACTCCTCGGCGCTCTGTTACACCCGCGGTTATTCGCGGGGTGTCCCAGCTCGCCGCAGAGTATGCAGCTTGGGGGCTCTTGCGCTTCTGGGGTGCGAGCGCAATCCTGGGTGCCGTGATCCCCGAGGCATTTTACGCAACGAGGGCGGGCGAAACAATTTCGGGCAGAGGGTCCGTACAGTTGGCATCTGTGGCACTGGCCAATGATGCACGTACGAAGTATAACCAAACACACCGCTACGGGAGCGGGTGTTGGCCACTATCCACAACTGTGACAACGGGCGTTTACAGACAACTGTCCATAACGAATATGATTTTTCAGCTTGTTTGCGCATGGTGCGCGGTCAGAAACAGGTCCGTTCTGCACCAGAGCGCGAGAACGAGTGTGTAGCTCACAGTGCCCTTCAAGCCGAAACACAGTAATATTTGCACACTACTGCTTCACGGCAGAATAACTGGCCCTGGGATGGTAGGTAGCGTATAGGTAGGTATACGATTTAGGAATACGCAGTACTCTGTGATCAGCTTATCTGTATACTTAGATACAGGTCATCTTTGATTCAAATACTGTACTGGCCAAAGCCAATATTTATAAAACCTAAAAATTATTTCAGTGTGTTGTCAATCTTGTCGTATCTTCGGTAGATTCGCGTCATATTGTAGTCATTTAGGCTTTACTATGAAAAAAACCGACTATTTGCGCCCAAATTTACAGCTTTCGTGTTTCGTGCACACGACAATTTGTTATTTAAACTGTAGAAGACTTTTTATGGAATTGATACTATTGAATATTTTGCTTAATCGATTCAATAACTTAAAAAAAATATTATGTAATTTTTCTTTCTTCCTTCTTATAATTAAATTTAAGGTATTAGAGGCTTTTACAAGTATTCGGTTGAAATTAGCATCTATTTATGAAATCGTTCTACTACACAGTAACCGTATAATTGTCTAGGTACTACAGTGTTCATTTTTGTACAGTCGATTTTGAAATAAAAAAAAATTAAACTAAGAAACTAAAGTAAACTCTTCATAGGCTTCATAGACCAGGATTGTCCTGGATTAGAAGCCCAGCAAAAGTTTACGACGTTATTGTGACTTCCGTGCGTTCTAACATCGTATACGAGGAGAGCAAGGTAAGGAAGTGCTGGTATTTGAACTGACATCATTATCATCATTTCAGCCTATCACTAGTCCATTGCTTAACATAGGCCTCTCCTATAGATTGCCACAAAAGTTTGTAGCTTTCATTTTGGGAGGTTTTGCCATAGTTGCCACGCTGAGCAGGCGGACTGGCGACTGCAGTTTATTCATTCAGATGTCCCAGGAAGATGCTGCTGCCCATTACCTGGTTTTGATTACCCCTCTGTCGACTTTTTCGAACCCATGGAATGAGATGGGTTGGTAGATTCTCTTAAGCCACTACCATACGGTCCCAACCAACCATTCGCCAACTGATACTGCACTTTAAAATTACATGTACTACGCAGATGCTAACTACTTGTTGTTAGCCTTAAGATCACACCATAATCGAAATCTAAATTACGACTTGTTGGCTACACCACATTTCCATTAACGTTTTACGTTAATGGATAAACTAAGTGGTTAGATTACACCATCTCCTCGTATTGATTATCCATTAAAATAGCAAGCGAAACTATTTTGACAGTAGGTGACGGTTTTACTTCTAATAATAAGTAACATTTTATTTTTAAATCACATAGGTAAAACTGGATTCAACAAAAAAGGTGCGTAATAAATAACTTTCAACAAATCATCATCAATAATTAGCGGCGCGACCCATGTTAAAACCAGTAAATAATGACAGATACACCTCAGTCCACATAGTGAGTGTAATTAACAGGGGAATTATTGTCCGCCAAATTAAAAACATTTTGTAAAATGGAAACAAATAAATTTTTCAGAGCTTAGCAAAATTTAGATTACCTTAAAAAAAAGTAAAGTTTCAGCCTATAAATGTCCCTCTGCTGAGCACAGGCCTCCTCATATTTCTGAGAGGGTTTTGGAGCCAGGAAGAATCCGCCACGCTGCTCCAATGCGGGTTGGCGGACTGCACGTGTCTTCTAAAATATTTTTTATTACTCAAGACATGCAGGTTTCCTCACGATGTTTTCCTTCACCGCTGAGCGCGTGGTAAATCAGCACTTAAAATTGCAATTAACAATTTTAGTGGTGCCGGCACCGGGAATCGAACCCAGGTCACACGCGTACTATAAAATTTAAAGCGAGCGCCTAGCCCCTGAGCTACCACCGCTATATTACCTTAAGAAGCTTGAGAAAATAACTCATATATCCTGCGTTGCTCTATTGAAGTTTCTTTTCTGTACAAGATATAAATATTACGATAGAATGGGACGTCCTCTCCTGATCATATGGTAGTTCTCTCCTTTCTCGCTTTCATCTGTCAAATTGATGACCCTGACTTGATCTAAACACGTAGCTAGCTTCTCCTAACCACGGCAACAACATCATTGGAAGCCATTGCAGTCAAAGCTCTAGGCTACTGTCACTACTGAACACACTTACTGAACAACATGTGCTTTCTAGTCTTTCAGCTACTGAAGATCATCAACAATGGGCCCTCTCTCCTCTGGCTAACTCGTATGACTCCATAAGTCGACGCACTGAAGACCTCGGACTTTTCTATCTAAATTATACTAGTCGGGGGAGCAGGCCTCCCCAGATCATACTATTGGATCAGGTATCTTCCCTTTTCCTTAGCACCTAAATCTATTAAAGGCAAATTGTAAGCAATGAGATTAATTTGGAATAAGATATACATTATACTGAGCTAAAACCCGATGAGAAATACAGTACATTTAAAAACCCAAAATCATAAGTAAGAAAAAATATAGAGAAAAACATTGGCCCAGCACAAAGTGACAACACACACTATAAACAAAGTTATTAGTAAAAAAATAAAAAGTAAAAAAAATATGTATTGAAACTATCAGCCGCTTAAATAAAAATCAGATCAGCTTATCATAAATTTCTAAAGGCTGTTCTAATTTCTAGGCGATTTCTAAAGGATTCTATGTATTGGATTTCAAGCTACAGACTATATTGAATATTATAAACTAGAATCAAATGTAGTGAAGAAATTAATAGACTGTATCGGTCACCCTTGCTTTAACAGAAAGGATTTGGTAGTAATTTTAAAAGTTCACATTTAACAATAATTCACTTTTAGATTGAAAAATGCCACAAGGAATTAAAAAAAGTAAAGACGTTTCAAATCAATTGAATAACATCAGTATTAGAAACATAGTGTAATAAGTGTAATAAATTAAACTTCACATAATATTTGATATATATCTTTAAATTCTTAGGATTTAAATTCAATAAAGACTCAAATAACGCGTAGTAGATTTCGAATTCGAGTCTCGAAACGAGTATTATCTCATTTAAACTAACATAATGAATAGCATATTAACACAAATATTTATGTTCCGTAAAGTAATAAAGTGCAAGTATTTTGCAACAACAACATTTCAATTTTCAGAAATTCATCATCGTCGTCATTTCTGTCAGTTAGTGAGCGTTCAATGTCAAGAAAAATAATGCACGTTAGCTAATTACTGTTCTACCGTGAATAACTGTGTAGTCATTGAGATAAAAAAGTAGACCTGTTGTGTTTCCCCTTTTATTTTAAAATATAATGTTCGCTGTTTTATAGACTTCAGTTGAATTATACATTCTAAGTACTTTTAAAAGAAATTGTATTACTCCAGAAGTTTGATCAATTAATTTTAATGGTTTTATTTATTTCAAATTAGTTTTAATTAAAACTTCATCACTTTTTTTTTATTGGATAAAGTGATGAAACGAGCAAAACGTTCACCTGATGGTAAGTGTAACGTCTGCCCATAACAGTTGCTGTGTCACCCAGAAAATTGCTGTGTGACACCACACTGTGTCCATCACCCTGAGACATAAGTTCTTAAATCTCATGCCCAGTGATTAGCTCACAGTGTCCTTCAAACCGAAACACAGTAATGTTTGCACACTACGGCTCACGGCAGAATAACTGGCCCTGGGATGGTACCTACCTAGACGGATTTCTGCATAGGAATCCTACCTATTACACTATCACTTAGATCGTTGTAAGATACTCGACTTGCATCCATACTTATATTATAAAAGGAAAAGTAACTCTATGTATGCCTCTGTCTGTTTGTTACCCTTTCACTGTTCAGACGCTGAACCGATCTTGACGAAATTTGACACAGAGATAGCTTGCATCCTGAAAACGAACACATGAAACTTTTTATTCCAGAAAATCCAAAAGTTCTCTTGAGAATATTTTAAAGGAACTTATATCCACGCGGACAAAGTCGCGTGCATCAGATAGTAGTGATATAATTTCAATAACGTGTTAGGATTCCTATGCAGGAATCCGTCTAAGTAGGTACCACCCCTAAGCCAGTTATTATGCCGTCAAGCGGTAGTGTTGAAACATTACTGTGTTTCGGTTTGAACGGCACTGAGAGCCAACGTAATTACTGGGCATATTAGACTTAAGAACTGATGTCTCAGGGTAACGGGCACATTATAGTGTCACACAGAAATGTTCTGGGTGATACAGCATTTGCTATGGGCAGACGTTGCACTTACCATCACGTGAACCTTTTGTTCGTTTCGTCACTTTATCAAATAAAAAAATTATAAGTAATGATATGGATGATCTTAGTTTAGCAGTAGTCTGTCTTTAAAATCATAAATCAAAGTCAATGTCAAAGTCAAAATTTCTTTATTCAGTTTAGGCTAGTATAAAGCTCTTATGAATGTCAAAATCTACACCGATTCAAAAAATAAGACCTTCTCAGAGAAGAACCGGCAAGAAACTCTGAAGTCTTTCTTTTTTTTTTAATGCCACATTACATGTCATTAATAATTTACATAAAAATTACATAATAAATTTAGTAGCCAGAGGGTTTGCAAGTGCAGAGTAAGAGTTATTTCCATACATCTCTGTCCTCTATGTAATGATCTACTTTATAATACGATTTTTCCAATAATGTCTTCTTGACTTCATACATACATACATACATAAGATCACGACTCAATCCCATAAGGGGTAGTCAGAGACTGGGCACTCACTGCAAAAACAGATGACTGCCACAATCCACGTTTCACCAAAACAATATATGCACTTGGTGTGATAGGTGGTGAGCCCATCGCCACCATGCGCTGTTGAGTTCACAGTGCAGTTTAATTCCTTACTCGCCTTTTACGAGATCCATTGGATGAGATGGAGTGGTAGTATTCTTTTAACGAGCCGCCACCATACGGCTTGACTTCATTAACATGACTGTAACTCTACTGTCTCTGCTTACCCCAATGGGAAAAAGGCGGACCACCGCCCGGTCATTTTTAAGCTGGGCCAGTCAAATGGTGAGGTCACACAGGCCAAAACCATTGCGGACTAGCGTACCCTCGGAGTAAAACTCGAGGCTACGAGCTCTGAGCACATAGACGAAATTCCGGATACTATCGACTCGCCAGAGGTAGCCTGCCGAGCGATAAAATCTCTAACGACTACTCAAAACAGCCGTCGGAGAATCCTTCCGGACGGTCACGGTGTCGAGCGATTAACGCTGTTACCTGCCGGCGGACCTCCGACTACTGATAAGAGAAAAAAACCGCGCCGCTAAAGCGCACAATAGATACAGAACTTACACAAACAAACTCAGACTGCGTATAGACAAGACAGCTGGGACACTATGCTTGGAGATATCGAGCTGTTGCAGACTGCCTACAGGCAGCTGGCACGATCTCTCATGGCAGAGCAAGTATCACTCATGCCTCCGCTCATTAGATCACTCGACAACTTGCTCGCCTTCGACGACAGCGAAAAAGCCGAATGCCTCGCAGAAATTCTAGAGAGCCAATGCACTCCGTCTCTCGTGCCAGCGGATCCCGACCACCTGCAGCAGGTGGCTGCGGAACTCGAACTCATGGCTGCCATACCACCAGTGGGCAAATCACTACCTCTAGTGACTCTCGACGAAGTCACTAAGATAGTTAAAAAGCTTAAAAACCGGTCCGCGGCCTCGACGGCATAAACAACAGGATGATGAAATGTTTAACTACGCCGCTCTGTTAGTTACTATTTTAACCGCGCTCCTCTCCAGCTGCTCCTTACCAGAGGACTGGAAGGAAGCCGACGTTATAGGCATTCCGAGGCCTAACAAGCCTAGGAATTTATGAGGGAATTATACTCAGTCAATTAAAAGACTATGTCCTTACTAATAATATTCTTCCAGACGAGCAGTTCGTCTTTCGCCCCGAACACTCGTGTACTCATCAAGTGAACCGCTTAACGGAGCACATATTAGAAAACTTTCTCGGTCACCCTAAGCCAGGAGGCACAGGGGCCTTATTTTTCGATGTTGCAAAGGCTTTTGACAAAGTCTGGCACGACGGCTTGTACTCTAAAGTGCTCGACAGACTCGTGAACATCATACGAGCCTTCTTGTCTAACCGCCTATTTCGCTTCCGGGTAGAGGGAACGCGCTCTTCAAGCCGCCCTCTCCGTGCGGGTGTCCCTCAGGGCGATGGTTCCGGAAATGGAGAATAGCACAGTATCCGATGAAGCTGAAAAAGCCGAAAAGGCTAACAGCAATTACATCACCGAAATGATATGGGAAAGAGGGTGAATACGACTTGATTATCTTAGCAAAGAGTAAAGTCGTGCATTAAAAAAGTTTTCTGTGTAGAAACATACATATTTTGTTCAGAGTATTTTTTACATTTATTCATACGTTGTACGTTTTATAGTATCAGAAGTTATTTTCTGGAAATCTAATAAGAACAAGTAATGCAGTTACGAAGATCAGCCAATAAAAGCGAGGTATAACTTGAACTTTAGAAGAAAAGATTTTTTGAGAAACTTTATATTGGAAGTAAAGTTAAAATTGATTTATATATTCTATTTCATTTCATTTGTGTATATTATTTGTCTACAATTTTTTTTTAAAGTAAAAATTTTGTTTAAGTATAAATTGCAATACATAGAAAATTATGTTAGATTAAAAAAAATATTTGTGGATGACAAGGGTAAAATAAGATAAGTAGCACTACACTAATTAGTCTACCTTGGAGCTTTAGCTAACTCTGGGCATTACCTTTGTTTACTATGTGGTGAGCTCTGAATGAATTAGCACTTCCATCAATGACGAAACTCGTCAAGGCACAATTCAATTACGAAATCTGAAATGAACGAAGAAAATAATTTACGAAAAAAACACCAAGAAAAGGTTGGTATTGTAATGCCTAATTTTTTTTATACTCGTATATATTGTACATATACTATTACGATAATTAAAAACTAAAAAAAATGTATTTGAAAGTTATTTTTTTATATAAATCGCCTCACCGCATTTATACTACTACGATACGGAAAAGTTTGACAATTTAGTCTATACCTAGTCCACTGCTGAACATAAGCCTCCCCCATAGAGTGCCACAAAAATTTGTAGCTCTCATTTTGAGGGCATTTTGCCATAGTTGCCACGTTTGGCAGGCGGGTTGGCAACCGCAGTTTATTTATTCAGATGTTCCAGGAAGATGCTGCTGCCCATCTCCTGGTTTTATTTTCCCTCTGTTGACTTTTGATTTGTTGACATACGAGCTTTAAAGAGAGTTAGCCTCTGTTTAAAGCTGAACTTCAATAAATATTTTCATATTGAGTTGAATTAAAAGTGTGTTCTTATTATCTCTTCTGTATTCGTAAGAGAACGATCAAAAGACTCCATCAGAATAAATGAACGAAAATCAAAACTTTACAGAATCTAAAACAAATGGGATCATTTTATATTTCTTTTGAATAAGTTAAAACCACTTAGGGAAAAGCTACGAGTACAAAGGGATTGAATTTCACAAACCAACTGTCTCTAACACTGCTTATGCATCATTCTTGGAAAAAGTTTTAGGATAAACGATTAAGGGCCTTTTGTGTTTGTACTGACACTTGTATTTACTTTTGTATCTTGCGACTTCATTTTCTGTTGACAACAATTTTTAATTACAAATTTGAAAAAGTTAATATAAATAAATTTATATTATAATAAAAGTGATAAAGCTACTTTTTTCAACTTCTATAACATTCTAAGCTGAGTACTATGGTTAATACACAATTACTTAGCTTTATTTTATTTCCCAATGTGATCAGACCATTGGTAATTTTAATCGGCAAGAGGTCAGGACGTTTCATAATTAAATTTCGATTAAGCCGATATAAACATGATGAAGTTAAAAGCACACTTGCTGCTATACAAAAATATTATATTTCAACGATCAATACTTAATTTTAATTAAGTTAGTCATTCCTTTTGTTTTTGTTACAATTGTGAGGCCCACTTTATTGCTTTCGTCTGTTAATTGGAGCAGCATTGTTTGTAGGTCCATTGTATTTTCAGCGAAGAGTACAATGTCATCAGCAAATCTAAGATTGATTAAATTGATACTATTTATGTCAACTTCAAAAAAGTCCCAGCGTATGTACGTTCCTAAAGACATCCTCCAATACTTTAACAGTAAACAGCATTTGAAATAAAGTGAAAGTAAACTATTTTGTACACGTATTTAATCATGTAGTAAAAGAGACGTTTTTGACATCCACTAGATAACTACGAGTATATATTGTGGCTTTTAAAATGTTACTGTGGTCGACGCTCAGCGCTCTGTACTCGTTATTAAGTGGTACAAAGTGATTTCTTATATTTACGCGAACACTACTCATTTAAATGAAACTAATTTTTACGGATTTTATCGCGTTTAATGTTTTACTATTTATAACCCGACGTTTCGGGCGCTTTACAGCTCCCATGGTCACGGGGGGACTGAGGTGACAGTTGTCCCGATGTCATAGTTAACCCGGAGTACCTTCAGCTTTTAATTATTATTTTTAGTCCGATCTATGCAGAAAGAGCTTACTGTGTCTTGAAGCCTTGCAGTGGTATGCTTGGTTTTTGATTTAATTTTATTAATAATAGGATCCCAAGCCGGTGGTAATACCCAACCATCTTCCCTATTGAAATTAGGATGTTTTTTAATTTCAATAGCCTCGCGAATCATCCTTGGTAGGAATCGGTGTTCTTTTGCAAGGATTTGTGGTCTATCAAATCTGATGTAATGGTTGGGATGATCCAGAACATGGTCACAGACTGCAGACTTCCTAGAACGACGATGCTTCACGTCAGCTATGTGTTCTTTTACGCGGGTTTTTATCGATCTTCTTGTTTGGCCTATGTAAGAGAGACCACATTCACAATCCAGCTTGTATACTCCTGCGTCTTGTAGAGGGATGTTACACTTGACAGATGGTAAAAACTGACTTATCTTCTTCGGCGGCTTGAAGTATGTTTTTATGGAAGCCCGCTTCAAGATATAGCCAATCTTGTCCGTGACTCCTCTGACATAAGGTAGAATAGCAGGTACACGCTCGACTGTGGCCGGTTTCACTCGGTCACTGCGACGTAGGCGCGGAACCCGAAGCTTGTTGTCGTGCAAAACTTGCTTGACATGCATTCCTCGTGCTCTCTGAAACAAGGATTTACCCACGGTAGCTAACTGTGATGGATGGTGGTGAGATTCACCGTTTAAATATCTGTTAGTATGGGTCTTTTTCCTATACACAGTGTGACTCAAGGTGTTATTAGGATTCCGAATTACTAAAACATCTAGAAAAGCTAAAGAGTTATTTGCCTCTAACTCCATTGTAAATTGAATTTTAGAGTTTAGGGAGTTAAGGTGGTCTAGAAATGCAGTTACTTTATCTGATGGTAAAATTGTGAAAGTATCATCTACATACCGCTTGTAGAATCTTGGATTTACTGGAGAAGTACGGAGGGCTCTCTCCTCAAAGTCTTCCATGAAGATGTCGGCGACAATGGGAGATACTGGGGAGCCCATCGCCACACCATCTACTTGCTTGTAGTATTGTTCCTTCCACAATAGATAGACAGATGTAAGGCAATGTCTTAGTAGTTCTGCATATTCCGCTGGCATGATATTCTATGATTCATTATTTAATTCCTAATAAAATATTGATGTTTTTTGTTACTAAGGACACTGTTGGTGTTGACGACGCGGATGAATGTCCAAAAATCTTGTATCGAAATATTAAAGTTTTAATAATTTTGCTTAAAAACATAAAAAAAACGTTATCTTATTAAAAGTAACGAAACCTAAATATAGTGGTAGTATAGACTACATAGAACAGTATTCCGAAAGAAAGAGTACGTATTTAGGTAAATGTCTACAATAACACAAGTCTAATCTTATGTAACAGCGTTTAATTACAAACGCGCTAAAGGGAAACCGGCGTTTAAAAAACTTAAAATCGTTCTAATAACAAGACAAATCTATCGTAAAGTAAATAGTGTGCATAGATAGATATCAGCACAACTAAAGCAAATATAACAGTTTCTTATGGAAACACGTCATGATACCTGGTATATAGCGTAAAAGTAGAAATTACGTTATATATTATAATGGAAAAGTAATCAAAGTAGTTATAATGTGGCTTTTAAGACCTTTACACAGTCTTAAATGACATATATGCTTTGTGGAAGTCCATAGGGATATGAAAATCCTGTTAAAATAGGAGAAAACGGGAATGTGAATTGTGGTAGCCACAAGTCGTGCAACTATGGTTCGACACATAGCGAGGGCAAGAACCAGCTTTGTGTAATGTTATGTACTAAGTTAAAATTCTTTGATACGGCTTCTGAAGCCTGTCCTAGATGAGTTTTTTTATATGTTACGTAAGCGTAGAACGTAGAATACAGCAGAAAATAGTAAATTTACGTGAAAAAGTACGATTGGATAGAAATTATATAGAAAAATGAGAATAAAGTTATGTTTCTCTTAAAAGTTAAGTTTTTTCTGTAGCAAATCATGTTTAGATGATAGAAATACATTATATTTGATACAGTAAAGTGTAAAGAATAATGTAAAACAGTAAACAGTAGAAATTTGTGTTCAGAAATGTTTAGAATTTTCATAGTTTATTTAAGAAATAAACTAACACTGTAAAGATAGCTTATGTAATGAATGTTATATAAGTAGAAGATATTTAATGCTTGATATGTCATATCGATGCATGATAAGTCACGTACGGAACTAAGACGTGATCTTTTACTGCAGGCCGTATGAAGAAACTCGGAGTCGCTCATCGAGCTATGGAAAGTACTACAGAACCGCCTCTTGTGGCTATCTATAGGGAAGTCCCCTATAGATAGCCACAAGAGGCGGTTCCAAGCCTCCTGCATCCATCAGCTTCCCGAAAAATTTTGTTATGTTATAATGTTATAATGTTTTTAAATTATACGTCGGTATTTATTTCATTGTAACATAACAGAAAATCTTAGATTTACGTAAGCGAAGTTCGAACCAATGTCACGGGCACCTCTTCTAATAACATTTTAGTGTACCATAAGAAGTAGCTCAATTTATAGCAGCTTTAAAATATCGTACTAAATTGTTTAATACTTCAATGAAACCTATTTTTATGCTGTAAAATGGATGCGGTATAAAAATTATTCATGTGTAAATTTTCCGCGCTACGCTCGAAGATGTGACAGAAATAAAGTAGTTTCCAATGTTCGTTCAGTCGATTTTATTTTATTTATCTCCCTACATATTATAGCACGGGATAATCTCGAACATATGAGCGAAGTGGGAGTGAATCTTAAGTTTATATTGAAGTATTAATATGTAACAGAATTGCGGCTTTACAAAATACAAACTTATATTACTTGGATACTGGATAATAGAATCAGGCGTTACTCTGCAGAAATCCATTATAATTAAGGAAAATATATGTCGAAGCTGAAGACCCAGTGTTATTTTTAGGGGAGCAGCATTACTGTCTCCATTTGACAAGGGTTCAGTTACGAGTATAATGTCTTTATCTTGATCCAAGAAACGCCTTGATTTATCACTAACAAATGATTTATTTATCACAGATTTATATTTCTTACAATGTTTTATAATTTATTTAAAGCAATACACTTATCGAACGCTTGCCAAATGCACAACCTCCACCGGCAAGCGCTAAAACACAAGTTAACCAAGTTATTTTTACCACCCTTTTTATATGGATATTGTACAAGCCAAGCAGCCAATACCTTTACACCACTAAATATCAATCTTAGTATAATAACAGTTACTGGTGACGCAGAGAATAGCGATTGCCCGACGATTTATTTATATAAGTTAGCGATACAGGGCACCCCATAAATACTTCGATAACAAAATGCTGGTGTGACAAAATAATTTACAAGGTGATGAATTTAAAACTAAATTTGTAAGTGCGTGCTTTCACACCGACACCTCATGTGGCCGATATTTGTCTTTTAAACCTAATTAATGACTTCTTCTTCTTCTTCTTCTTTTCAGCCTATCACTAGTCCACTGCTGAACATAGGCCTCCCCCATAGATTGCCACAAAAGTTTGTAGCTCTCATTTTGGGGGGGATTTGCCATAGTTGCCACGCTTGGCAGGCGGGTTGGCAACCGCAGTTTATTTTTTTCAGATGTTCCAGAATGATGCTGCTGCCCATCTTTTGGTTTTCATTTTCCCTCTGTCGACTTTTACGACACCCACGGGATGAGATGGGGTGGTAGATTCTCTTAAGCCGCCACCACACGGCTTAATGACTTACAAATAAATAATACTCGAGTGATACTATAATATAAAAGGCGACGAAGGAGTTAAAATTAAGTTGGTAGAGTGCGCTGTCACAGAGACACCTCTTAACAAAAGTGGCTATTACAAGGCGGTTATTGTAAACTATTAAATGATTTAAAGACAAAGGAATTCTTGTGATAGAAATATTTAAATGGTGATGAAAAAATTAAGACCACGTCGGTTGTGAGTGCTCCCACGGCGACATATAAAATGGTGTATATTACCTAGTTTTTGTAGAGCACCACCCGCCCTCCCTCAGTAGCGTGCACAAGCAAACAAACATATCTACCAGGAACCGCCAGGTACCAGGTACCACTACAATACTACCACTAGGTAATATATACCACTGAAGTCGAGATCGCGACACATGTTTCGCCCCAAAACGATTGTAGACCGCCGAGCGGCTGTCCGTCGTAAAGTCTGTAACGTTTGATAATGCCTCAAATGCCTCAAAATAATGAAGAGAACAAGGAGAATTCTGGAGTTACGCCTTTGTTGAATAGGGACGCTTGAGTTCGAACCACGGTGCCGGTACCTCTAAAATTGTTCTGCAGTATTATATGCTGATTTACCACGGTACGGAAAACATCGTGAAAACAGCTGCATTTCTGCGGAATAAAAATATTTTTAGGACCAAGGGCATTGGAGCAGCGAGTCAGACTTTTCCCAGCTCCAAAAAAAATGCTCTCAAAAATGCGCTTAAGACATTTATGTCTCTTACTTTACTTTTTCTAACGAATCAGTCTACTTAGTTTGGGTGACATAATATAGTTTATTCAAGGCTATCTATCGATATTTGTGTCTAAAACGCAAACCGATAGGAGCATTCAAAAACCTACGCGGTTTTGCGTAAGTTATTTTTTCATTTTAATTCTTTCATTGTTTTTTTTTTTTCAATGATTGTATAACATCCAATTATAATCCCGTCCGGTCCGATTTTCGAATTTGGAATCAAATTTCAAGTACCGTCGAAAGCTATCATCCATGCAAGAGATATTTCCGTTTCACAAATTTCAACATCATCATCATCATTCCAGCCCTCAACTAGTAATAACAAAAGTTTGTAGCTCTCAATTTGGGGGAATGTCGCCACGCTTGGCAGGCGTGTTGGCAACCGCAGTTTATTTATTCAGATGTTCCAGGAAGACGCTGCTGCCCATCTAGGCGCAAATAAAACCACTCGATATAACGCTCATGCAAACTTTTATATTTATATTACTATTAAAAGAGAACTGCATGTAGATTTCGATGGTACAATTTATCACAATCAGAAATCAATATTTGTGGAGTCAACAAAAGAATAATTGTGGAGAGTGTAGATTTTGACGTTCATAAGAGCTTTAAAAAACCCTAAATTGAATTAAGAAATTTTCACTTTGCCTTTGATACTTATGACGATAGAAAAACAATCTTTAAAATATAAGTCCTAAAGGAGACTGCTACAGCGACTATGGTACTTAGTATCGGCATCAAACCTATTGTGTCGCAATGTAACATAACTTCATTTAATGTATGGTTTAAAAACTTTAAAATATGATTGACCATTTTCTGACGTTCCTAATTTCTTGGTAATAAGGTGTCGAAATCGAGCATTGTACGCAAAACTTATTAAGGCTTCACCTCGTAAGGATTTGCAGACTGGGCTTAGAATATAATAGATATTACTAGTTACTTACTCACTTAGCTTATGCTTTACTATTACATTTTACTATAAGAAGGCTTTAATAATTAGGAATGCCAATTTCAGATTACAGGTAATATAAATAAATACTCTTGTTAATGTGCAAGTAAAGTATTGTTTGTACAATAAGTCCACTTGAAGTCAATACATATATAAAAATATAAAATAAAATCATTCAGAAAGCATAACCGTACGTCAAGTGATATGCGCCCAACCAATAGGTACCTAATCTGACTTCCCGTAGTAAAATTTTAGTGAAGTTTACTGCGGTCTATATCACAATTACAATAGGTATAATTATTATCGATTCACTCCCTCGCGATCAATATAAAGTTAAAAAGGTTCTAAATTGGCAGAAACGGATGTTGATAACTCAAGAAAATTAAGGAATTAGATTTCATATGTAATGCATTTTTGTGGGGTGGCAAGTGACATAAACATTACATTCATCAGTGCTGCGGTCAGTTTGTTACCTTTTTACGGTTTAGCCGCTATTATCAGTTTAGACCGATCATTACGAAAATTGGCACAGAGATAGCAACTTGGAGACGGACATAAGATACTTTTAATTGCAGAAAATAAAATATTGTTCACGAGATAATTAATAAAGCTATATCTACGCGGACGAGATCAGCTGGTATATATATATATGTATATTAATTTTTATAAGTGAAATTAAAAATCTTATCATTAGATATAATCAATTTAATTTAAAAAAACCGCTAAATGACATCATAATCTTGGAACATAACTGAGATTTTAGTGATACAGCCCATGGGCATTGTCCTCTGTACCTTAATTAATGAAGGATTTTAAATAAAATGTATTTCTCTTAGCATTTTCCCAAAGTTATAATCTAAAACAGGCCCAAATTTAGATGGAAGCAATTAGGACTTTTTAAGCGAGTAAAAATAAACCGATAAATATAATTTGAAACTCTACATTTATATTCGATAAAACGGCTATATCGGTTCTGTAAAACAAAACTTAAAGTAGCTGTCGATCTTAAAGTCAGTTATCTCTACGATCACTTATCTGATCGAAAATTTGTACTTGCTATAAGATTATATAATCAATAAACACTTCTATGAGCTTTTGACATGAATTTTACACAGGATAATAACTCTGCGACTAACTAAGAATATATTTCAACGTCTTTGTTTCAACGGTTCCGAAGTTACATATTAACATTTATTTAATAATATTTCACAAATCACCGTTTGTGCTTGAGAGCAGAACCCTTGATATAAACCTTAGTATACATTAATAGTTCACTTAGATTCTTTTGTCCTGTCCTGTCTAATCAAATCCAAAAGTCATGCGAATGAAGCCCTGGAAAGAGCTACATTTGTAATAATTCTTGCAATTTAGATATCAATGGCCTTAAAAAGACTTTCATCGTTATATTCGTTTCGACAGATAGTGATGCAGGGAAGGAAACAATTTTTCGTATTTGTGTAGATTATAGTCATCCTAATTTCTTTGATTTTCAACTTAGTATTCCTTTGTCGCTAGTAGCTCAGGGCCTAGGCGCTCGCTTTAAATTACATAGTACGCGAGTGACCTGGGTTCGATTCCCGGTACCGACACCACTAAAATTGTTAATTGTAATTTTAAGTGCTGATTTACCACGTGCTCGACGGTGAAGGAAAACATCGTGAGGAAACCTGCACGTCTGAGAAAAAAAATCGAAGACATGTGCAGTCCGCCAACCCGCATTGGAGCCAGTCTCAGCACTCCCTGACCACAATACGGTCAACCATGATCCAAGGAACACTGTACACACAGTCAATCGCTTCAACTTAACACGCACAACGTCGCGCGAACGCTGTAGAGAGCGGCGTGCAACTGTCGTAAATCACACCGCGTACACCAGACACACCCGTGTTCCAGGGCGGTTCTCACCGCCCAGAATTACCGACACATAAGTCGACAGTCCGAACGGAGGCCCGCAGCCTCCCTCGGACGGTCATTAGATGACTTAAAATAATTTTATGGAGATATTCACAGTAGCGCAAGCACGCAGCGAACGCAACGGTCCGAATTTAAATGTTTTAGTAGGTGTTATATTTATGTATTTATGTTTGGGTCAAACCAAATCTGACACGCGGGCCCCGGGCCCGCGAGCACAGCATCCGATGAAGCTGTAAAAGCCAAAAGGCTAACAGCGATTACATCACCGAAACCGTACCGCATTGGAGCTGCGTGGCGGATTCTTCCTAGCTCCAAAACTCTCTCAGAAATGAGAGGAGGCCTGTGCTCAGCAGTGGGACATTTATAGGGTGGAACTTTACTTTACTTTTTTAAATGACGGAAAGTTAGATCCAAATATCGATATATTGTAATGGTATATTATAATATATCGCCCGATACTAAATTTGTAACTGCAACATAGAAAGAGTAACATCTCCAGACTCCTGACTTAGTAGGAGAAGGAAATTTAATGATAGAGTAATGATAATAGTTAATTGTTCATATTTTCTAAACCATTAAAATTTATATTTAATTTCCATGTAATGTTTTAATACAAATACGAAATGACTAGCGTTTTACGACATACTAAATTTTAGCATAAAATGGATTGGTAACCTTTTAAATTTCCCCAAGCGACCATTCAGCCAGCCAGCAGTCGACCATCAGTAATTACAGCTTACTGTTTTATAACTGATTATTACCCATAGGCCATTAATAATAATGTTTTACCCATAGGCCATTAACAATAAGGTTGATTTTTTTTTTAAATTATTGAATTCTGCATGTGGTCGCGGCTCGTTAAAAGAATACTACCACTCCATCTCATCCAATGGATCTCGTAAAAGGCGAGTAAGGAATTAAACTGCACTGTGCACCCAACAGCGCATGGTGGCGATGGGTTCACCACCTGTCACACCAAGTGCATTATATTGTTTTGTTGAAACGTGGATTGTGGCAGTCATCTGTTTTTGCAGTGAATGCCCAGTCTCTGACTACCCCGTATGTCTTACAGTCGTGATCTTATGTATGTATGTATTTTCAGATGCGATGGGATCGTCTGCATATAGTAATAAAAACTCAACAATATATCTGACAGTATGAAAGCGTATTTGGTATTTCAGCTTATAAGTATAACAATATTTTTAATTAGGACAGTAATGGCAAACAATAAAAGATAACAGATGTTTTTCTTAGAAAATGTTAACCGATATTTAAACCAAGTCGTATTGTTTAGTTACAGGGCTAGCCATTACGTTACGAGTATATGAGTGTTTTATTGTATGGATAATAATGGAAACCAACTACTCGTAATCTCGGGAAATATCTATTAAGTTTTTCGTTATTAAGAAGTTCGTAATAGAGATTTAAACTTTACTCGTAAATTTTTCGAAGATGTTTTACGTTGCTATGTATATTTCTGCGGTAATTTCTAACACTTCTTATGTCTACATACACTCTGACTTAGACCTCTAACGTCTATAGGTAAACGCGGTTTTAGCACAAAGAAATTTAATAATTGTTTTATAACACATACATACATACCACGTCGCTGCCATTTTGGTGTGAACAAAATCTTACTCCCATTGCGTTACCACGAGCAGTATAGTGATAGTATTGCACATATATTCTGCACGAATAAAGGCCGTCCTTACAATACCTTAGTCGCTAGGAAAGCGGTAGGTGCTATTCTACTATACCGGACACCTATTTCCTTCTTTTTTTAATGATTTGGCAGTAAAAATCACGTTTTTGTTATTTACATTATCTATTTTAGCATCAGACCACAGATACATAAATATTAAATATATAATCATTTAATATTAACTGTTTTTATCCGTGTCTTATTTTTACATTGTTAAGCGAAACGTAGGTGGTGCACATTGGTCGACTTTGATTTTATAATTACGTTCTACTATCACCGGGCCAGAGACAAAAGAAACTCGCCCTTTAGCTATTCACATCCCACTAATTTAAACAAAGCGCTTTGCTTTGTAACGTGAATTACATATGACAAAGCAATTTACGATTAGACATGTTGACTGCCTTTTGTAGTTTCTTTTTTATAATATTGGATAAAACTTTGCTATATAATACAGCGTTTATTATTTAAAAAATAAATTGGCGATAACATACATATTATGTATTCCGTTGTTTCATGTTAGAATAAATCATAGAGATTCACAGAGAATAACAATTCATATTACCTCCAATAAATATCATTTCCAAAAGCTATAATGTAATGTCAAACTTAGTTAATTTGTAAAAGTAAAATTAAAAAATATTTTTATACAAAATATTCATGATTTGTTATTAGAAAATATTATTATTTATTATTATTTTCTTTACATTACTTAATTTTTGTCAACTCTGTATTTCTCTCGTTACTTTATTTTAACATGCTAAGTTAACCTACTAAATAAATCAATAAATAAAAGTATTTCCTTAAATTATACTGATTCTAACCGAACTTATACAGATGACGTCCCAAATTATATGACATCACATCGTGATGATTGTTTACAAGTCCATAGGAAGTTACGGATATGTCCTGATATAACACTCTCCACAGTCTTACTTTAACTGCAGCTTATTTAATGTGTATCCATAACGTTTTTGATTCTAAATCTTCTTTTCGCTCGATGTGGATATTAGATAGCCTCTTTACTGATGACGGTTGCGATGCATAATATTATGCGTTAACTTCTTACTCCGGCCTTAAGGAGCCACACACTGAGAACCGAACATACCGAGAAAGGCCGAACGTACGCCGCTGTCGTATGGCTAGTTTAAAAAAAAAATCGATTCTTCACTAGACAGATCACAGAACGGCCGACTTCGAAATGCGTGCTGAATAATATAATTTTTCAGTAATTTATATTGATTATATTTATTTATTTAACTCTTTATTGCTTCCTTTACAATAAAAGGATACAAATGGCGGACTTAATGCCTTTAGGTATTTTCTCCCAGTCAACCCATGGAGTGGTGAGATTTTGATTAGGTGTAGCAATAAAGGAAAACAGAGAAAGAAAAAAAGAAAGAGAAAAAAAACCTAAATAACTCATAAATATTATAAATATTAAAAATATAGTTAGATATATAAATATATTAAATACATAAACATACGTATATACGGTATACATACATATTATACATATAAATAAACGTAAAATAAAATAAATATTAATAAATAAATGCACACTTGTAACGGTGACCAACTAATAACTATTTATGTTCTCATGATTCTCTGCTAAATGATCACGGACCAACTTCTTAAAGGAGTATTTATTGGGCGCTTTCCTGATGTAAACGGGCAAGGAGTTCCAAAGAAGTGCAGCCCGGACAGTGAAGGAGTTCCTAAAGAACCCGGTGAAATGTGTAGGGATGCAAATCTTATTGTTAGAGGATGAACGAAGAACCCTATCATCTGATGAAGACAGATACTGAAATTTGTCTTTGAGATATGAAGGCGAAAACGGATAATTTAAAATAGAGCAAGCAGTATCCTGGAATTGCGCCTTTGTCGAATGGTAAGCCAATTTAGCTGAGACCTGAATTGAGATATTTCTTTAGATTTGGTCTTGTTAATTATTAATTTGATTTATTGTTCAACAAAAGCAAACGCCTTGTGCCTGCTACCACTACTCCCAGTCTACTGATGCATTTACAATTATTAGTATATGTCAAAAAGTATTTATTTATTTATTCTTAATCGTAACACCTTAATCTAAAGAATACAATGGGCGGACATAATGCCTAGAGGCATTCTCTGCCAGTCAACCCTGGGAGACTTGAAAAATGATGGCAGGTGTAATGTTTTTTTAAAAAAAACTGTGGTATAAATATTAACACTATTAAATGCAATATAATAATATAAATAATCAATATTCAATATAAATGTACGTATCCACAATATTAACATAATAAATACATGTATTAATTCGTTTATAGATTTTAATTATAATGCTGCAATTTTTGTCACATACTACCATTACGACCAATAATTTTAATAAGAGTGACCTGTGAATAAATGTAATACCTCTTTGGAACACATCCATAGCATCGACTATTTATGAAAAGGTATCCATACTTAACAGTACAAAACTAAGAAGTTTCTAGAGAAGAATCTTCTTCTCGTAGACGAGAACTATTTATCTTTCAAGATGGCTACGGATAGATGCAATCAGATGTTACGTACTGCTAAACGCCGAGATATAAATAATTCCCTGCAAACGGATGTGTGGAATTTCCTCTATCCACATTGGTGAGTCATTAACTTTGTGTGCGGATCCCGTTTATCAGTTGCTACGAAGGACTCAACAAACCGTTCCTTATCCTCAGCATTGCCTATTCATGCTCATCTCTTTTTTTCTCTTATCTCTCCTGTGAGAATGTGATTTAAATTATTTTCGGGAAATTAAATTTGAAGTCGTGGGTTGCGATGGTTAGCAGAGTCATGATAGTCAATGTAATACTTTATACCTACATACACTCACATTTATAGCTATTCTCTTTCTTCAGATCAGTATCAAACTCTGTGTAAAAATGCCTTTGCAAGACCCCTTCTTAAAGTTCTTAATCCAGTGTTTCCTCATCATTTTACAAAGAAAATTCAAAATCAATAAATCAATAAAGGCCTTATTCATTTTGAATTTTCTGTGTAAAATGTTGGAAGTCTGTGTCTTAAACAAATCTCCTCGTTATATTTACGCTGCATTCATGATATAAATATGAACTTGGGAAGTCATTTACTGAAGTCAGCTTCTGTCTCCGCTTGCATCAGATACACAAAACTACATAAGATACTCGTATAACTTTGGTCTTCGTAAGTACGGCCATATCAATCATTATCGCTTTTAAGAATTTTCGTTTTTAGAATTCTTTCCATTTATTAATGATCCGGTCTTACGGAACGCCATTTATTTAAAAAAAATATTTTTACTACCTTTTATATATTATTTTAAAGACTTCTGTTATTTGTTGATACGAGTATAATCGAAATTAAGATCGGTTATTAAATTTTTAAAGACCTATCTTAATATTTCTCTTTGTCATCGGTCCACATAATTAGGGCTATATACAAGCTATATGCCTTTAAGTATAAATAAATAAATTTATTTACGTCATTACACAACTGTCATTAAATGTAAACAAATACATTAAAAATAAATACATTAAAAAAAAATACATTAAATATTTCTTTTATATCGCACTATCAACGATCTAGTTTAAAGTCGTACATATGTACGAAACGTATTACATTTTTTGATGAACAAATGGGAGGATCCTTTTAAAAATAAAAATCTTGTTTAATTAAATTGTCATCACATAGAGGTCGTAACACTTTTAATGATATTTATAAAGGTTAAACCGTCTATAATTCTATAACCTTTCACTGTGCTGAACTATGAATCAGCCTTACTGGGGTTAAAGCTAACTGTATTTAAAAAAAATTACTGGTGGTAGTAGGATTTCTGTTCAGAAATCTGACTAGGTAGGTACCACTACTGGGCCAGTTAATCTGCCGTGAAGCAATACTGTGCCAAAATTAATATAATAGTAACAGTTCCTCTGTCACCCAGCAATTCAAAATTGTATATCAATGGTTTATTGCGTTCTGTGGTGTTTTGGTTTAATTTTTATATTAAATAACATCTTTTTCATTAAATACGGGAGAAATTAAGTTAATTTTCTATGTTAATTTTCGATACAATCTTTGAATAAAAAATTTGTTCATTTTAACTGGAATCAAGGGTCTAACTGTCGTGTTTTATCACTCATTACTTGGTAGGTACCTAGTAATCACAAGCTCGGTTACACTACACTGTATGCAGGGGCACGTATCCACTCTCGCCCGCGGCGATAATATTGATCATCGTATATAATTTTGGTGATGTATTTGCTGTTAGCCTTTTTGGCTTTTACAACTTCATCGGGTAGCTGTGAGCTATGTTTGGTTTGACCCGAACATATACATAGATAAATTGATTACTGTGACACGTCGCTCCACTACTTGTATGCACAAGGCTGTGGGTAGCTTTATATCCACCTGCAACACAAACACTGCACCAAGGTTAATTTATAGATAGTACAAAGTGTTTTGAAAATAAATAATTCTCCACATTGTACATTTAAATAGTTTTAACTGATTTTTGATCTTAGAAGAAAAATCGAAATACCTTGCACAGCTTTAATTTTTATTATATAATGTGTAATAAAAAATTGTGCGTGTCAGCACGACTGGAGGTTACTGGACGGGAGTTTTATGTGGGATTGTCATTAAATATACAATAGACAAAGGACAAATGGTTGGTAAAATCTGTTATAATACTTTTATTTAATCAAATAACAAAACGAAAGAAAAACAAAAAGATTTTTCAAAAGTTGTCAACATGTAATTACTCAAACCTCAAGAACGTTCAAACTTAAACTTAAAGAAAAAGGAATGGAAATTGGTGGACGATGCGGGCGGCATCGAGAAGCTCCGCCTACTATGCATTTGAGCACGGATCGGATTTGATTAAGGAATCCCAGTCACCTAAGATGTCTGAGAGTCTGACCGGGATAAACCCGTAACGACAACAAGAATGATTTCGGTCGACACATCTCTCCATTTCAGTCACTTTGTGAGTCAGCTCCTGATGAAGAATCTTATCAACGTTTCCGCCGGTTACCGACCTGCCCAAGTGACTAAATTTCATGAGATAATTGCCACAATAACAAATTCGTCTGCCTCCTGTGTAAATTGGGTCATTAAGATGATGATTACAGGTGGTAGGATTCCTATGCAGGAATCCATCTAGGTAGGTACCACCCCAGGGCCAGTTATTCTGCCGTGAAGTAGTAGTGTGCAAGCCTTACTGTGTTTCGGTTGGAAGGGCAGTGTAAGCTAGCGTAATCGCTGGGCATTCGAGACTTAAGAACTGATGTCTTAGGGTAACGGGCGCAGTGTGGAAAACGTTCACCTGATGGTAAGTGCAACTTCCGCCCACAACAAATGCTGTGTCACACAGAAATATTCTGGGTGACACAGCATTTGTTGTGGGCGGAAGTTGCACTTACCATCAGGTGAACGTTTTCCTATTTTGTCTAATCATACACTACAAACATACTATTTCATATTTTTTCAGTATTAAATTTGTTGAGGCAATGAAACTGTATAAATTTTGACATTCATAAGAGCTTTACACAAGCCTAAACTGAAAAACTAAATTTTGACTTTGACTTTGAATGTAAGCTATTGCTAGATTCTGAAATCTGAAAATATACTCGAATATCAGTAAATCTATACCATTAAGTGTTGGTTTCTTTTTAGTTTTATACACTATTTTTGGACGAAATTTCGGGATTAAAAATATCCATCATGTGATGAACGTGCGATAGACGTTTTTAATATTCTACTGTGTATTATTTTACGCCTTATTTTTTTATGAATATGTATTCAAAACCCTATATCCAAGCGAAGTCGCGGCCACCAGCTAGTTACTAACCACTTTATTACTTTTTGTCTGAAGGCAAAGACGTCAATACCTTTCTTTAATCTTGTTCTTAATTGAATTTGGAGACCCCTAAGAAGACTTGCATAAGTTTGACTAGGTAAAGGATTTACATAAACTGATTGAGTAGCATGGAGCTTAAAATGCAAAATAATATTAAGCATGGAGATTCGAGTGTAATCGACTATTGTTCAAAATATTCTTAATAGCTTTCATCATCATCATTTCAGCCTATCACTAGTCCACAGCTGAACATTTACTATAGAAGTATTACTCTCATTTTGGGGGGAATTTTTCCATAGTTGCCTACCTTGATAGGCGGGTTGGCAACATCAGAATAAATAAATTGCGGTTGCCAACCCACCTGCCAAGCTCGGCAACCGCAATTTATTTATTCTGATGTTACAGGAAGATGCTGCTGCCCATCTTCTGGTTTTAATTTTCCCTCTGTCGACTTTTACAACACCCACGGGATGAGATGGGGCGGTAGATTCTCTTAAGCCGCTACCACACGGCTTTAATTTCACGCAAATATGACTAAATTTATATGTGTTCGAGATATATTTTTTGTAACCAACATACAATGTTTGGTGGCGTGTATGTCGTTTTGCGGCGTAAGAAAATCTGCTAACCCATCTCATCCCATGGATATTGTAAGAGTCGACTGAGTGAAATTCTTGGACAATAGACTGGGAAAACATTGGCAGGTGCGAAGACATTTTTATAAATGTTTCGTTACGATTCTGCTCGTTGCTTCTGTTCTTCACAGCTTTGTATTATATTACTTTACTGCTATAAAGATTTCTTGCGACAATTTTTTGCCAAGATCGAGTGATAAATCCATAAAAATAAAAATTGTTCTGGTACATTCGCGTTAATAACAAAAATGAACATGTTTATACTAGCTACCAACAACTTTATTTATACGTTAAAATAGAAAGTATATTTAACAATTTTCATAAAAAAAATACTCTAATTAATGATCTGAAACGAAATAAAGAGGTAATTAAATTTAAGAATTAATTTAATGGTTTCTTATATTTAATTTTAATGATTAATCCGACTAGGTACCATCGCAGTGCCAGTTATTCGGCCGCCAAGCAGTAGAGTGCAAACGTCACTGTGTTTCGGTCTGAAGGGCACTGTTAGCTTGTGTTATTACTGGACTAGTGGAACTTATGCATTGATGTTTTAGGGCGACGACGGCAGTGTGGTGCCACACATGTTCTGTGTGACATAGCAATCAAGACCTTTCGTAGTTCATGCAAAATTTAAAATATTTTAATTTAATGTTTCAAAGTAGGTAGTGAATATTCTAAATTGGTTTCGAGTAAAACTATACCGGCAGACTTACTACACATTAACAACCATATATAATGTAAGCGTAATCGCATTCTTAACCTAAAATTAAAAAAAAAAATTACTTTGAAATAATATAAAAATAAAACATAAATAAAATAATAAAATAAGAATAAAAGTTTACATTATCGTACTGTTTAGATTATGATGTTTTTATTGAATAATGTGATGAAACGAGCTACACGTTCACCTGATGGTAAGTGCAACGTCTGCCCATAACAAATGCTGTGTCACCCAGAACAATTCTGTGTGACACAACACTTCGCCTGCCACTCTGAGACATTAATTCTTAAGTCTCATATGCCCAGTGATTACGATAGCTCTCAGTGCCCGTCAAACCGAAAAACAATCATGTTTCACGGCAGAATAACTGGCGCTAGGGTGGTACCTACCTAGACCTGCATAGGAATCCTACCAACACGGTAAATCACGGAAAAACAGCGGAAAATCTTTCGGTATTTTTCTTTGCTATTTGGTTTAACTGTCTCAATAACAGTCATAAAGTAAAGCGAATATAAAAATTAGGACAAAGCAGTTAGGACAAATAATATCCTTTTTAAAGCTATCGGTAAACCACAACGCATTATTGCTTACACAATAATGCTTACACACTAATGCTTACAAATTAATTAATGCTTCACGGCAGAATAACTGGCCCTGGGGCGGTACCTACGTAGACGGATTCCCGCATAGGAATCTAACTAGTTTTTAAAATTAATAACTCGTCTTAAATAGAAAATATAAATGTATTCTTAGTAGTACCGCAATTTAATATTTGCAAAATTACGTTCAAGATTACAAGTCATCTGAGAAAACAAATTCTACTACGGCGCGTAACAGACTGTTCATAACTTGAATAAATATGCAAAACCTACCTTGGAACCGACTTTATTGTGAAATTAAACAATGGGCTTTTCATTTTAATGGAGAAAAGATCCTACATATGAGCAAAGTATAAACAAATGAAATTCCAATTCTTTGTAAGAAATATAAATTTCGCAAGTTAAACTTTTTTTTTTAACAATCTGCTTCCGAAACTTAGTTATGAAAAAACTTTTTAAAATGTACAAAGAGTCTCATAGACAACCGAAGCACTCTCATTAACAAAATTCTAAGCTAGACATATTCAATAATACATATATAATTATATTGCAAATTTTAGCAGATCAGCCTCTTCAAGCAATTCATAAGCATACATGTAATATATTTAGCATAATAGTACCACAACCATATTAAAGGGAAGTGGACATCCCGTCACAGGACGCCGCCGTAGGTGAGCATGACCTAATCAAGTGTACCAAACAAAATAGACTTTGCTACAAATAATGTCCTTTATTTTACAGAGCGCACTCTTAATTTTTTCATAAGACTATTTACAATTTTGTTGTTTTTAATATCTTACAACGGTAATAGCCATATACCTTACATAAAGATGCATAAGCTTTATGATATATTTTTTTGAAATATGATGAAATTGATACATGCATAACGTATTCATAAATGTGCAGACTAACACCTAAAAGTTAAAATATTAATTTATTTCAACAGTTCCCTCTGTGAGTCATGAGAGCGCATACTGTTATTATATTTTTTTTATAGTAGAGAGAGCAAACGAGCAAATGGATCACCTAATGGTAAGTGATCACCGCCGCCCATGAACATCCGCAATACCAGAGGAATCGCGAGTGCGTTGCCGGCCTTTGAGAAAGGAATAGGCTCTTTTCTTGAAGGTGCCTAAGTTGTATCAAATCAAGTCGAAAAGCAAAGCCGGCTTCGTCGTCTCTAGATGGTAGTGGACGTAACATTGACCGCTGATATTGCAGAAGCCCACGGCGAGTGGTAAGGAGTGCCGTAGTGTTGTTGTTTCGTTTGCTCTTGTTGTTGTGTAGTTTTGCTTAATCACCCAGAACATTTCAGTGAGACACCACCTTGCGGTGGTCACCTTGAGACCTCAGTTCTTAAGTCTCATATGACCAGTGATTGGGATAGCTCTCAGTGCCCGTCAAACCGAAACACAATCATGTTTGCACTCTTCTGCTTCACGGCAGAATAAAGCCCTGGGGTGGTGTCTACCTAGACGGATACCTGCATAGGAATCATACCAACAGTAAAATTACTGTAAAATGGCTTTGTAACGGAAAATCTTTCGGTTTTTTTCTTTGCTATTCGATTTAACTGTTCCGAACAGTCAAAAAGTAAAGCGAATATAAAAATTCGACACTAAGCAGTTAGGACAAAGAATATCCATTTCAAAGGTATCGCATTAGCGAAGTGTTTCTTACACAATGATTTCGTCGACACCAAATTCAAGTAGGCTGAAAATCATTATTTGCATTTTTATAAATAAGAAAACAAATTTACCTAGTTCTACTCAGCGGCTACAGTGCTACGACCACATGAGGTAGGCTTGTCAACAGTTCTGCCAATGTATCCTAGAAACTCCTAGGAAATCATCACTGATTTTTAAAAGACCGATGAAGAATTCAGGAAATGTATCACAGCACATTATATCAGAGCTAAAACTTTCGACGGTATGGTGTTCACAATATGGTATGGTGTGTTACAATAGAACTAAAGTTTTTGCCAGAAAGTGAGATTGAAAAACTTTTAAAAGAATTAAAATAAGATTTTGTCTGCTCTAAAAGACACTCTTACATTGAGTTCGTCCGTAAAGATTTTAGACGCAGTTTCTCTGTGGAACATGTGGGTTATTACATAAATTTCAGAACATATAGGAAGTCATTTTCAAATCTATGTATTTATTATTTCAATCAGACATAAACAGGTATTGCACGCGTTATCGACTCGTCAAGGTCAAGCGATTTCCCTAACGTAGTGGTCTTTGTTATATTGATACTGCACTTATAGGAAAATTAAAGTATGAAGAACACACTTCCATAAAAAAAGAAAAGTAAAGTTTCAGCCTATAAATGTCCCACTGCTGAGCACAGGCCTCCTCTTATTTCTGAGAGGGTTTTGGAGCTAGGAGGAATCCGCCACGCTACTTCAATGCGGGTTGTGACTGCACATGTCTTCGAAATATATATATTTTTAATTTCTCAGACATGCAGGTTTTCTCACGATGTTTTCCTTCACCGCCGAGCACGTGGTAAATCAGCACTTAAAATTGCAATTAACAATTTTAGTGGTGCCGGCACCGGGAATCGAACCCAGGTCACTCCCTTACTATTAAATATATAAAGCGAGCGCCTAGCCCCTGAGCTACCATATTCGATAAACACATCTAAATAACTTTAAATATACCAATAAAAAAATTTACGTCAATTTGTATGTACGGATGTACGTCACAATGATCCCCGAAAAACTTGTCTATAGAAGATAGAATTCTATTATTGTTGTATTATGTAAGTGATTTCAATTCTCCATCATATCTTAAGAATACTTCTCAATATATTCTCATGACAGAGTACGTCGTTCCATAAACCATCTTAAGATTCACATTCCACATCATAATACAGGATACTATAACTCTTACTGTTCAAGCCACACTTCTCTGGGTGTTAGATTGGCCTTGAATCTCGCTACACTGCTGCTATTTAAACCTGACTGATTTACAGCCTTCTAATGTCAACCTCTTTGGCCCGATTTGCACCAGACTCCTAATACTCTTATTTATTATATTAATATTAAGTTTTTTTCCTGTGGGAACCTTTTTACTTAGCATACCCCACACTTTATGAAAATGTTGTAACACTGCACTTACTAAAGTAAACAGCTTAATAAGTAATGTCGGTTTACTAGTCAATGTCAAAAATTACGAGTAAAATTATATAATATCAAAAATTACCAGTATAATTTTTTTAATAACAGACTTTCTAGGTTTTTTTAATTATTGGAAACAATATATGTAGTACGTTTCGTAAAACACCGAGTAATTATAAAATATGTACTTTATTATTTGCATTGATGTTTCTGAATTTGGGCATATTATTACGACCAACTTTGCAATTTTTTTTCATTTAAAAGACTAATGGATTATCTGTGCACTTTATTTTTATGTTTACTGCCCATTAAAGCAGTAGACGAGTACGTTTATTGCCAACTATTTTCATTATGATTTAAAGAAACCCATTCAAGTGTATAGAACAGATTTTGTTTGAAAAAGGGACCTATAGCAGCGGATTTAAGTTATATTGTATCCAAGGCCCATAGCCATGCAACGATTTTTTAGTTTTGTTAAAGTATAGGTCATTGGTAGGGTGAACGTTACCTCCTTGGGGGTTTATATAAAAAGGAGAGAGTAGATGGCGTTATCAAGTATTATTAACATCATTTATACAATGGTTTAGCAACTGAATACTCAATAATTCTAGCAAATGAAATTCATCTCTTGAATTGAATCCCACTATTGAAAATACAATTCCAGTAAACATTGATATGTCATGTTTCTTTTCTTCCGTTAGAAACAGCAGATTTTACGTAGTTATGAAAAAGAACTGTTGGAACACAGCATTGTGCTGACGACAAGAGATGATACAGATGACTATAATGAAATATTAAATTAGGTGCAATATAATGCTATGTTTAAGTAATGAAAGAATATATTACCACAATATTGAGTTCTGTTACAAAAGTAACATAACAACTAAAACTCCTGTACGCACACAGTGTCATGCCCCTTTTGGTCACTATGGGCATATTAATATAAATTTTATTATAATATAATGGACGACCATCTTTATCATACATCTTACGGCAGTAAATATGTACACCCATACAATTATATATAATAATATATGCATACTGGTATATTGAATTGCATAACGCAGGTGATCACTTACCATCAGGTGAGCCACTTGCCCGTTTGCCTACTCTAACATAAAAAAAAAGGTAGCCGATAGGTGTCCGGCAGAGTAGAATAGCATATGTGCTGAGAGATACTAATTATCGTCACAATCTAAAACAAAAAGACGATTTATTTCGTGTTTTGCGACATAAAACAGCCTGTTTTTATGCATAGGTTACATAGGTATGCAAACAATAAATAATAAAAAAAAAAAAAAATTGGTGTTTACATCGTTTTCATTTATTCAGATGTACCAGGAATTGACAATTACATCTCCTTAACGCGTTTAACGAAAAAAACGAGACGATAAATAATAGGTACTAAGAGGTAGGCCTCTTTCCTAGTGATGTGTCGTAAGAGGCGACTAAGGTATTTTACGGACAGCCTTTATTCGCGCAGAATAAAACCATAATATGCAATGCTGTCACCATACCGCTCGTGGGAACGCAATGGTAAGAACTTTTTGACATGTACAAAAATAGCGGCGAAGTGGATCGCCACCCGCGACATCTCGTTTCTCGTGAGGGCGAATCTCGTGAATGTATGTATGTAACGAAGATTGAATGAGTACTGGATCGACTATGATAGATGCGTATGCTTGCGCCAGAGTTATCGTTCGGTTGTTTGCCAGGATATTAGAACAGCGAAAAATGTCTTCCGTGCTAAATATAGGATCAGAATATTATTATTAACATCACATAAACAATTCAGCTTAGTCAAAATAACGGAAATTTGTTGTTTTTTATGGAATTTTCTAAAGTGTCCTTGGAACCGCCTTCCATTTTATTTATAATAACAATAACAAAATTATTTTTAAATATCCAAGTGGCAGCTTTGTCGCTATGAAATTTCACCCGGTCAAATTTTTACACCTTTCATACCTGAGTGGCCCTTTCATACCTCTACATGAACCGCCGGTCGAACTAACAAGAGAATAAGAGAGTAAATTATGTGGTAGAAAATTGGACAGGAATAATAATTCATCACAGACACATTTATCTAAAAGAACTATCCATCAAACTCTGTTTATTATCGTGCAGTTACCATTAACAGTAAAAAACGAAGAAATGATTTTTTTATTGGATAAAGTGACAAGTCGAGCAAAACGTAAACGTCTGCCCATAACAAATGCCGTATCACCCAGATAATTTCTGTGTGGCACCACACCGTGCCCGTCACTTTGAGACATCAGTTCTTAAGTCTCATATGCCCAGTGATTGCGCTAGCTCTCATTGCCCTTCAGACCGAAACAAAATATTCACATATCTATTCTGCTCTATTAACAGGAAAGGGCAATTTTATTAAATTATAAACGTAGTGTTACTACAAAAGTAGCTAGTTGGAAAAATATAGGGTAAAATAAGCTCAGTTTTATATTATTATAAAAATGATCATGATAGATTACGGATACGCATATTTTATACGAGTTCGCGTCACTGTTTTCTAGATTATAAGGTAAAAATCATCATCATCATCATCATTTCAGCCTATCACTAGTCCACTGCTGAACATAGCCCCCCCCCCCCCCCCCTATAGATTGCTACAAACGTTTGTAGCTTTGGGGAGGATTTTGTCACTAGTTGCCAAGCTTGGCAGGCGGGTTGGCAACCGCAGTTTAATATAGTTAATAGAATCAGGCGTTACTTTGCGGAAATCCATTATAATGAAGGAAGGTAAGTTACTTTGCTAAGATCCGCACGCAAATTATAAAAATGGTGTATATTACCTAGTTTTTTGAAGAGCACCGGCCGCCCTCCCTCAGTAGCGTGCACAAGCAAACTAACACCGCCACCAGGAACTGCTGCGGCCGTCTGTCGTAGAGTCTATGACGCTAGATAATGCCTCCTTTTGGGGCGAAACAGGTGTCGTGTTCTCGACTACATTGGTGTATATTATCTAGTGGTAGTATTGTATTGGTTGGTGGAGGGTACCTGGTGGCGGTTCCTGGTGGCGGTGTTAGTTTGCTTGTGCACGCTACTGAGGGAAGGCGGGCGGTGCTCTTCAAAAAACTAGGTAATATACACCATTTTTATATTTTGCATGCGGATCTTAGCAAAGTAACTTACCTTCCTTCATTAACCGCAGTTTATTTATTCTGATGTTCCAGGAAGATGCTGCAGGCCCATCTTCTGGTTTTAATTTTCGCTCTGCCGACTTTTGCGACAACCACGGGATGAGATGGGGTGGTAGATTCTCTTACTACCACACGGCACAGGATATAAAATAAGTAAAACAGATTAAGAATATTTTTATCTTAATATGTTACAGAGACGTAAGAATTTTAAGTTTTATATCTTTTATATTTTTTATGGTTTTGTACCAATCAACACTCCTCATAGAATTCTCCTGCTTCTATATGATTAAGTGATTTTTGCTTTCAAATCACGTCATCGTCATCAACCTGCGCCAGTCCACTCCTGTACTTGGGGCCTCTCCTTAGAAGTATAGCTTAGTCCAATCTTCTGTTTACGTTCAGTTGCTTACAACTGCATTGTGCAAATCATCACTCCATCTCGTCAGGGCCGCACTTCACAACGTTTTCCAAAACGTTTGTTACTTCTTCAACAGATATAAACAGTCCTATGTCATATTATTCTGAAACTGTAAACGTTACGCCAGTGATTTTGGCTTTTCGGCGGATTTCTTTCATCACGAATCATATTGAACAGGGCGGCCCAAAGTATACTCGTTGCTTTCAAATGTTGTATTTGATAAGAAAAATCTTGCAAATTTCTTCTTACTGTTTTATAAGATGTAAATATATTGCACTCGTTACTCTGATTATTTATTACAAGAAATAAACTAAATGTTCTCTCATCAATTCCTGTCTGAAGCTTATATTTCTTCGGTGATAAAAGACTACAGTTTTTTCATGCTTTACATTTGTTTACAAGTAAACATCACACACTGTTTTAGGAAAGAGTAAGCATTTTTTTATCCATCTTATCCAGCATATTCATAAATAAGCAATTTTTACTGGTGGTAGGATTCCTATGCAGGAATCCGTCTAGGTAGGTACCACCCCATGGCCAGTTATTCTGCCGTGAAGAAGTAGTGTGCAAGCATTACTGTGTTTCGGTTTGAAGGGCACTGTGAGCTAGCGTTATTACTGGGCATTTGAGACTTAAGAACTGATGTCTCAGGATGACGGACGCAGTTTGGTGTCACATAGAAATATTCTGGGTGACACAGCATTTGTTGTGGGCGGACGTTGCACTTACCATCAGGTGAACGTTTTGCTCGTTTCGTCACTTTATACAATTAAAAAAAGCATTTTCTTATAAAAGCCTTCTGCCATAATTACTAATGAAGTATCAATGTAACGAAAATAATTTGACCAACTTATTAAGATTAAAAATATATTATAGTTTACGAGTGTAAAATTTTATCAAACATATATACATGTTTGATAAAAAACTTTACAAACTTATTATATGTCATCCTAACGAACTTTTACCGAAAAGCAAGGTAACCGTAAAGTAAGGTTTTAATACCTTCGGAGAGGATAGTCGCTTTACATAGTACGGTTGTACTACATTACAACATTATTTTGTCCGTATAAGGTTATGATTCTAGAACCGAAGTCCAAGTCGATTGAGGATTTATGAGAAAAGTGCTTAAACAGCTTAATTATATAATATGTTCATAATACGAAAGTAACTGTTATGAAACCGCGTTATTGCTATGATTGGAAGTTGTAAAATTAAATTATGAATATAAATTTAAATTATAGTTCTTTTCATCTTTTTTTAATGCTTTGTACATACATACATACATAAGATCACGACTGTATCCCATAAGAGGTAGTCAGAGACTGGGCACTCACTGCAAAAACAGATGACTGCCACAATCCACGTTTCACCAAAACAATATAATGCACTTGGTGTCATAGGTGGTGAGCCCATCGCCACCATGCTCTGTTGGGTGCACAGTGCAGTTTAATTCCTTACTCGCCTTTTACGAGATCCATTGGATGATGTTTTGTATATAATGAATTAGTAAATTTTCTTTTACCTATTTGATATTGGCTTGTATTTTGATTTGGATGAAAAAGAGCGGCACAAACCTTTACCGTAAAATAACCGTTACGCGTGGAACTTAATGTTCTTTCTCTATTTTTTCAAAATTTTATGATTATAGAAAACGTTACGAACAAGCTCTTGATCAACGTTAACATTATTATTTTTATTATGACCCTGCCAGTCTCAGCGGTGCTTGGACCGCAAACTTTATTACATTATATTGTTCATGGTATACACTAGAGCACGACATTATACGACAGAAACGTGAGGTCGCTTCGTTTAATGAATAAACTGGAAGACAGATGAACACAATAATACCTTTTAGACTAACATCGTCTGAAATGAACGTTCTTTTTTATGACGACATATTGTTAATAAATAAAAATTAAATTATACCTATAATCTTCCCAAAATTTGTTCAGAATTTTTTTTATAATTGAAAAGCATTGTAAGGTACAGCCCACGTCAGCGTTATGTAAGTTCACGTCATACAGCTACAACTACGTTGCTTTACAGACCATCATAGCAATCGTCAATTATATACCTATTAGTACAACAGTATTTACAGTGCAACATTCACAAAGGACTATTCATTAAAAAAATCAGGCCAATTCGCCTATGATCTGTTGTCTGAGAGGGACGGGCGTTTTTACATTTCTGTGCGACAGTGTGGTGTCACACACATGTTTGGAATGTATGGAAATGTTTTGGATGACACAACATTTTTTATGGGCAGACGTTGCACTTACCATCAGGTGAACATCTTGCTAGTTGCGATAATATGTCGAAGAATGTGTGAAGGGCACTAAGAGCTAGTGTAATCACTAGGCATGTGAGACTTAAGAACTGATGTCTGTGGGTGACGGGCGCAGTGTGGCCACACATAAATGTTCTGTCTGAGACAGCATTTGTTATGGGCAGACGTTGCACTTACCATCAGGTGAACGTCAAAAAAAACATTAGAAGGGGCAATTAGAAGGCGTACATGAACAAAGTATTGAAGATATATTTTATTAATAATTCAGAAAATCTTATCTTATCCAAAATTTATTTTTATTTGCCAAAGTCTGTGCAAATTTATTTTTCACAGCAACATCATGTAACTAGTCTGGCCATAAATACTGTTACATAAAAACTTTTCTTTTTCAACTTTTTAATGATTTTGAATTTGGAACACGTATATTATTTTAAAAACTTCTTTCGATTTTGCGCCATTTCACATATTTTTTCGTGTTCATTATCAAATTACAATATGGAATGGGATGTTAAGGAATATAGGATTGCAGTGATCGCCTCAAAAGCTTGGTATCACCCGTATGTTCGTCTATCAACAGATACAACAACACTTCCTCTGTCGAAGACCAGAAAAGAGCGGGGCGGCCGCGTGCTGTTAGAACTACAAAGGTTGTTAATGCTGTTAAAGCCAGAATTCGTCGATACCCCATTAGGAAGCAAAAAAAATCTTATCGCGAGAAATGAAAATTCCCGCTAGGACTCTGTCGCGTACTATAAAACAAGACCTGAAGCTCGGTGCTTATCGTCGATGTACAGGACATGCCTTAAATCAATCTTTACAATTAAAGAGAGTGGATCGATCAAAACGCCTTCTGTCGCGACACGCAGGTGAAAGGCACAGAAATATCCTCTTTACCGATGAAAAAATTTTCACGATTGACGAACACTACAATAAGCAAAATGATAAAGTGTCACAGTTCTAAAGAAAGTACAACGTGGTCATCATCCTGCGTCAGTGATGGTTTGGTGGTGCGTGTCTTATCAAGGAGTCAACAATTGTTGTGAAAAAGCAGTGAAAACTTGAGCCAAAGTGTATCAAGATACAGTCTTGGATCATGTTGTGAAACCTCTCAGCAATACACTTTTTAAAAATATACCGTGGACTTTCCAGCAGGACTCTGCACCTGGTCACAAGGCACGAACTACCCAAGCCTGGCTTGAAACCAACGTTCCGGACTTTATAAGAGCTGAAGACTGGCCCTCATCGAGCCCAGACCTCAACCCTTTAGACTTCATATTATAGTTTTAGAGGACATGGCCTGCTCTAAACGACACGGTGACATTGAGTCTCTTAAAAAATCTTTGGAGCAAGCAGTGGCAAAATTTTCCTTGGAAACAGTGCGTAAATCCGTAGCCAAACAGATTAAATTATTCGAAATGGCCACCTTTGGCTTTTAAACAGGCTAAAGGCCTGTCGGCCAAAGGTGGCCATTTCGAATAGAATATTTTTTTTTATTTCTTGCTGAGACTGATAAATATGTAGGTATAAATTTTAATAGTATTACATTACTTCATTAAAAAAAATGCATTTTCATTTTTAACAGAACTTATGGCCGGACTAGGTATATCGGTACTTACATTGTCAGGTAAAAACAAAGGCTCCAATGCTCAAAGCAGTGATTTCAAAATAATATTTTTTACTGCAACTTTAACTTTGGGTGCTTTATCATTACAGATAGCACTGACATAGGACGATAATTGCTAGGATCTAGTTAGCTTTTAAGACAGAAGTCACTTACATTATATACACGCATTTTGTAAGATTTTCAATACAATTAAGTACTTCGGCAGTAATGCCATCTATTCCTGACCTTATGTTACTTTTGAGACCTAATGTTATTTTATCTGTCTATCTATTTTGTCTGCTAGCACTGAGCCAATGGAAGCAAAAAAATCTCAAAACATTCACACATCTTTTGGGTTAATTAGTTTATTTGGGGCACTTTCCATCGCGGTTTCTTTTTTCCTATCTTTTAAGGTTATAATTCTTACAGGTTTTAGTTCTCTAGTTAAGTTGTATTAATGTTAAACGTCTTTATTCTACCCTGTGTGATGTGTATGATGTAACACCATAGTTGCGCAGTTCATAGTCACGAAAATGAATATGCTGTGATGGATATGGTACGTTACGATGTGAGATCACATTTGTAATAAGTACGTCCGGAGCAGTCAGAGGTGGCTAATAAGCTCTAGGAAAATCGGTTAAGGTGGCACGAGTACATTTTATACGAGCCGGCAGAATACTTTGTATTTGTGTATTGCATATACTCTGGCCGCAAAGAAAAAGGGTCGGTTAGAAAATCTTCAATATCTTCAAAAGTACCTGACCTAGCTTTATGAAATAAAGACTAAATTAAAGAATATTTAATGCCACATAAAACAATATATATAACCTTTTTATTTATTTTTGATAATTGTATAAAAATCTGAAAATGTAAAATAACGGTCCTTTTTTAATTTAGTCCCGAAAAATTCAAAGTTTTAGTTTTACCATAGTTACAAAAGTTATAAATTTGGTGTCTCTAAGTTATAAATTTTATTATTCTGAAGTCATCGCGTTGTTAACCCCTGAAGAATGTACCAGGATCCTGAAAATGCTTTAAGATGGGCACAGTCGTGGGACGACGTGTACGTCAGCGGAATCCGCCGTCAATCACGTTACGTGAAATGAAAGAAGCTCCAATAGAGGAATGACAGAATATTCCGCATTATCGCCTCAAAACCTAGTATAAAGTATGCCAAATCGCAAAACAGCAGTATTGCGAGGTCGAGGAGGCAACACAAAGTACTAAAATGAGTGAAAACAAATACTAGAAAAACTGCGCATTTTTATTTTACATTTATTAAAAATAAAAAAAAACCTGTAAACATGCAAATCGAGTAAGGAAAATTTTTACCCAGGGCCTTGGACATTCCGCAAACCCGATAACACCAGCAGAAACGTAACGCTTCCTGCTAGAAACTCACTTCCCAGGGTGTAGACTAATTTAGCAAATACACTGCCTAGAGAAAAAAAAACCTCTAACAACTGTGACTGGGAACTGCTAAGAAAAAACTCCAATAGACCATAAGCAATTTCCATCCTTAAAAGTCGGCTGGACCAAATGAAATCTCCCCTGCTCTTTTTCAGTCGGTACCTGGTCACCTTGTAATCAAATAACTAGGCATAATCATATGGTACATACAGGTACATTCCGAAAAGATGTAGGGAAGTAAAGGTAATCTTCATTCCCTAATCCAGGTAAAAGTCAAATCCCTCAGACCCATCAGTGATCATAATGTTAATAGAAACTACTTTTACTTTACTTTTATAACCAAAACTGCTTTATTACAGAATATTCTATATTACCTATACACAACAATATTTAGAAGTTTTTACAATAAATACGTTTTTAGGAGTATAATAAATAGATTATATTAATGGAAAAGTATTCTGTTTTTTTCTTTTCTGACTCCACAGTACGCAATCATTTTATGTAAATCTTTATCTACAACGAAAGTGATAAAAGGTATGCAAACCAACTCAATTGTCCGTAAATTTAATTAAAAACTAGGTTACACACCTCTTGTGTCCATTTTATTTGATGGAATAAAAAGGAAATTAAATTGTTAATATTATGAATAAAAATAAAATACAGTAAAAGTTTATATATGTCCCACTGTGGAGAACAGACCTCCTCTCATTTCTGAGGGTTTTGGCTTCGGGGAGAGTTCTTCAAGGTGTTTTTTTTTGTGAGAGTGTCGAGACGAACAAATTATTCATGGCAAGTGCATCGTCTGCCAAATGCAAATGTAGCAAATGCTGAGTCACTCAGAGCATATAAATGGCACTGCGGTGCCCTATCTAGATGGACTCCAGCGTAGACATGTTTCCATCAGTGCTCCAATGACTGCGCCAAATTGCTGGTGGACTTCATACATCGTCAAATTTTTTTGATTTCTTAGACAAGCTGGTTTCCTCTCAAGCAATGTGTCACTATAATTGCTATTAATAATTTAAAATGAGTTAGTCAAATTTAAAGTGAACATTTAAACCCATTTAGTCATGGAAGCAAAATTTATATTTTTTAGGAACATTTAAAACCAAACATTTCGCTAATATTAATCATTAAAAAGCCAAACCGACTTAGTAAACAATTACACTGTTACAAAAATACTGATAAGAGCAACCAATTTTATAAGTTAGTTACATAGTGTTGTTGATTTCTTAATTAACTTTCAAGAGTTGTATTAAATATTTTTCAGCCATAAAATGTAAATCTTCTTAAATGCACATTTTTTTATCTTTCATTAATTTTTCTTAATTTGCAATAAGATTACCAGTTCTACCACTGGTAATCGTTGTTTTTATTTGTTTCCCAGATGTTATCGCGCATCGTGCTTCTTTTTTAGTATTATACCTACCAGTTTCTAAATTAATAATGTTCCATGTGGCTTTAGTCTTATCAGAGGAAAATTTAATTTTATTACTAAAATAAGCATATTTCTTAATATGTTTTTTTTCATTGCAGTTTTTTTTAATCGATCTTATTTTAGACATTATTATTTGTAGTATTAAACTTAACATTCACTTTTAGTATCAGTAAAAAAACTATTTTTAAATTATCAATTTAAATAGATGTATTTTTGATAGGTTTGCGCTCCACAACCACCTTCATAGAGCACTAGAGATCTGTGACAGGAAACACCTGGTAGCCGAGCTTCAGCATGTCAAGCAAGTATTGCACGACAACATGCTTCGGGATTCGCGTCTACGTAGCAGTGACCTAGTGAAACCGGCCACAATCGAGCATGAACCTGCTGTTCTACCATGTCAGAGGAGTCACGGACAAGATTGACTATATCTTGAAGCGAGTTTCCATAAGAACATTCTTCAAGCCGCCGAAGAAAATAAGTTTTTAGCATCTGTAGAGAGTAACGTCTCTCTACAAGATGCAGAAGCATACGCGCTGGATTGTGCATGTAGTCTCTCTTACATAGGGCAAGCAAAAATATCGATAAAAACCCGCGTAAAAGTACCGCTGATATGACGCATCGTCGCTCTATGAAGTTTGCAGTCTGTAACCATGATCTGGACCATCCCAATCATTATTACATGATGTGGTCTCTGCCTACCCCAATGGGAAAGAGGCGTGACTGTATGTATGTATGTATTATTAAATCAGATTGGATAGACCACAAATCCTTGCAAAAGAACACCGATTCCTACCAAGAATGACATGCGAGGCCATTGAAATAAAATAAACGTCCTAATTTCAATAGGGAAGATGGTTGGGTACTATCACCAGCTTGGGATCCTATTATAAATGAAATCAAATTAAAACCAAGCACAACTCTGCAAGACTTCAAGACACAGTAAGCTCATTCCGCGTAGATCGGATTTAAAAAATAATAATTAAAAGCTGAAGGTACATCCAGTTAAGTTTCACATCAGGACATCTGTAGCTTCAGTCTTCTCGTGACTTTGGGTGCTGTAAAGCGCACGAAACGTCGGGTTAAACAGTAAACAAAACGCCATCTTCTTCTTCTTCTTTTCAGCCTATCACTAGTCCACTGCTGTCCACCCCATCTCATCCCGTGGGTGTCGTAAAAGTCGACAGAGGGAAAATGAAAACCAAAAGATGGGCAGCAGCATCATTCTGGAACATCTGAAAAAATAAACTGCGGTTGCCAACCCGCCTGCCAAGCGTGGCAACTATGGCAAATCCCCCCCAAAATTAGAGCCAAACGCCATAAAATCAGTAAAATCTAATTTTATTTTAATAAAAGTATGGTTTAACACCTACACCTTTGTATTGTTTTGTTTTTCATTTTATGTATTCCTGGCACAGTAGCCCCACAACCCTTCTCAATCGTCTATAAATTAAATTATGATAAGCTTTATTTAAATGGTTCCCTATCGCATCGTGAGCAAAACCAAATTCACGGTACAAATTGTTAATTAAGTACCTATCGCAAATAGCTTATAGCATATTAAAATGTGCGGTGGTGTGTAAATTAATGGATTTGAAGTTTATTAAAAGTGACATTTTTAACGTATCCCTGAAACTAATATGGAAATTATATTTTTATCGTCTTATTACTAACACTAATTTAACATCTCCACTACTCTTTACATGGATTTTAACTAAATAAAGCCAAATTTTATTATTTTCAGTTTTTAATTTTTCCTCATGTAGTGGTAGTGTCAAGAATTAATTATTTCAGTAAAAAATTAAGTAATAAAGCAATGATAATGAATTGACATTAAATGAAAATTCTTCATTTTTCGACGTAAGAAATATAAATTTCGTTTGTCAAATGTCACTTTTTACAATGTACCGCCGTTTCGTAATGAGCTTCCTCTGGCGGAGAAAAAACAGGCGAAAGAAACTCCGTAGTTATCCTCTATTCTGTTATTGTTTTTTATCTTTGTCAAAAGTACATTATAAATATATTTACAAAGAACAGTCTCATAGAAACCGAAAGCACGCTCCATGACAAAATGTTGTAAAAGATTTAATAACAAATGAATCCCTCCACCAACAGCACCTGTTCACAAGTATGACGCATGTGGCAGCCATCGCACTCCTCAACCATTTCATTATAAATGTCGTACTACTGGGCACAAGCCTCTTCTAAATTTTTAGAGGGCTTTGGAGTTGGGAATTGTTCGCCACGCATTGCGGGTGGACCGACTTTACTTATCCTCGAAATATTTAATTCGTCAGACATGCAGATTTCCTCACGTTATTTTCCATTCCTGCTGAGCACGTGGTTAATCAGCATCATAATTTGCAGAATAATTTTAGAGTTCAGCTCTCGCGTCTCTCGCGTTTATGAAATCTAGGCCGTGCGACCGGGCTCGGGATCTATTTTATATGTTTAAAGTAAATTTATAAATAAATATAAACATATACTACTGAGTGAGTCCATTTGACTTTACAATACAGCGTCACTACTGTTTCCAGTGTTTTACAGATCTTGTTTCTTTCTTCTTTTTTATTGTACTGCATATTTTTTTTATTTGCATTCTCTGTGTGGTTTCTGTATTGTGTACGTCGAATAAAGTCTATGTCTATGTCCATGTCTATGTCATTCAGAGCGTTGATTATTATTGACAAGAAATGCATTCAAATGTGAAGATAGCTTACTTTCATTGTGGTATCAAAGGGCACGGCCTTGAAGGATTTGTAAATAACTCTGGGGGCGGATTCGAAGTTAACTTATTCATTAATTATCGAATCCATCTGGTTTAAGCCACTGTCATTTATATCCAACACAAATTTAACCTTTTACCGTACGTTAACTGAAACAAATATAAAGATTTTGTAGGCCTTGCTTTTTGAAACTGTTCATTAAAATTATTTAATAAAATACAATACCTAATACATAAAAACAAACCATCACGCCGTATCCAAAGTTCATCATCAGATCTTGGACAAATTGATAAGTCATTATATCCTTTTAATGAAATATCTACAAAAATCGGTAAAGAAATAGACATAAGAAATTATTTAGTTGAGGCAACTCAAAATCTACTGATTAATTAATTACAAACGCCGGTCCTCTCATTGAAATCTCTTGGAAAGGTTTCAGTGTGCACTTTGAAGGCAAGAAGACTATATATTTAGATCCACAATCCAATACCAATCCATAAAATTTGTCCCATTCGTCATTTTAATTGAATAACCATGCATGCACTATCATGATTTACATATTTATTAAGAGAATGCATGAGCTTATAATAAATACGAAGCCACCACCCAACGTGGTGGTTGTCTTTCCCAACAAGGTTCTCGAGGAGTACCTAGGCAAGGTAACTGCGGCTTGGATGCGGATCCATTCAAATAGGGTTGACTTTGTACTACAAAGATTGACTTTACAATGTCACTGAGAGTACTATGATACTTTTTCTTCTTTCCTCTAGTTAAGTTTGGGCGATGAAAAATTATGTTTTTAAAAAGTATAATATTTATTAAACAAGTATGTTACAATGTTAAAGCTAAGTCAAGACTGATAAATGAATTATACAATTAAAATAATGAAGAAATGAAACAATGGATATGCATACTGCTGATGCTACGTGAATAACACGGGATACGCGGAACGTCGATGCGCCGTCTGCACGGCGCCGTAGCGATACATGTGTTATACCGCGGTAACTCCTCCCTCCTTAAGATGAAAGTGCAATTTGCAACTTTCAGTAGCGTCCTCGCTACTTTCAGTCCTTTTTTTCGTTCTTCCTGACTTCCATTTGTATATCTTCCAAACAGCTAATGTAATTCCGATGGCGTACAGGAATAGGGTCGTCCAACTTGGAGTAGCCATAATAGTGGACCAGTTGAGATGATCTTCCTCATTTATGGTTTCAGCTTTATTAATCAGTTCATGTATGCTGTCCAGAGATATGTCTTGTAGTTTGAGATCATATCTAACGGATTCTTGAGGTATGTCTTGTCCTTTAGGTACCGGGATCACTTCGTTGACAAATACAGTTTTGAAATGGGTTTGAAGAGTTGTATTCATTAGATGAATTCGGCAGTTGTCTGTCAGAGTAACTAGATGAACTCCTGTTATTCTTTTATATTCGGTTCTAGTTCCGCATTGTGTTCTTAATACTTCTTCTTTTGTGGTAATTACTAACCAGGTATTTTCATTTATTTTTTGAATTTTACCTCTATTTAAATCCATTCGGGCATACGCGCACTTGGCTTCTTGGTGACGGATCAACGAGGTGATGCAATCATCTGAAGTATCTACTGTTCTTGTTGTAAGGGATTTGCACAGCTGCACTTCATCGTTGATGCGACGACAGTTTTCATCTAGGTAAGTGTACTCTTCGCTTCCAAGTACTAGGTATTTGGATTTTGGGATAATTGTAAGGTTATTTTTATCTGGGATGGAGTACAGGTGGATCAGATCATACATATTGGGATCGACCGAAGGGATTTCTAGAATAAATGTAAGTGAGTGTTCTGTGCTATATGCTTTAACATTAATCGATCGTTCTAACGTATGTATGTTATTAACACTTATATCTGCCACGGGTTTAATTGAAAATATTTTTTGTAAGTTTCTCATTTCTACAATTAAATTTTGAGGGCTTATAATACTAGGATGCATTACACCTAACTGAGAGAAGGACATAGCATCTTCCAATATCATTAATTTATCTAATAATAATTGCAAACTAAAATCTATTTGAACATACATATCTAAGAAATTTAACTGAGTCATAACGGTGTTAGATACACTAGATGCATTTTGTAAAGCTCTTACTAATTTCTTTTGATTTTCATTTATTTTATTAAGTTGACTACTAAATTCTGTGATAGTACTCTCTGCTAATATGAGCGATTGCCTTTGTAGAGTTCTAGTTTTACTAACGTGATTTCTTAGGTCATTAATTTCGCTTTCAAATTTCATTGCATCCTGACTATCCAGATTTCCCGTAATGGCTTTAACTACCGTACCTAATCCGTTAATAAGACCTCGCTTAGTTCTAATTCTAGGAGTTATAAATGTTAATTTCCTATTTATTATATCTAGGGTATGGCTAATTTGGTCTCTATATGCCTTATGTAATTCGTTAGATGCTGCTTGTGTTTCAGCTGTTATAACACCAGCATATAATGCCATAAGCTTAGTTGCTGTAAGGTGTAAATCTGTTAAGTTATATACACAGGCTATGCTAAAGGAGTCGATTTGTATTTTAATCTGTACTTGCCTTAATAGGAGGATACCGTTCGTGTTATCTACGGGCTTTATATTTACGTTGGCTGTTATGTAGAGCAGGAAGGTTCCTGTGACGACGGCCCTGCAACAAGATGAGGTCTCCGTAGTAATTTATAATGAACTCTAATAGACTTAGAGTTAGGGTGATTACCTATAATTTCAGCGACATTGTTCGGGTGTAAGTGAATTATTTTGTATGGTCCTTTAAATACAGGCTTGGTTTTGTCGTTGCGTGCTGTCTTGGCTACTTGCTTAAATACTACTTCACCTACCTTAAAACTTATACTCTCAGCATCCTGGTTGCGTTTTGCTATTACCTGTTCCTTATTTTTAGACGTATGTGCTGACACACACTCCTGTACCGCTTCTGCGTTCATGCGATGTTTAAGGACATAATCTTGGTAAAATTCCTTTGTATAAGATAGCTCTAAGGGGTTTCGTGAAGCTGTATGACCGAAAAGTAGTTCATGTGGAGTATATTCTGTTGCTGAATGAACAGCATTATTATAAGCTATAACCGAATATCTCATGAGAGTTTGTATGGGGTCATCCTTATTTGTCATTCTTTGTATACGAATAATTTCTGCTATTGTCGAGTGAAATCGTTCAATTGGAGAGTTGGAGTTAGGATTGTACGGTGTTGTAAAGTGTATGTTAATACCATGGGAGGCGCATATTTCCTTTATTACATCGTTATCAAACTTACTATCTGAATCAGTGGTAATCTTATGAGGTAAACCTAGTATTGAGAAGAATTGTAATAGTGAGTCTGCTATGTGTACACTACTACACGCTGATAACGGTATGGCTTGAGCGTATTTTGAAAAATTGTCTATTATGGTTAGGAAGGTTGCTCCTCCTGTAGAATATAAATCCATGAAAAGTTGTTGCATGGGTTTTGTAGGTGTCTCGGTAAGAGCTAGGGGTGGTCTTAAGGGGTTACGTTCGTATTTGGCCTTGAGGCAAGTTTCACATTGGTTTATGTATGTCTGTATTGTAAGTAGCATATTAGGCCAGTGATAGTTTTTATGTAGTTGTTTATAAGTTTCCTGTATACCACGGTGTATAGTTTTACCCTCGTGATACTTCTTTATTAACTCTTGTTGTTCGGTTTTATTTTCTACTAATGTTACACGTAACGTACATTTTAATAATTTTGGACCTCTCTCATTGAAAACGGTAGTGTAGACTCTAGCAAATGCATGATATAATTCTTCGTTATGGAAATAACAATGGAAAACTCGATCGGCTATTGTATGTTCTTTTAAAAATCGAATAATTTCTTGTTCCGTGTTGTTTATCGGAATAAAAACGTCTTTAACAACGCATCGAGAGTTGGTGGACCTATTATCGACTCTATATGTAGTTCCAGGTGTAGATCTTATGTGAAACTGTTTCAATTGTCTATCTATTGCCTCGGCTACAATGGGTATTCCGCGATTCTCATTATCAGGTTGAGTGTGATTGGTAGATATTAGTTGTTCCCGATCTATCGTAACCACGCTCATGCTATCGGACTCCACGTCTGTCTGCGAGATTGGGACACTATTGCTCACATTATCGTTATTTACTTGTCCCTCAGCTTCCCTACGTGCATTATCAAATATTCTGCCTATTAATTGGTCGTCTTCATTATCGTCAAAGTTTACAGCTAAAGACTCTATGCTATTATGGAATATTTTGACCCTTGATAACGCATCTGCGTTGGTATTCTGTCTACCCTTCTTGTATACGACTTTATAATCATACTCTGCTAATTTTAAACGCCATCTAGTTAACTTTGAATTTGGATCTTTTAATGACATTAACCAGGTAAGTGGACGATGGTCGGTGTAAATAGTGAATTTACGGCCATAAAGATAAGGTCGAAAATATTTGATAGCCCATATAATGGCGAGTAACTCCTTTTCGATAGTGGAATATCTAGATTCTGTATCTGAGAGGGTTCTAGATGCGTACGCAACTGGTTTATCGGATCCTACGGTCCCTTGTGATAAAACAGCGCCCAATGCGACGTCTGAAGCATCAGTCGTAAGGATAAAAGGCTGATCAAAGTCTGGGTATTGGAGGATTGGGGCGTTCGTTAATATCTGCCTACATTTATCGAAGGATTCTACAAACTCCGGGGTATGAACAACTTTATTACCCTTTTTTAAGCAGATGGTCATTGGTTTTGTAAGTTTGGCAAAATCTTTGATAAATTTACGATAATAGCCTACTAGACCTAAGAAGGCTTTAACGTCCTTTTGTGACTGTGGGAGGGGGAAATCTAAAACTGCCTTAATTTTATCTTTATTTGGTTTAAGTCCTTGGTCCGTTAATTCATGTCCCAAGAACTTAACATGTTTTTGAAGAAATTCTGATTTGTCTAATTGAATCTTTAAGTTATGTAGCCTAAACCGTTCAAAGACTTGTCTTAGTTTATCTACATGGTCTTGTAACGATGTAGAGATGATGATGACGTCGTCTAGATAGGTATACACAGTATCTATGCCTCTTAATATGTGGTCCATGAGTCTTTGGAACGTGCTTGGGGCATTTTTTAATCCGAAGGGCATTCTAAGAAACTCATAGTGCCCTTTTTCGGTTGAGAATGCTGTTTTCTCTATGTCATTCGGGTGCATCTCTACTTGATGGTACCCACTTGCAAGATCGAGTGTGGAAAAGTATTGTGCTCTGCCTAACCGGTCTAAAATGTCATGTATATTAGGGAGAGGGTATTTATCTTCTACAATACGATCATTAAGTCTCCTATAGTCAATAACTAAACGCCATTTGACCTTACCGGAAGCATCTGGTTTTTTTGGAACTATATGAACAGGGCAGGACCAAGGAGAAATACTGTCCCTTATGATTCCTTGCTTCAACAGTTTGTCTACCTGGTTGCCTATTTCTTTACGCTGCTGAGGGGCTTGTCTATAACTCCTAACGAAAATAGGTTTATCATCGGTAAGCCTAAGTTCGTGCTTAACGGCGTGAGTAAACGTTAATGGAATGTTTTCTGAATAGAATAGGTCTCTATATTGAAAGCATATTTTATTAATTTCCCGCTTTTCCTCTTCGTTCATATGTTGTGTCCTAATTTTCTTTACGTTCTCCTGTAACTCTGCGTCAATGTTGGTGTGTACGTTGAGATTGTTAAGTTTGCATCTGTGATTGTTTTGTACAGTATTTGCAAATGGTTCTAAGTTAATATGGGTCTTATTAGATATAACTTTCTGATCATCTGTGTAATTTACTACGCTAGTTTTAAAAATACCGTTCTTTACAGAGACTATTGCGGCTGGTGACTCTAAGCCGTTCGACCAACAATAATCGTCGTGAAGATATTGTCCATCTATATAATTAGTCTTTACCGTAATTAACTTTTCGCATCTTGGTTCTATTTTAATTTTTCTAATGGGATAATCAAAGTATATAGGTATACTCGCTGTTGCTGTATGTAATATTTTATTCTTTAAATCTATATTACTTGACAACGTTTTTAATAAATCTAAACCTATAAGTCCTTTATACTTAGGGTCAAAATCGAATAACAGGAATTTATGTGTGATATCGCTATTAAAGGCTGGTGGTAAAGGAAGGTGTGCTACGTATTCGTGTCTGGTTTTAGCATGTGCAGTTTTGACTTCGAAAGGTTCGCGTTCTACACAATACTCGAGAAATGTACCAAAGATTACGTCTGGTGAAATCATTGACCGTGATGCCCCAGTATCAATAAGAAACTTACCTTTGTATTCGGGCAGCTGGATGTAGGGTAAGTGGTCTTTGTCGTGATGGTTGAGCTTGACTATCCTTGGTCGTCTAGCTCGCTGTCCGCGATAAAATTCTGATTGTTACTTACCGCTGTGTCATCTTGATTCTGATAGTCGTCGTAATATTCGGTGGCGTTGAAGTTTTGTTGCTCTCCTTCGCTAAAGTATTCCTCGTTGGGGGTATAGAATAATTCCTCGGACACAAACTGTGGTTTTTGAGGTTTACCTACCGATCTCATGGTGACATCAGATACTTTCTGAGGAGGATTAACTTGTTGTTGTGGAATATTCGGCTGAGTTCTAAAATTACCAGAATTTCTAAAATTACCTGTGTTGTTGGAGCGGTTCTTCCATGGTAACATAGATTGCACCCACTGCTGGCGTTGTTCTGGGTTTAGATTATTTTGTTGTGGTACGAAGTTTGGTGTTATCAGATGTTGTAAGGGTTGGTTAGTATATGACCTAAACGGGTGGCCTTGTGAACTAGGTTTATGAACTTCAATTTTATTCTTCGGTTGTGACGTAGATGGAAAGTTGCTACTGTAATTCCTATTATATGCTAGTCTAGCTTCCTCCTGCCTAGCAGCTACTATTGCTAATTCTAGCGTTACTGGTTTTGCTATCCGTACACCTATCGATACATTAAAATCTAATTGGTTCGTGTATTGTTCTATAACCATGTTCTCATAATAACTTTTGTCTGAATGTTTGCCTACGGTATATAAGGTATCTAACATTTCCCTTAATCGTTTTCCAAAGCTATCCGCGTCTTCAGATTTGAGGCGACGCATGCGCGTAAGCTCCTGCATCACTTGAATCTCGTTTCTGGGTTCGCCTAGCCGTCTTGTTAACGCATTTTTGACACTAGCCCATGAAGTTAGATTTTCCTCGTATGCAATGGCGTCTATTGCTGGACCGCTTAACCTACTTTTAACTAAAGATAGAACTAAAGGATGATGCCTAGCTGGCTCTTCCACTAAATTTAAAATATTATCTACTTCTCTAATATAGTAATTCAACGTCTTTGGATTGCCGTCGTATCTCGGCATTAAATCCGTGATGAATTTAAAGTTATCGCAATCTTTAAAAGCCATTTTGTGTTACTAATATATAACGATACTAGTTTATATAAGTAGACACAAGTGTTAATAAAAAAGAGAAAAAAAATTGGTACGAAAGCCAAACGCGATCTTAGCCTATGGACGAACGCACAAACACACACAATAATATGTATATATAAATAACGACAGGAAATATAGCATAGGAAACTTGGAAGTCAATGAGCACTTACCACAGCGTCTTCTGCATCTCCCACCGGGTCTTGACGAGCAACAGGATTCCTTAGCTCCGGAAGTCCCGCGAATATCGCCCGAAGGTTCTCTATTATATAGATCGCGAATTAACGATTAATACCGTTCACCTCGAGAAGAAGAGTTCTATTCTTTCTCGGAAGTGCCGCGATCCTACCGACTGCGCCAGTTAAGTTTGGGCGATGAAAAATTATGTTTTTAAAAAGTATAATATTTATTAAACAAGTATGTTACAATGTTAAAGCTAAGTCAAGACTGATAAATGAATTATACAATTAAAATAATGAAGAAATGAAACAATGGATATGCATACTGCTGATGCTACGTGAATAACACGGGATACGCGGAACGTCGATGCGCCGTCTGCACGGCGCCGTAGCGATACATGTGTTATACCGCGGTAACTCTCTTGACTGTTTATTAAGAAATTTAATAGAATGATTATCTTACTTCTTGTCGGGTAGGACACGCTAACAACAAACCATCAAAATAGTTTTACGGCGAAACATTGCTAAACTTATATGAAAAGTGATGAAAAAAATATACACATAGTATATATTTCATTCTCCTTCTGCCTCTTTAGTTATGGAATAGATAGACTACACAACAGAGTATATACTAAATTAGCAGCCAATAGCCTAATGTTTTAGGGTACGGACTGTGAAAACTGACGTCGCAGGTCGTCAAGCCTATTCGCCTATTCTCGAGAATTATCTTCTAGCGCAAGCTTTTAAGTTTAATGTAAGTAACGTCCAGTAACAGCCTAAATGTCCCACTGTTGAGTCGTCTCATTTCTGATAGGGTTTTGTTGCCGAAATAAATTGCCACGCTGGTGGCTGGCGGAGGTCACATTTCCTCAAAATATTTTTATTTCTCAGACATGCAGGTTTCCTCACGTTTTCCTTCGCCGCCGAGCCGCTGAACCCAGGTCACTCGCGTCGTATGAAATTTAAAGCAACCTCCTAGCCCTGAACTGAAACGTATAATATTAATATTAATTTACAGAATTCTTATCTCTCGTTCGAAAATTCAACTGTATTCCTTGAAATCATTATTGATGCCAAGTTACAATGTGTGCTACTTTGAAAAAATATCTCCGAAAATAAGTTCTGCCATTTTTGCAATAACAAAGATTAGACAGCTAACTGATGAAGCTACAGCTAAATTAGAAAAATTTGCATACTTCCACAGTAGTATGTCTTATGGCGTATTACTGTGGGGATCCGCAGCTAGATTGGAAACAATATTTAATTAGCAAAAAACAAGATTTTTGGGCAATCTTTAGCTTGGGGCCTCGCGAGTTCCAACGAGAACTTTTCAATGAGACTAATATTTTGACACTTCCGTCGTTGTTTATTTTTGAAAATATTATGTACGTACGAAAAACCATTAATTTATTTATGCCATTAACCATTTATAATTTTTTTTAAATTGACTGTACCCTGTGGAATGGGTCAAGGTGACACGTAAGAGGTATCTAGGTTTAGGTTGGATAAAATTAGAAACTCTTTCAGTAGATGTATAAAATTTTATAATAAAATTCTTAAAAGTGTAACACAAAAATCGGACATAGATGTGTGGAAATAACTCATACTCTACACTTACAAACCATCTGGCTACTAAATTTGTGATATATAATTTTTGTAATTTGTAAATGACATTATGCCGTGTGGTAGCGGCTTAAGAGAATCTACCGCCCCATCTCATCCCGTGGATGTCGTAAAAGTCGACAGAGGGAAAATGAAAACCAGGAGATGGGCAGCAGCATCTTGCTGGAACATCTGAATAAATAAACTGCGGTTGCCAACCCGTCTGCCAAGCGTGGCAACTATGGCAAAATCTCCCCAAAACGAGAGCTACAAACTATTGTGGCAATCTATGGGGGAGGCCTATGTTCAGCAGTGGACTATTTATAGGCTGAAACGAACGACGACGACGATTATGTAATAGGGCATTGAAAGAAAAGAAAGACCCCAGAGTTTCTTGCCGGATCTTCTCTGAGAAGGACATTTTTTGAACCGGTGTAGATTTTAACGTTCATGCGAGCTTTGAACAAGCCTAAAATGAATAAAGAAATTATGACTTTGACTTTGAACTACCAATTATTATTGGAGTAGTTAATAGGAATATTAGTAATGTTAATATCATTAGCCGATATGTGTCAGGCAGAGTAAAATTTGTACCGTTTTTCAAGCATATTGCGCTCAAAGATGAGTGTGAGATTTGGCATAGTTACAGTTTATATGGAGAAAGCTAAAATTTATATATAACACAAATACCGATAGATGTCGGGCAGAGTAGCACCTACCTCTTTCCTACCGAGGTGTCGTACGAGCCGACTAATTTTAACTTTATTTGTGCAGAATAACACCATAATATGCAATACTGCCGCTATACTGCTCATGGGAACGCAATTGGGAGTAAGAATTTTTTAAATTCCGCACGTGACTGGTGTCACGTCTCGTTTCCCGCGAGGGCGAAAAGTGAGCTCCGTAAGGGGCCTCTGCCTAACTCTTATATGGGAAAAAGGCGTGACTGTAATAGCATTATGACTAAATCCTTTAAATTTTGCAGGTTTTTGATGTTACCTTTTCGTCAAAATACGAGAAAAAGGCGTACAAATTTACACACATTTGAGTGAAACAAAAATATAATAGTTTTATTGCTACTGAAATATAAGGACTTTTTCTTTAATTTAATATTAAAATGCCAGTCTGTCTACCGCAGAGCTTCTAAACATTTTCCGCATTGACAGTGACATGGGTTATTTGTTTTATTCTACGTTAATTATACATTGTAACAAGAATAGCAATAAACAAAATAAAATCTTAATCCTTTAAGATTTTCTATAATAATATTTAGAAAATTAGTTTCATTATTCTACAAATTATACCAATAAGTCAAGATCAGGTACTATTTGAAATTTTAATATTGTTTCCTAGGTCGTAAGCTTTAGTGCTTCCTATTAAACTAGAATTTTTTTTTAAAGGAGAAAGTGACATGACGAGCAAAACGTTCACCTGATGGTAAGTATAAAGTCTGCCCATAACAAATGCTGTATTACTTAAAACGTTTCTGTGTGGTACCCCACTGTGCCCGTACGCCTGAGATATCAGTTTCTAAGTTTCATTTGCCCAGAAATTTCACTATCTAGTAGTAGTAGTCTTAAGACGGAAATACAGTTATGTTTGCACACTATTTTAATTTATATATCCATATAAACACCAACATATACAAAATATACTTTCGTACACACATACATATAAAAAAACAAACATATATACACAAACATACAACTGAACAGAAATAGGGGTTTAAAATTAAATGGACGGGTAGTGACTTTTGACGAGCCTTTTAAATATTATTAAAGACTGAGCACGTCTAACTTCCAAGGGTAATGCATTCCATAGACGCACAGCCAGCACAGTGAAGGATCCATCTGTGAATTTGGTGCTGTGAGAAGGTTGGTTGGTGGTAATTACCACGCGGTTTTAGCGATAACAGCATTAAATGACTCTCACCTTAGATGTTACTGTCCGTCATTGGTTTTCTATTTGTCGATATGATTATTTATTATTATACCAGCTGTTTGAAGTCAACAGATTGTCTAAGCAATTCCCTTAGTCGACTTTTATGGCGCAGATGGGATAATAAGTTGTAGCAGATTTTCTTACTTCGTCACCACATGGTAGTTAAACATTAAAAAAAATCTATTATATTCTGCAAATATTTTAACAATGAAATCCTAGAATAAACCTTATACTAAAAACCAATCATAATGTGCTTAAAGTATGTGACGATGAGAAATAGAGACCATATAAAATAATTCTAGGATTAATTATTTAATTTTCAAAAATATTTAAACGTAATGTTGATCAAACTGAAAGTTCAGATACTTTAGAGCTTTGGGTCCATTCTATGGCTTCTTACCTATAGGATCTATTGAAGTTACGTCGGTCTTGCACATTATGAGATCTGCCTGTTGAGTTGTCGATATCCTAACTACCGCATGCAAAGTTTCCACGAGCCTCTTGTTTTCTAATTGGAATTCGTGCTAAAATCTTTTGCGTGTTTGGATAAGAACACGACATAGACGTAGGGGGTAATTAATGAAAATACCTCTTGTGGTATGTTAACCACCACAAGAGGTTATTTAATGGTTAAGAGGTTACTTAGGCTGATGCAACCTAGCAAGCGGTCAATAATTTAATTCAATTGAGTTCGTTCATCTGACAAGGACACGCCCGTTTAAAAATTATAGCGCAGAAAATGCTGAATTATGTAAACATTTTGAGTTTAAAATCAAGCAAGAAGGCCCAAAAGTTGGAAATGAAACCTCATTTCCAACTTTTGGGATTAGAAATTTTTGAAGAGCTCTTCCTAAGTTTAATGAGGAATGTCAACTTCGATTATAACTTAAAGTCAGCAGTGTAAAATTAATATTAAGTGATTTGTCATTTTAGAAGAACCAATTTAAGAATTCGTTTTGAATTTTATCATAACGTAATGTAATCCTTTTTTAATACGGAAGTTTCTCATTGAATTTAAAAGTAAATATATTAATTTTGCCAAGGACATTATATTGGGTCATCGGAACTCTTAGTAATGAGAAAGCTAAGAAAAATGAGAGAGTAAGGAGTACAATAGTAACTTTGTATTTTGAAAATAAAATGTACAGAATTAGTGTAAATAATAGTGATCTAGAAAAGCCTGTCTAAAAATATGAGCCAGAAAATGACTGGTCCCGGAACTGGATCCCTGGACCCGCAAGCACACGTCAGAAAAATTTCAACCCATCCTTATCCAAGTTTATGTTTTTTTCCCCTTTTTTTGGTGGCGATTTCCGGTAGCGGTGTTAGTTATCTTGTGCACGCTAGTGCGGGAGGGCGGGCGGTGCTCTTCAAAAACTAGGTAATATACAACATTTTATATTTTGCATGCGGATCTTAGCAAATTTTCTTACTTCCCTTCATCTTACGAATAGTTTGTTCACTTATTTTAGTAATTTATAATTAATGTATTTCTTATTTATTTGTATACATTCTTCCACATAATTAAAATTTGCTTACTTTATATCATTGTTGGACGACACTCCGGGGATAGATGTACACAAGTTTATTTCACTCTTTAGCCATATACAAGGTTCCTATCAAATCCAGAAAATTCATTATTCAGATTTTAGAATTTTCTCAGTGCTCTAGAATATTTTGTATGGCCGGAAGGCAAATTAAATTATTTTGAGTTAAGAAGAGCTGAAAGGCGAAACTAGTAATAGAGATAATTTTGTGTATACGAGTATATGTTGTACCTTTGAGTGTAAAATATAGATTTATCGTCGGAGTGTCGTTTTAATGGTCCAAATCAAAACCAGCGCGTAACAATTTGGTGTTAGAAGTGGGATTTGGAAGATGCCGATTACTCCGATAGAAGAAGCATCGACGGATGGGTTTGGAGAGGGGCACGTTATGCAACGGGACAGCGGGTGGGGGAATTAGCATCTGTGGAATTCCCGGCTGCAAGTATCCAGGAGACTGTTATAGCAAGTTCGTTATAGCTGCTGTTAAGGCCCAACTCCAACAAATGGCGGATCAGCAAGCTGAACGGGACCGGCAGCGGGCGGCTCTATAGGCTGAGCGAGATCAACAACAGGCAGCTCAGCAGAGGCTATTAAATTAAATAATTGCTAAATTAAATTCAGGTGAAGATCAGAATATTGCGTTGCGATGCGAGGTTCGGAAGAGGATCAGTGTCAGCGTCGAGCTAGCGAACGCTACGTGCTCCAATACGTGCGACAATATTTAAAGTTTACTCCAATTATTCCTCAAAAACGTACTTTCTCGGAGGGTACTTTCTTCATTTAAGCTACCGATGCTTAAATTAAACCTGCATCATATTTGTCTTGATTCTGTGATCGTTTCCCAATCTGCGTAGTTACTATTATTATAATTGAATCCTTAACGAAAAAAAGTGAGAAAATTACTGTTACTTCGCACAACGCTATTGCTTATTGGATCTGAATGTACCGTAAGTATTCTCATATCTGAAATACACTGCAATGTTCCAATTGTCAAGGCGTATTAATAAGAAATGTTAACAATTAAGTGTTAATGTATTTTCACCAAAACTTAGAACACTTATAAGCCGTTATTACTGAAATAATTGCTATGGACAAAAATGTTTCTAAAGTAAAAAAAAGTAAAGTTTCAGCCTATAAATGTCCCACTGCTGAGCACAGGCCTCCTCTCATTTCTGCGAGGGTTTTGGAGCTAGGAAGAATCCGCCACGCTGCTCCAATGCGGGTTGGCGGACTTCACATGTCCTCGAAATATTTCTATTCCTCGGACATGCAGGTTTCCTCACGATGTTTTCCTTCACCGATAAGCACGTGGTAAATCAGCACTTAAAATTGTAGAACAATATTAGAGGTGCTGGCACCGGGGATCGAACCCAGGTTACTCGCTTACTATGAAATTAAAGGCGAGCACCAGGCCCCTGAGTTTCCCATGTTTCTAGGGATACCATAATTCTCCTAGAGCAACTGTCAATTCGTATCTTGCATTTCTCCTTTTCTATGTGTTTTTTCTTTTAGCCTCAAAGAGTTTAAAAAGCAAATAACTAGTTTTAATATTACGTTAGAGACTAACAACATAGTACTTATATGTTTGATGTTTACAAAGCAAGTTATTTAAAAAAACTTATTACTTTTAAAACAGTAGTTCATGAAAACAAGATTAGCTGAAAGTTAGAAAGTTGCTTGGAAACACAATGGGGAATAATTAAATTGAAACATGTGCTAATGGGTAGCACTTCGTGCATTTGCGCCTGCTGTTTGTTTCGTTAGCTATAATAAGTAGACATTAGTAAGTAGTTGGTAGTATACTAATTAAGTGTCATTATTATACTTTTTTATGGAAGTAAGTGACGCAATGAGCAAATCGTAGGATTCCTATGCAGGAATCCGTCTAGGTAGGTACCACCCCAGGGCCAGTTATTCTTGAAGCAGTAGTGTGCAAACATTACTGTGTTTCGGTTTGAAGGGCACTGTGAGCTAGCGTAATCACTGGGCATATGAGACTTAAGAACCTATGTCTCAGGGTGATGGGCACAGTGTGATGTCACTCAGAAATTTTCTGGGTGACACAGCATTTTTTATGGGCAGACGTTGCACTTACCATCAGGTGAGCGTTTTGCTCGTTTCATCACTTTATATAATAAAAAAAAGTGCAACGTCTACCCATAAGATATGTTGTGCCACCTAGAACGTTCCTCTGTGACACCTCACTGCGCCCATCGCCCTGAGGCATTAGTTCTTACGTCTCATATGCGCAGTAATTACACTACTACTCTCACTGCCCCGTCAGACCGAAATACTGTAATGTTTGCACACTACTGTTTCACGGCAGGATAATAGCCATGGGGTCCTACCTAGTCGGATTCCTGCATAGGAATCCTATCACCAGTATAATTCACATGCCTGAATCCTTGCACTAGGCCATGCGGTCTCTAAATGTATCTGTGTAACAAAGGCTCACCTTCTTGTATTCTAAATCCAAATTAGGACTTGTATATACAAGCTATGTATTTCTTCAACTGCCTGATTCAGTGGTAAGCGTACCTGACAGTTGAGTTGCGGGTCTTGAAATAGAACTTCAGCACAAGAAATTATTTGTGCAACACAGGATACATCTGAAAAATGTAATGGCCTCCGACAGCTGACTAATAACCATCACGGTTATGCCCAACTTATCCTGACAGGTGATGATCATCTGCGTCTGAGGTGAGAAATGTTCGCGTGTGTGCGAAAAATCGTGCTATGGGCGCGAAGCTGCCCGACAAAAGTGGCGATTACACGAAACGTCCAGCAGTGGACTTTTATTTTAATTTAGTTATTTTGTATTTATGCTTTATAGTACAACAAAGTTTATAGTACAAAGATACAATGGACGGACTTAATGCCTGTTGGCATTCTCTGCCAGTAAACCCAGGTAGTAGTGATACATTGGCAGCTATTTAAACTAAAAAAAAAACTAAAAACTACAAAAATATTTTACAACTTAAAATAAACATAACATAATATAAATACAATAACCTAAAATACCCTAGATACATACTTACGTACAAATAAATACGTACAAAAAATATTAATAATATATACGAGTAAAACATATTAATTATAAGTTATCTTGTAAAAAATAAACGATCAGCGATAGAATCACACATAAATATTAATATATACAGAGTCAATAATATTTATGTAGGTACAACATGGCGTAGACAACATACTTCATTTCTTAAAGTTACTCTATAACTAAACTAAATCGAACGTTTGAACGTTGTCGAGACGTTTATATATAAATACTGTTCCAATAAAATACTTATTTATAAATACATACTCATATACAAAAACATTTGTATACATATTGTATACATATCTACTCATACGTTTTGGTACATATTAATGAATAATAACTTTGTGAAGTGATCAACAAACAACATTATCCGCAGTCTTTAATAAATGTTCCCGTAACAGCAGGCCAGGAACTCCAGAGCAGTGCAGCCTAAAGGATAAAGGAGTTACCAACGAATTTAAAGAAGTGATGTGGTATTGTATCTTGTTATTTGAAACAGACGACGAATCTTTTATGAGTTGAAGAAACATATTGAAATTTATCTTGAAGATGAGAGGGAGAAGTGGGATCATTTAAGATTGAATAGAGAACAAGAAGAATTCTAAAGCTACGCCCCTGTTTGAGCCATTAAGGGGAGACCGATATTCAGATATATGGTCATACTCGCAAAGACCAAACACAAACCTAATACAATTGCGAAGGCGCTCTTGTTTATTAAGCAGCACTCAAGTGTGGGTAACACACATCAGCATAATCAATAATGGGTAAAACAAGTGATAGTACAAGCATAAGCTTTGTCTGAAAATTAAGAATGTTCCGTAGACGATACAGCGATTGTAAGGCAGAGACTCGCCGGCTAACATTGGTGACCTGAGCCCCCAGGTCAATAAATTCTCCATATACAACCCATGATTCCGTACTGAAGTTGTGAATGGAATCAAAATGCCGTTATAATTTATAAAGGATTTAAAAAACTGTGAATTCGAGATATAAGGATGTCGCCGTAGCTTTAAGGCACAAAACAATTATTAAAAACAATTTATTTCGTAAATAAAATTATTTAAAAACAAATAGTTTTTTTTTACTTTCACTGGTGTTTATAAATAAAATTTAGTAAAACAAAAATAAAATTATTTGTTTGTGCATGTGCGAATAATTGTATACTTAATTAGAACATATGTAACTAACTAACACAAGGCTAACTATAATAATTGGAAATAATAATAATAATATTTCATGCGTTTTTAGTGCATTTTGCATTGCATTATAAATGTTATTTACTCAAGGTTATTATAACAGGTATAAACATTTTATATTAACTGGATATTTTTACCCAATAATTCAATTTCTTGCCTTCTGCAGGTAGAGATGATCGAAGATTCCAGCAGCGGAACTAGAGTAACTGACGTAGCCCTAAGGATCAGCAAGCTGTAGTGGAATGGGCCGGCCATATAGGTCGTAAAACCGATAACGGTTGGAAAAGAAAGATTGCCACTCCAGTCAATCTCATAGCGGCAAACGCAGTGTAAGGTGACTCTCTCGCTAGATGCAGCGACGACATGCACGGTTTTGCGACAAGCCAATGAATGCAGGTAGTACAGAACCGTATTTTGTGGCAGTCTATTGGGGAGGCCAATATTCTGCAGTGGACTTTTGATGAGCTGAAATGATGATGATGATGAATTCAATTTATTCTAAAACTATGCCCTTGCCACGTTTTCGATCACAAAACATTTGATAAATGGATAATTTATCAAATCAACTGAACAAATATTTATATAGTCGGTAAGACAACCCGTTTACAATAAAAAAGTAACAGTCCAAAAGTCTACTCAAAACAGTATTAGTTAAAAAATATTCGCCGTTAATTTTCTACATATTTCTTAATTAACTGTATTTACTAAAAAATGACTAAAATGCGATATATCATTTACAAATCATTTTGTAGTATTTAATTTTGTTTTCAAATTATAATCTACCCTTGATGGGTCATTTTTAGCTCATAATAATAGGCAATTATTTTTGTTACCTTCGATTTATTTGCTATTTATATGTCATTCTACCAAGTTTCACAATATTTTTTCTCATTGAATACTATAAAAAGTGTTTACCCACGTTTTTTCACGAAGTCATAGAATATTATTTAACCTTACCGTTAATGTCGACGTCTCATTCATATACCTGATTCTATTTATGGAATAATGTCGAGCTAAGTTTAATCGTCCTTTCGTCTTCTTTTTTTTACCAGACCGTACAATTCTGTAATCTGTACAGGATATTACACATATTTGATAATTTAGAGAATGGTAAACCATTAGGGACAACCGATTTTGTAATTAACAAACATTATTTTTAATTGAAGCAAAAAAATTATTGAAGCTGCCTAATGCCTAACTAATTTGAAGACCGAGAGTGGCGCAGGCAAGCCGCTGCACCACTGAATTTTGAGTGAGTACACATCGTCGTCGGAGTAAATGGTAGTGTGAGAGCAAATCCCATGCGACACTGCTCTAAAGATAGCCTGGAAATCAGTCTTAGCGTGATTAATATGGTTTTAATCCACTTTAAAAAATGGCAAAGTTAAAAGCGGGTGGAAAACTCCGCCATCAGTCGTGCCCTAGCGGTACCGACAACGGGTTGACTGCCGCTATATCTAACCTGATGCAGTGTTTGTACAGTAAAGCTACGATGGTTATCCGAGCACAAAACTAGAGTACGAAACCCATCCATTTTCAGAAAGGTGTAAAACAGACAGGGTGATGTTCTATCCGCGGAACTCTTTACCGCTGCATTGAAGGATGTCTTTAAGCTTCTGGACTGGAAAGATATGATATTTACCTTATCGCTGTGCTCAATGAACTCAATATTTCACCCAACGGTTAGGTCTTAATATGAACATGGACCAGATGAAAACCATATCTAACATCCATGTCACCGATACGTATACCGATGACAGATTGTCAGAATCGATAACCGAGGGGAAGAAAGATTCTCGAGTGGCAACTATCGACCTGCACGGTTTGTGGTAAATCGATGGATGCCAGTGGCTCAAGACCGTATTTTGTGGCAGTATATGGGAAGGCCAAGGGTCAGTAGCGGACTCGTGGTGGGCTTAAATGATTATGCTGCTGGCATATTACGATAACTATATATTTTTTTGCTAATAATATAATACTATTACTACTAAAAATGAAAACTTCATGACATGGCTCATATTGATAAAAAATTGTAATTCTCTTAACATACATATATTCACTCATGAAATAATAATATGACTGATCCCAGTTTAAGAACTCGATGTATTCCTATCGAGTGTATCCTAAAATTTTGCCCTGTAGATAAAAATATTCGATTTAAGGGTTGTACGAGTATCAAATAAACTTCCAGTCACAAAACTGATTATCTGTTTTCAGTAACAGAATTTAGGGGGTCTCTTAGGTATCTATGTAATCAAATGTGCTACTAAATATGTTTGAATTTATTCTTTAATTCAATAAATAATGAAAAAGAATTGATTAGTGATTCAGATAAAATATTTCGGTGTGACGACAGTACACTGCGCTCGCTGCCTGAGATATCAGTTCGTAGGTCCCATATGCCCAGTAATTACACTAACTTTTCGGTCCCCTTCAAACCAAAACAACGATGTTTGCACAGTACTGCTTAACGGCAGCATAACTGGCATTGCGGTGGTACCTACCTCGACGAATTTCTTAATAGGAATCCTACCACAAGTAAAAGTTCAATTTTGTTGCTAAGATCTTCTTTGCAAATTCTGGCCTTGCTAAAACAATATTTTATTACAATATACGTCATTGTGGTTAGTAAACTTTAGTGAATTAATTGCGAGTATTTATCACTATAAACACTATTGGCAGCTTTGAACGAATAATAAAACTGTAAGCGAATTATTTCTAACCAAACATTAGACATGAAATTGTTGATGTGTACTAATAAATATTTAATGGTCAATTAATTTTTGATGTGATATGCTTAAGGCAATATGATGTGCCAAAGTTTAAAACATAATCATTGGTTTTAAAAAAAATAACTTTCATGTAATGAATATATGATTTACTAGCCGTGCCCCGTAAAATAATATTCTGAACTCTGCCACATATCGAAATGTCCTGTTATAATCTGTAAAATTTTCATTGAAACCCGTTGAGCCGTTTCGGAGCCTATTCGAGACAAACTTTCAGACAGTCAGACGAAAATTCTAAAAACGGACATTAAGATTAGGCACCGTATAAATAGCAGTTTTCACTTAGATTTTGACATTTAAATTTAAATCAAAGACAGACAGTTATGTTTTATTATTTTTATAGATTCAAAAATAATTTGAATGCTTCATTATAACAAACAAAAAATATTATCTTAATTCTCATAGTTCATGTACGTAAACGTGCTGGTAATGAGTCCGGCAAATGGAAATTGGTTAAACATATTCGTTTAAATACTTAATTTATTTTTAATTTCTGCAGCCGATTTCAGCAAATGACAAGAATGTGAATTGAAATAACTAAAAACCAACCAAAGAACAATAAAAGCAGTTTTAATTCGAGTTAACTTTAACTTAGTATTAAGTTAAGTAAATCAAACATTTTAAAGACAAAGCGATAAAGGATAAATAGAGATTTCGTTAACAGATACAAATTAATTATCTTTAATCTTTAATAAACAATTAAAACTTAAATAGCACTTAACTTAATAGATATATAAAGTGTGTGGTGTAAGTAAGAGAAGAAGAGGGTGTAAGTTAAAGACTGTGTGTGTAGAAGTGCAAAAGGCAATATCTAATAAAAAAAGACTTGGCTTGGTTGGCTACAAGAGCCAATCAGAGAATACAAAAAGCAACGAATAAAAATGTAAGCGAGGCAAGGAATGAGTATAATAGATTAAAGGTTGTGGCAAAAGAGATCATGAGAAGAAAGAAAGAGAATGATAGAGATGAATTTGATAAGAGGTTATCTGATGATTTTCAACACAACATAAAGTTCTTCTGGAAGTCCATTAGAACGACCAGAGGTAAAAATACAACCTCGCAATTGGAAAAAATCCGAAACCAGAATGGAAATATTGTGGAAGGAAAGGAATACATCCTAAAGAGATGAAAGGAATATTTCCAAAACTTATTTGAGGAAGGAGTCACGCAAGTACAAGCCCCATTCGGGGACCTGAATGCCTGAATTGCAAAGAAAGTGATATAAACATGGAAGAGATTATGGAAGCGTTGAATAGTATGAAATTGGCCAAGGCTGCAGGGTATGACAGAATTACAGTAGAGATGCTGAAATCTGAACAGGGCGTAGTAGCTAGTCAGCTATACCGCCTTTTTAACCTTTGCTGGAGGAACGGCAACGTACCAGGAGACTGGTGCAAGGCCGTCATCGTACCACTTTACAAAGGAAAAGGGTCGCAGCAAGACTGCAAAAACTACCGAAGCATTAGCTTGCTCAGCATTGTCGGCAAACTGGATGCAAAGGTGATGATAAAGAGAGTGATGAATTATAATAAATATAATATAATAAATAACTGAAGAGAAGATATTGGATGTATAAGCGGGATTCAGGAGAGGAATGGGATGCATGAATCAGGTCTTTTCCGTACAAAGCATAGCCGAAAAATTCTTGGCCCAAAGTCAAAAGGTCTATTGCGAATTTGTAGACTTGAAAAAGCTTATGACAGAGTGGTGAGGAATGAACTGTGGTCGACATTGTCTATATATGGGGTAAACAGAAGCATAATACAATCACTGAAATCGCTCCATGAAAATTCCAGGGCTTGTGTCAGGGTAAACGGGGCTTACACAGACTGCAACATCGAAAAAGGTGTTAGGGATGTGTGGCTTCACTGTGGCTGTTAAACTTATTTATAGACAATTGCTTGAAAGGTCTGAAAGAGATTGATTTGGATTAAGAATGAATGATCTGAGCGTCAAATGCCTCCTGTACGCCGATGATTAGATTAGCATCATCGGAGGAGGAGTTACAGGCGATGGTTAATATTATGCATGATGCTCTACAAAGCAAAGGAATGAAAATTAATCTAGATAAGACGAAAGTAAGTAAGTAAGAAAGTTTTTGAAAGAGAAGAAAGTATGTCGAATTGCAGAATTCTGATTGAAGAAGAAAGAGTGGAACACGTGAACACGAAAACAAGTTGATTATATACGGCGAGGATTTTCCTTAACTGGGTGGGAACACAAACATCTTTATTATTTTTACAACATATTTAAGGTCACTAAGCCGATGTGTGACTTCAGGACCGGTTTATGAAAAAATAGATCGTTCTGAACTGAGCGACAGAGAATTATGTTTCACGGTAAATAATAGTGTCACCTTCCTTTTGTATCACATGCTGTTTGCAAATTAAAATGAAAACAAGTGACGTAACCAAAAAATTTGTAGAATAATCTTGTAACAAAAACGAACTTGTAACCTAAAATAGCACCTTATGCTTTTCTTCTCTGTATAAATTTTCTTATTTAAAAGCAAAGTTACATAGTTTCTTTCCTCCTCCTAGCCTCCCCCATAGATTGCTACAAAAGTTTGTAGCTCTCGTTTTGGGGGGATTTTGCCATAGTTGCCACGCTCGGCAGACGGGTTGGCAACTGCAGTTTATTTATTTAGATGTTCGAGCAAGATGCTGCTGCCCACCTCCTGGTTTTCATTTTCCCTCTGTCGACTTTTACGACACCCACGGGATGAGAAGGGGTGGTAGATTGTCTTAGGCCGCTACCGCACGGCTTCACCGCCCAGGACCCAGGTCACTCGCGTACTATGAAATTTGAAGCGAGCGCCTAGCCCCTGAGCTACCACAAACACAGTAAACAGTAAACAGTGAAACAGTAGTATGTAAACACAGTAATGTTTGCATACTACTGTCGCGGACTACACGGCCGAATAACTGGCCCTGGAGTGGTACCTCACTAGTCGGATTTCTGTACAGAAATACTACTACCAGTAAAATTTCTAATTATACTGTTAGATTTCACCCCAGTAAGGCTGATTCAAAGTTCAGCACAGTGAAAGGTTAAACAATTTTAGACGGCTTAACCTTCATTAATGTCATTAAAAATGTTTCGACCTCTTTTTGATGGACAATTTAATTCAAAAAGAATTTTATTTTCCATTTTTCATCAAACAATGTTATACGTTTCGTACATATGTATGACTTTAAACTAGAACGTTTATAGTGTGAAACAATAGAAATAATTGATGTATTTTAGATTACATTTTATGGCAGTTGTGTAATGATGTAAATAAATTTATTTATTTATTCACGTCAGTACATCAGTTCTTAAGTCTCATATGCCCAGTGATTACACAAGCTCACAGTGCCCTTCAAACCGAAACACAGTAATGCTTGCACACTACTGCTTCACGGCCGAATACCTGGCCTTGGGGTGGTACCTACCTAGATGGATTTCTGGATAGGAATCCTACCACCAGTAGAAAAGTCTGTACCTACTGGCACTAGTAGTCAAAAAATTATGCAAAGAATTTATAAACTTTTGTTATATTGCAATATGCGAGTGACCTGGGTTTTATTTCCTGGGCCAGTACACCTTAAATTGTTATTTGAAATATTATGCGCTGATTTACCTCATACTCGGCGGCGAAGGAAAATATTGTGTAAAGAACCAAAATGTCTGAGAAATAAAACCCTCTCAAAAATGAGAGTAGGCCTGCCCAGCAATGGGACATTTACAGGCTGTTATTTTAATTTGTTTATAATATTTTACAAAATGATGCTGTTTTCACTGTAAAAGACCTCAGTGTACATAATTACAATTGTGCACATTTCAATTACCACAGGCTGTTATCATAGGGCGAGTAATCATTATTTCTAGCCAGCTTAATCTTAAAATGTACATTAGCAAAGTAAATTTAACTATTTACGCCATTTGTAAATGTTAAACATTTAGACCTAAGAAAATATTTACAATGTCACATACTAGTACGCAGAACAAAGGATTAGACCTTTACTCACGTTGGTTTTCTCATTGAAATTGAATCAGGATATACACTTTTTTTTTAAATCAGTTGATGGAAATAGAATAACGAACGAGCTAAAAAGCTACATGTTTTTTAACTTGTCTTCTTAAATATTGTTTTATTTTCAAAAAAAACGACAATTTGTCCGACCGCAAAAGCGACAATTTGTGTTTTTGCACAAACGTTGGTCTCGGCTTGGAATCGAACCCAGGACCCCACTACGACACGCGGTAGACAAAACGTTTCTTCTTTCAATTAACTCTTTGTTGCAGATGTGTTATAAAATTGGAATAACGAAAAGATGCAGTTTCAGAGAAGTTGAGAAAACAACGACACATCCTCACTGTTCACCACATCCACATGACACAACCTGTTTTTGCGTTGCATAAATATTATATCCAAAATCCACGACTAATTGATCAAGTCTAAAAATCTAAAGCAGCCTATAAATGCTGAACGAAGGCCTCTCCTCATGTCTGAGGAGTTTTAGTACTGGGAAGAGTGTGACACTACCAATGCTGACGGATTTCACATGTCCTCAAAATATTTTTATTCCTCAGACATGCAGTTTTCCACACGATATTTTCCTTTACAGCTGAGCACGACTTCTTAGTCGTCGCAGAACCATATTCTTGGTCGTTCCCTCGATATGTTGAGGATCGTGACCGTCATGGGCGTGAGCGTTTTAATAATTCTCACTCTTTTTCTGTTTCTGGTGGCGGATTGGAGACGATAAAAATGCACAGTATCCCTTAGCGTATGTTCTGCCCTTTGAACGCTTTCCTTTTACCTTGCCCGTGAGACCATACCCCGCTATACAGACGTATCCTACCCCTTGGTAGATAGACACTGCTGCCGTCACCGGAATGTTTACTGTAACTCTGACAAATAGAGATGGATGTTTCGCCATCTATCACAGACTTTACAAGCACTGCCCTCAGGAAACGATTGAAAAACTTCTTACGAACTTTGGACGGTATACTTTCGGTTTTTTTTTTAGCTTAAATATCAAAACTTTTAAACATTATTTAATAAAACTGATTTTACCGATTTTATAGCGTTTAATTTTAAAACTATAACTCGACGTTCGGTCATATAAAACGAGATAAAATCCGTAAAATTAGTTTTATTCATCATCATCATCATCATTTCAGCCTATCACTAGTCCACTGCTGAACATAGGCCTCCCTCATAGATTGCCACAAAAGTTCGTAGCTCTCATTTTAGGGGATTTTACCATAGTTGCCACGCTTGGCAGGCGGGTTGGCAACCGCAGTTTATTTATTCAGATGTACCAGGAAGATGCTGCTGCCCATCTTCTGGTTTTAATTTTCCCTTCTGTCGACTTTTACGACACCCGTGGGATGAGATGGGGTGGTAGATTCTCTTAAGCCGCTACCACACGGCACGGTACAAATTAGTTTTATTAAATGTGCAATATTCGCGTAAATATAAGTAATCTTTTTTTTAAACATGTTCACCGAAAATTTATTTCCATTGAAATATCTCTCTCTCTGATTATGGGGGAACTGAGGTGACAGATGTCCTGATGTCTGATGTCTAAAAAAAAATAAGTATAATTTAAAGCTAAATGTTAACCCCGAGTTAACTATGACATCTGGACATCTGTCACCTCGGTCCCCCTGTGACCATGGGTGCTGTAAAGCGCTCGAAACGTCGGGTTATAAAGTAGTAAACACGATAAAATGCGTAAAAATAACCAACTATAATAGTTTTGTTTTCGTATTACCCTAGTTTATTTTCCTCTCTATACTTACTATACTGTCTAGAGCATAATATTGTTCTGCTTTATGCAAAGGCGTGTATGTATTAACAACACAGTATCGTCTCAAATGTGTGGTTTCGTGTAGCTTTAGTTTCTGTACATAAAATTTGTCAATTATGACTATGTTGTCATGTCATAATATAGCTACAGAATATAACAATACAAATATGTACAAACATGCACGTAACATAACTGCGAAGAAAAATGTGTAATATACTCGAATAATACGAGTAGTTTAAAATAAGTGAACTTGAATTTATTTGGCGTCAATAACTTAAGAAATTAACTCAATGGTTTAATTTATTTTGACAGTTGCGATAAAAGAATATCTATTTGTGAAATATTATCGATCAATTTTCAGATTCTCTTAAAATATTTATTTCTAGATTGAAATTTTTACAAAAACAAATATTTACGAAGTAACTTAAGCTGTCTTAATGTTTATATTTTTTTCCATTCATCTCTTTATAACTGAATGTCATTTAATTCTCTAAGGTTCTTGCCAGACCGTCAGATTAGAATTTGAAAGAAGCTGAAAATATCACATTTTACAGAATTTGGAGATTGTAAAAAAATGACATTTATATTTGTTACGTCGAATTAGTGAGATGTAATAGGAATTCAGTGACTGTATACACAGCGTGGCGTCCCGCCAAGGACAGAAATGTCACGAAGCTCAGTAATTTTCGGAAATCAAATTCTATATTGTACTCTTAACTAACCTTTAATATTACTTATTTTTCATGTGAGGAAAAGAGAGTGTAATATTCACGAAATTATATTCTATATTAACTATAACTTTATTAGTGACAATAATACCACTTTTTTGTCTTAAGGTCCTTAAACGATTGTAGAGTAAATATCACCAGTTGTTATAGATGTTCTGCACGAACTCATTCTGCATTTCTGTTTTTATATTTTTCAAACTCATGAAGTCATTAACAGGAATTTTAATGAATATACTTAATTATGGGGCATATACATAATATGTAATAACAAAACCTTCAAAACCCAAACCCAGAAAATGCTTAGAATTACCATCAAAAAGTTAGAAATATTTTGCGAAAGACAGAATTTACAAAAGGGTTGCCATATATAATAATGCAATCCTCACCAACTTTCGACAACATCCAAATACTATTGGAAGCTATCAACTATGCGGGAGATATTATAGTGCCACAAGCGAACGTGAAAAAATAGAGGCATTCACTCATTATAACCTACCTGCGCGCGAAAACGCTCATGCGACCGGAGGTGGGTTAGGATACATGAGACATGGGCACATTTTCATACACCATCGCCAGGTTAACAAAACGACTAAAACATTTCATGAGTTTTTAAGAATCACCACAGTGGTCAGATATTACATAGTACAGAAAATTTAAACCATCTACTCTAGTTTAACCTACTGAAGTAAAACTTCTTTGGGTGTTATGAGAATAAAATTTCGAGGTCGAATTTGTGTGCAGCATTTTGTGTATCGTTTCTAAAAGAAACTTAGCTTAATAAATATTTATCGAGCAATTAATAATTGTTTATATAGAGTTAATAGAAACAGGCGTAAAAAAGTAAAAGTAAAGTTTCAGCCTATAAATGTCCCACCGCTGAGCACAGGCCTCCTCTCATTTCTGAGAGGGTTTAGGGAGCTAGGAAGAATCCGCCACGCTGCTCCAATGCGGGTTGGCGGACTTTGGGAAACTTTGCGGAAATCCATTGTAGTAAGGAAAGAAAGTTAATTTGCTAAGATCCGCAAAATATAAAATTGTGTTTACTAGTACCTGTTACCTAGTTTTTGTGTAAGAAAATCTTATAGACTCAACGACAGACAGTAACCGAGTGAGCGGTGCGGTCAAAGTGGCCGTTGTCTGTCGTAGAGTCTATATCGTTTTATTATGCCTCTGAAACACGTGTCGTGTTCTCGACTACGGTGGTGTGTATTGCCTAGCGGTAGTGTTATAGTGGTGAAGACTATCTGGTGGCGGTTCCCGGTGGCGGTATTAGTTTTCTTTTGCTCTTCAAAAACTAGATAATATACACCACGTCATATTTTGCATGCGGATCTTATCATTTTTTTTATTGAATAAAGTGACGAAACTAGCAAAACGTTAGCCTGATGGTAAGTGTAGTGTCTGCTCATAACAAATGGTGTGTAACCCAGAACATTTCTGTGTGACACCACACTGCGCCCGTCACCGTGAGACATCAGTTCTCAAGTCTCATATAGGCACTTACACTAGCTCTTAACATTAATTTTCTTTACTTAATTGTTTACATACTGAGCAGTTATTTTACAGTTAGTAATATTGTTGTTAATTCATGTTTATTTATTTTTATCAAATCTATATATATAAAACAAAGTCATGTTAGTTACACAATTTATACATCAAGAACGGCTAGACTGATTATAATGATGTTGGATTTGTTGGATTTGTCTCCACCCCGAATAGCAGAATATCTATTAAAACTTCAAAAAATATCACGTAAAATAAAATTATGAACTAAATTCAAGAAGAGAAACAAAACACGGACAAATGGGCCTTGGCGAATAATAACACATGCAGTTTATGACTAGATGGTTATGTCAGTAGATGGCGTTGTGAGCATTATCGTTGAGGAATTTTAGTTAAAATTTATTATTTTGTATGCATGACAGTTCTGTGACAATAAATACTTTTTGTTTCTTACTGTCTTCTTTCATTATTCTCTTACAGCTGAATCAACTGCGAGGTCTTTTCATTGCATACTATTGAGGTAGTTGTGCCGACGTGCGCCGCGATTTATCAGCATAATTTTTCACCAATTTTCATACAGTTTTTGACCGTTATTGCATTTTTAAGTCAAACGGTAAGTTGCTTTCGGTTGAAGATGTTCTCTTTGTAAGGTTATCAAAATTGTAATTGATGATTGCTTCATTATGTAACTTTGAATTGTGGGACCAATTTTCCGGTGTTTTGTACAATGCCGCGAGCAAGAAGATCTAATCTTCCACATCGAAGCCGTAATGCATTTAGACTTCGTAATATTGAGAATCAATCAACTGCAGATGAAAATTACAATACTCCACGTTGCAATGCGCCTGTTTTGGAAATGGTGGCGAATATGGAACAATCCATGTGTTGTCGACCCCAAAAAATTTTTCTTTCACTTTCGTTGTGATGGTTCTATTGTTATCACCGTGCACGATTGACGGCCAGTCTTCTAGGTGTTATCCACTAAATTTGATGGCGAAGACTATCACTGGCAACGATGGTTATTCAATATAGCGTCATCGATATAACTGTAGAGAATCGTTAAGCGCTAGCACATCGTTAATATGATTCTAAAATGTATGTGGAAAATAAAAAAAGAAAATTACAAAATCTGGTACAGTAGGCGTTGTGATCAGAAATCAAACTCATCGCGTCACATACTGGAATGGGCAGGAGAATGTCTGCCACGCCTTCTAAATAATATTGTTACATTTATTAAACAACTCTTCTCTCAACTCTCTCAATAACAATCACTGAACAAATAGAGAATGTAAAGTATTGTTATATTTCTACTTTGATCGTATTCTAAAATCAAAATTGTTTAAAAATTAACAAATTAAATTTTACAGGGCTTACCTATACCCAAATCATGTCGAGGCTTTATTTTTCCGTTTGATTATAAGCTAAAATAATGTGAGAGTCCAATTATTTCGATTCAGCGCTTCTAAATTGAATAAACGAGATTGGTTTCATAAACTCGGGGCAAAAAATTTCGTCGGGAAAGTAGAACCTGTAACTTAAAACCTGTAATAAAAATTAATATGTATCCAATTATTAATATATAAGTGTATATAAAACTTCAACTATATCAACACAAACCGAAACTTTTGACACTCTATTTAAGAAGTCAAAATATAGTGACCTGTAACTACACACGTAACAACTTTAATGTAAAATATTACGAGTATTTATAAAGTAATTAATAAAGTATTATTATCCTTATCAATTATATGGATCATCATTGTACTCGTACAACATATACAAACAGTGAAATGAAAACAATATTTTTCATGACATTTAATAATTTTTGTAGTTGACAAATAAACTGTTACTTATTATATATTTTCATATCATCGCTATTCTTTTAAGCAGTATTATGGATTATGTATGCTCCTAGAAGTATTAACAGAACAGTTTAAGATTTCGATTGAAGGAAGTGTATTATAAGACACGATTATGTGTATACACATCACGAAGTTTCATTTCAATAAATATGTGATGCTTAAAATGTTTGCCATTGTTCGTTCTTAGTTTTTCATAATATGAAAAAAGTGCTTTTAAATTATGCAAATACGAATAGCGTTAGACAAAATCAGTTAATCCGATTAATTTGTTTTATCAAGTACTTTCTTTCTTCGCCGAATTAAAAAAAAATGTTTTTGTTAAGATTTTGAAGTTTCAAACAACCATTATTATTATTATTATTTGCCTACATGATTGCTATTTGTCTGCTGACATACATCATCACTAAAATGTATATATATATACGACATACATTGAGACAAACTGGTCTGCGATTCAGTAGGGATTAGAAAAATCACCGCTGTTATTCAGTCGCAGCCGATGTACCATAATAATGTATTATTTATTATTTTTTACCATGCACTCTTTACAAAGAATTAAAAGCTGACCTCCAAACAAAATGGGTATATAAAATTAACTCCAGAAACAGGAAGTATTATGAAAATCAGTTACGGGACAAGCTAGTCGTTCATCTGGTGTAAGTGTCACGGCTGCTTAAAAAAGGCAAAACGATACAAAACATACATAACGTACATATCTTACAAATAGTTTATAAATAGATTCATACACTTTCTTAGGTTTTCAAAGAGCTGAATAATTACTCTAATTTCTATCAAACCTCCCTATTAATTTTCCATTATTTTTATAACAATCATGATGATGTAAGCGAATATAAAACCTTAATGAAATTCTGTTAAATTAAATCATATTTGCAAATGAATTGCAATACATAAGTATATTATTTCCGAACCAGAAAGTGATAGAATATTAGAAAATAATTATTATTTCTATATATTATATTCCTTTTTATTATTATTTTAAACCAGAAAGTTATAGAATATTATTATATTTTGCGTTCATATTTTAATTTCAGGAACGTTGACAAACACTCACACCCCAACTTTTTTATATAGGATAAAGTAACGGATCGAGCAAAACGTTCACCTGATGGCAGTGCAACGTCTGCCCATAAAAAAGGCTCTGTCACCTAAATATTCACTTAGACGGATTCCTGCATGGTAATCCTACCACTTGTAAAACCTGACTGTAAACATTTAATGTAATCTATAAACAACTATATCCATTCTAAATGAAGAATTTAGATGGTGATATGTTATGGTCCTTGATGATTATGATAAAATGCCTCTCTGTCAGTAAATAAAGCAGTATAATGCCGCTACCTTACAACTTACCTTACAACTGAAAATAAAAATGGTTTTCTTATTGTTATTAGTTTTTTTATTTATTATGGACTTATGGACCACCCTGTACTTTCATCATCATCGTCATTACAGCCCATCTTAGACCACTGTTGAACATAGGCTTCCCCTATAGATTGCCACAAAACACGGTCCCGAGCTACCTGCATCCATCGATTTCCCGCAAAAACGTGCAGTTCCTTGGTGACCGACTTCCCAGAAACAGAACGTACAATTATTGTAGCGATTAGCGAATAAACGGTCAATCAGACCTACTTAAGATTAAGAACCTATTAGATAAAATGTTGAGATAACATTGAAATACAAATATATTTTGGTTTTGATTTCTTCAAAGCAAATTGAAAATAGTTTGCAATTAATGTCGTATATCCCTCTAACAAGTACGAGTCTGCCGTTTTAATGGACAATAAAGCCCGAAACTATAAAATTAAAGTACGCAGTTAATCCACTAGCCTTTCAACTGAATGAAAATGTGATGGTATTAATAAACCTTTAAATTTATAAACATCAACCCAGCAAGTATTGTAATATTTTCGTTACTTTGCATATTTTTTAAATACGTAACATCTTAAATCAAAATATTAAAATTACATGATCTAGAACATAATTTACACAAAAAGTTAACCCCGATGACTTAAAAAGACTTTTTTATGTCCAAATAACTTTATTGTACAGAAAGTACACTAAAGTAATTAGTATATGTAAAACAGCATGTACAGAAAGTTATTATATGGAAAAAAATGAGGATTGCAGAACTAAATCGCCGAAAAGAATTGTAATTCGCCTTATTGTATTGAAACACCAGAGGTAAAAAAGTTTTACACAATAAAATTTATTTTGCGATACCTTTAAGCGGTCTGAAATTTACATGAAACTATACTAACAAATATTATAAATTAAGATCCAGTTTCGCACCAGTACTAACGATACTATTGGATTCGATTTTATTGGATAAAGTGATGAAAAGGAGTAAAACGCTCATCTGATGGTTAGTGTAGTAAGTGCAACGTCTGCCCACAGCAAACATACAGACATTTTGTGTTCCACCATACTGCGCCCATCACCTTGAGATATCATTTATTAAGGCTATACTCGTATAGGCATACGCGTGACTAATATTCTAGCTCGCAGCGTCAAAAGATCGGATATGTCCATCGTTAGAGTTACTAGGTTAGTATACGCTCCATAATCAGATAAAACATCATGTATATAAACATACTGAACTCAAGTATGTTTATTTTTAACTGATTTCAAAACAGAGGTTCTCAATTAGAATGTGTGTTACCTATTTCAATTTTATGTTCTTCGTATTGAAAAATGTTTGACATCTGCCAAATGCCTGCATTTCGACGAAATATATTTCTGAAATTTCGATGATATACAAATAATATAAAAATGTATATACACACAAACCTACACAAACCCACACACACACACACACACACACTACACTATATGTATGTATCTATGTATGTATATACATATACATACACAAGTATATAAAAATACATTTATTTATATTGTTTAATATGGGATAAACAAGTTAGCTCAACGTAAGTTAGTTTTATTAAAATGAATTAATGCTCCTTTGTTACAACAAATTGGTTTTATTTAATGACCCTAAACAATTACCCCCTTATTTGTTTTACTTGTCATTCGTTTAGGGTAGTCTGAAGAGACTAGTCTGGCAGCCCTGCAATTTTATTTTTACGATTCGCCACGACGTATCTTTAAGACATAAAAGTAATGCATCCCACACACCTTACACTACCGAACAGAAAGCGAGTCCAATTCATTTTGTATTGGTTAAAACGATTCTCTTGGCGCTTAGGACAAAACTAGAAAGTCGTAAATTTTGCGATTTAAGTATTTATTTTATTTTATATGAAAATAGTCAAGCTACAATAATTGTATTTTAACAAATTTTAAAATTGTATTAAGAGAAAAAATTGCAAAATTAATCTTGTTTCCAAGATACAGGGAAATTGCCAAAAAAATAGAAGAATTTTCGAATATTTTTCTAACGAACGAATTTAAAAAATTGCAAAAAAGTACGATCTTGCAGGTGTAAAGACTAGAACATTGTAAGCACCTATCTGTAAAATTTAACGTCATTGAATCACTTTAAAATTGCTGATTTGTGTTTCAACAATTTCTATACCCTAAATATTTCCGATTTTTGTATGCTATACATTTCCTAAATAAAAAGTAGTTTAGATTGCTCTTTGAAAGTCTCCTACCTGCCAATGAAAGTCCCGTCAAAATAGATTCATCCGTTTCGGAGATTAGCTCGAACAAACAAACAGACAAGAATATTTAAAACGCGCGTTTGAGATTTCGTATCCTGCAATTTACCATATAAGATTAAGAAAAAAATCTTAATTGCGTAATCATAGACAGACGCTCTTATTATATTTATTTATAAAAATTAAAAAACTTTAATAGCAAAACAGCAACCATAATAATTAGCCTGTTATTTATTGGTTTCACCAATATAATATAAACGAAGAAAATTGCTCTAAGTTTACCAATCAATCAATCAATTTAAAATTTGACAACCCAGTTCGTCTATTTCAGCCTATAACTAGTCCACTGCTGAACATAGGCCTGCCCCCCATAGATTGCCACAAACGTTTGTAGCTCTCATTTCGGTGATACTGTAAAACTATTGTACTTTGTTTAATGTTTAAGTGTTATTCTTTGTAGGATAATATAAATATAAATTAGGTTATATTATCATTTACTGCGTTTCAGGTATTAGTTTAATACTATAGAAACTTATTTAACATATTTTATTACTATTTCTTAGATAACATTTAAATGTGCACTTTAATTACTCATCGCCATCATTGAACAATTTCATAGACTTCAAATACTCACAACTTTTGATAGAATAAACCGATTTTAATCAAAAAAAAGACTAAATTTTACCGGAAGATACGCTTTATGGTTTATTTTTACTAAGTCTTTTAAATAAACTTAGTTCTTTAGACGTGATGCGTTTACAAACAAACATACAGACAGACAATTCTGAAAATAATGCAAATGTATTTAGCCCGCCTTTTTTTTCATAGTACGCGAGTAACCTGGGTTCGATCCCCGGTGCCAGACCTCTATAATTGATCTACAATTTTAAGTGCTGTTTAGCGATGAAGGAAAACATCGTGAGGAAACCTGCATGTCCGAGGAATAGAAATATTTCAAGGACATGAGAAGTCCGCCAACCTGCATTGGAGCAGCGTGGCTGACTATTCCCAGCTCCAAAACCCTCTAAGAAATTAGAGGAGGCCTGTGCTCAGCAGTGGAGCATTTATAGGATGTCACTTTACTTATTACTTTTTAAGAGATGGTACAAAAATAAGTTTTGCATTATGGAACATTTTTTTTATTAAATTTGTGACGGAATGAAATTTCATTTCCCTGGTAAAAGGAGTCACATGTCAGCTAAAGGATATTTCATTCGTCGGAAACAGGACAGTTTGTTCCGGTGGTACGAGTGCCACATTGTTAGTGTTCGTTGCCACTTTGGCTTAACCTGAAGCACGCAAACAAAAACGATTGATGATGCACCAAATGCATATCAAAATAGTAAATACAACACAAAACATATATTATAAAACATTTATTGCATAATTCAAACAATATAAAAAATGCAAAGTAATGAAATCACTGGTCAGCTAACAGTGCTGTTAAGAAGCGAAATACGCTCAGTACTTTACAGGGATCATCGTAGTGTCGGTGACAAGAGACATGCATGTTGACATTCTCATAGTTCCTTTTTTATGAATAAAACACAATGATTTTACGCAATTTTCAATAAAACATGTGTTATAAAAGAATATAATAATGTGCAATGATCATAAAAATAGGCAAACAATATTATTTCAACAGTAGCTCAGAGGCTAGTATGCAAACATTACTGTGTTTACATACTACTGTTTCACTGTTTACTGCTTACTGTGTTTGTGGTAGCTCAGGGGCTAGGCGCTCGCTTTAAATTTCATAATACGCGAGTGACCTGGGTTCGATTCCCGGTGCCGGCACCAATAAAATTGTTAATTGCAATTTGCTGATTTACCACGTGCTCGGCGGTGAAGCAAAACATCGCCAACCCGCATTGGAGCAACGTGGCGGATTCTTACTAGCTCCAAACCCTCTCAGAAATGAGAGGCCTGTGCTCAGCAGTGGGACATTTATATAGGCTGAAACTTTACTTACTTACTTTACTAAATACTTACCTTCGATCCGATCGATACAAGTGGCTTCATCGCTATCTTTCGAAAAAGAGAGAGTAATAGTGCCAAGTGTCGACTAAGGTGTGACCTGAGTACGGACAAACTTTATCCGTGCAGAATAACACCATAATATGCAATGCTGTCACTATATTTCTCGTGGAAACGCAGCCGTGGTAGCTCAGGGGCCGGGCGCTCATCTTAAATTTCATAGTACGCGAGTGACCTGAGTTCGATCCCTTGTGCTGTGCTGTGCCTGTAAAATTGATCCGCAATTTTTAGTGCTGATTTACCACATGCTCGGCGGTGAAAGAAAACATCGTGAGGAAACCTGCATGTCTGATAAATAGAAACTATTCCGAGAACATATGACGTATTGAAGCAGCATAGCGGACTCTTCGAAGCTTCTTTGTTGTAAAAACTCGTACTGTGTTAGCTCTGTAGATTTCACAAAATTGAACAATATTTAAATCTGTACCGGCTAGTTGAACGCTTTTATGTCACTTTTATTTCAGAGAAAGGAAGTAATCTTTCCTTTGCGTGGAATTTCAACCTAATGAAACTTTGTGTGTTTGCATTTGTAAAGCTCTCGTGTTTACCAAGAGTACATTTTAAAATGCTGTACTTTTAATAAAGGAACTTTTGTATGTCTTCTTGAATAATAAAATGAAATTCAATTAAAAATCTGTTTACAGATTTCTCGCCCGTATTATTTATTTATTTTATTGTTTATAAGTTAACAAACAGTGACAAACATTAAATTATTATAAATCAAACTGACAGATAGTAGACTTAAGCCAGTAAACTTCAACATACAAAGTTTAAATCATAAGCTTACCTTACATAGGCACACACAAAATAAATATGGGGTAATGCAATTATTAAAATTGCTAGTCCACGGGAAATGTTAATTATTGTCTAAGTCTAAGTATTAGGTATATGGAAATGATGGACAATGGATACCTTGAGTTTACTTAAAGTTTAATGAAAAATATCAAAATCATTAAACATTTCATTATAATTTTGACAATCACGATTAATAAAAGTATTAGAAGCATATTTTGTTTTAGTTAAGGGGACATAAAAAAGTTATTTTTTTATTGCGTGTGTGAGATACTGCCATTTAAATTAAGTATGTATAAAATTGTTTTCTTATTTTATTATAATTAATTTAATTTTAAACATTTATGTAATCAAAGACTTTGAAAAAGTATACTTTCTTGATGTTACACGTCATATCCGGTAGTCAGCGGTGGGGTAGAGTGGTGTTGTTTGTTACTGTGTATTTAATGATTCGTATTTACATACATACATACATACATACATAAGATCACGACTGTATCCCATAAGGGGTAGTCAGAGACTGGGCACTCACTGCAAAAACAGATAACTGCCACAATCCACGTTTCACCAAAACAATATAATGCACTTGGTGTGATAGGTGGTAAGCCCATCGCCACCATGCGCTGTTGGGTGCACAGTGCAGTTTAATTCCTTACTCGCCTAATGATTTCTTATATTTACGCGAACACTACACATTTAAATGAAACTAAAGCTGAAGGTACCCCAGGTTAACTATTACATCAGAACATCTGTCACCTCAGTCCTCCCGTGACCATGGGTGCTGTAAAGCACTCGAAACGTCGGGTTATAAATAGTAAAAAAGTAAAAATTAAACGCGATAAAATCCGTAAACTTAGTTTCATTTAAATCCTTACTCGCCTTTTACGAGATCCATATTTGTTTTTGTACGTAAGAAATACTGTATTAAATTATCCTAAATGTGTCTAAAAGGAAATAAAATTGTTTTTGATTGATGGATGCTAGTATTTTAATTTAATAAAAGTGGAATATTTAAATGTTTATTTTAGGATAGAGTTGTATATATATTTTTTTAATTTTATATATAGCTTACTTCTGACACGTGCATTAGATCTCTTATACAAATAGTTTTCGGTCCTTTTTCTTAACTTAGCATTATACGAAAGCATATAAAATGTTGGGTATAGCATGATAGATACGAGGATTAAGAAAGATTTCAAAAATATTACCACTTCAAACATATTATTTAATTGTTTTGTTAGGTCTATTCTGGAGTACTGTTTACTTGATGATGATGTTCTCTTGGGCGATTTCGACAACGGCGAACAACTTTAGAATATTTTCGATTAACTGCGCAAGAGATATTATAGTGCCAAAGTGTACGCGCAAACACAAACGCACTCGCTCGTCCCAACCTACCCGCGCCCGATGTAACGCTGATGCGAAGAGATCGGAGGTAGGCTAGGATACTGTTTCTGAAACACGAGGACAATCACAACATAACCAGACCCGAATACCAACAATTTGTGTTTTAGCACCACTATGCCACTATGTCGTCTGTTCACTTACTACGTACGTAACGGGGTTTCTGCATGGAATCCCCGTTACGACGTATACGTGAATTCCATTGAAAAAGTTCAAAATATATTTATAATTTTTTTAAGAAATAAATTTCCTAACTCGGCCGTTTAGTCCCCCATTTCACTTTATATCCGCCTTGCAATTATTTGGATCGTTATGACTTGACACTAAGTTAAACTATTTGTGTAACAGATCTAATGCACGTGTCAGAAGTTAGCTATATATACTTCGCCATTACAATCGCACCTCAGCTAAACATACGTTTTAACAGTCACGTTTCGGTAATGCAAATTACATCAGATAGCCCTGTGGCAGCGGCTTAAGAGAATCTACCACCCCATCTCATCCCGTGGGTGTATTAAAAGCAGCAACATCTTCCTCATCTGAATAAAATAAAATCCTCCAAAATGTGAGCTACTCGGTTTTGTGCCACTCTATGGGGGAGCCATGTGTTCACCAGCGGACTAGTGATAAACTGAAATGATTATGATGATGAATACATTTATAGAAAATATATTCGTCTTCTTCCGAAACTTTTTTTAGGTCACTAGCCATAATATCATCATCATCATAATGATCAGATGATCCAGGAAGACGCTGCTGCCCATCTTCTAGTTCCTATTTTCCCTCTGTCGACTCTTACGACACCCACAGGATGAGATGGGGTGGTAGATTCTCTTAAGCCGCTACCACACGGCTATCATAAATAAATATAAATATTATATATTTAGTTATATCATTGAAAATAAATCAATTTGTGTTAAAGTATAAATGTTTATATTAGTATTTATATGTTAGTTAAAACATGAATACACATTATACTCGTATACATAACATTACATGTTTAATGAAAGTTTCATTATGTTTTAACGGCAATGCATGACAGACTAGTGAAAAGTTCCGAGAAAGCATACACGTTCTTACACAGTACCAACATATTTTAACAGTATAACACTACTGCATTTCGTATGAAAGTAACGACAGCAAGAGAACCAATTAATGATGAGATATGCAGTCACAGTCCTCAAACTTTATTGCTCATTGAGAGTAGATTTAGATACTGACTGTGGTTTCGTTTACCAGCTCCTACTTTTAAAATCACGTCACGAGCAAATGTTTCACCTGATAGCAAGTGCAACATCGGCCCATAACAAATGCTGTGTCATCTAGAACATTTCTTTGTAGCACCAAACGCTCAACAACCTGATAAATAAGTTCTTAAGTTTTATATGCACCAGCTATCAGTGCCCTTCATGTTGAAACACATTAATATTTGTACACTACCGATTTACGGCAGGATAATTGCCACTGCGGTGGTACGTATCTAGACGGACTTTAAATATGATGAAAAAAGTAAAGTAACAGCTTATGCAACAGGTTATGGTTTTGTTACCGGGAAGAGAATCCTCAAAGCTACTCCAATGCTCGTTGGCGGACCTATGTTCTCCTTCACCCACTCTTGTTAATCAGTCGTTGAAGTTCCAAAACTAATTTTAGAGGTGCCAGTACCTGGGTTCGTGCTTAGTTTACTCGTGTATAAATAAATTTAAAGCGAGCTCAAATATTATGTAAGAAATGGTATTGAAAATCTTCAGACCGACGAACACGTGTAAATAAGCCATTGTAGTTGGAATAACTATTTTAGAGGTAAGAGAGTTATTATGGAATATAAAGCGAGCGTTAGCGAACTCAAATATTATATAAGGAATCGAATTTATTTTTTTATTTATTTAAGCTTTTATGCACATGTGGTACATATGGCGGACTTAATGCCTAAAGGCATTCTCTACCAGACAACAAATGTCCCACTACTGAGCACAGGCCTCCTCTCATTTCTGAGAGGGTTTTTGGAGCTAGGAAGAATCCGCCACGCTGCTCCAATGCGGGTTGGCGGACTTCACATGTCTTCGATATATATTTAATTTCTCAGCCATGCAGGTTTCCTCACGATGTTTTCCTTCACCGCCGAGCACGTGGTAAATCAGCACTTAAAATTGCAATTAACAATTTTAGTGGTGCCGGCATCGGGAATCGAACCCAGGTCACTCGCGTACTATGAAATTAAAAGCGAGCGCCTAGCCCCTGAGCTACCACGGCTCTATCTCGGCTCTCTGAATCTGTTTGCTCCATGTAAAACAGCTGTCTATATACATACCGAGATTTTTTACATGTGGACGAAATGGAATAGCATTGTTGTTAAACATAACCGATGGCAATGTGGAGTAATCGAGTCTTGATATGAATCTAGAGCTGCCTATGATTATGGCTTGGCATTTGACATTAATACCATAAACAGCGGACCAATTACTTATACACTGCAGTTCTTCGTTCAACTCACATTAATGATTTCAGATGGTCCCACTTGCATATATAGTTGCAAATCATCAGCATACAGATGGTAAGAGCATTTGAGATTCAATGTGATAAGATTAATAAAAATGGAAAATAAAAGAGGAGAGAATATACCGCCTTGAGGAACGCCGGTGAGTACATTACACCAATCAGACACTTTTTGGCCAGTACACACGGCCTGCTGGCGCCCTCGAAGATAAGATGAGAACCATTCCTGAGCTGAAGATGAGATGTTCAAGTGAGAGAGAAGAGCTAGCAGAATATCGTGGTCAACAGCGTTGAATGCATTGGAAAAATCTATTAATATAAGAACTGTAAGTTTGAAGTTTTCCATACCCTCTCGAATATCTTCAGTGACCTTGAGAAGGGCAGTTGTTGTACCATGACCAGGTCGAAAACCAGACTGATATGGGGAAACAATATTATTTTTGAAAATAAAGGTAGAAACCTGTTTATGTACAACAGCTTCTAACACCTTAGATAGAAACGGCAGGATGGAAATAGGCCAGTAATTGGAAAGAAGACTACATTCAGTGGATTTAGGAATAGGAATAATAAAGGCTTTACGCCAGAGTGTAGGAAAAGTGCCGTTCATCAGCGAAAAATTGACGATTTGAGCTATTGCGGGTAAAATTGACTCGACTACAAGTAAAACCATTGTCCTACTCACATCATCGCAGCCCACTGATTTTGATTTAATAGACAGTAGTATTTTTCATATCTCATCTTCAACAGGAGATAAAGTAAAGGAATTATTAGAATAAGAAGGCATGGAAGTTATCATTGAGATAGCATTTGCTCTAGAACTATCAGATACTATTTGAGTAGATGAGAAATGACGGTTAAAGTCGTCAGGGGAAAAAGATGTGTTACTAGAGTCTACACGAGGCTTTCCAAATCCGAGTGTGTTGAGAAACTTCCATATATCACCCGAAGATGAACAGTTCACTTGCTCATGGAAATATCGGCGTTTAGCTGCTCTCACCATCTGATTGCATCGATTTCTCGCGGTCTTATAGGCTTGCCACTTATCATCAGTACGATTCCTCTTGAAAGCTCGAAACGCTCTGTCGCGCTTTGCCATAGCCATTCTTACGCCTACTGTGATTCATGGAACAGGAGGGCGTCTAAGTCTCACAACACGCTTAGGAGCATGTTTATCAAAAAGCCGTAATAGATTACAGTTAAGGACATTAACTTTATCGTCGACTGTGGACGCTGTAAAAACAGGAGACCAGTCAGTGGTATCAGCCTCACATTTAAGCTTTTCCACATCGAGTCGTGCAAAACTACGAATGGGAATAGACGCTGGAATCAATTTGGGAGACTTTAATTTATATGAAAGGAAAAGCAGATCATGCCGTGAAAATCCAAAAGCAGGAAGTTGGCCATAATTCACAACATGCTCAATAGAGGAGACAGTAATAAGATCGATACAGGTGTCCGCAGAATCAATATTAAGGTGCGTAGCATCAAGAGCCAGAATAGTGAAATTTTGCGACTCCATAATCGTAATTTAGAATCTTCAGTCAATTCTACTGCGTCTTGAATAATGTTATTCGATAAACTAATATCAAGTAATGACATTATATGTGGTTCTAGCATTTCGCAATGTTATAGATTAAGCTGACAATCTTGTAGTTTGTTAGTCTGAGTACTTGGCATCTACGCCGCGGGTCCTAGTTTCGCGAATCCCAGCCGGAGTTGGATTTGTGCAAAAAACAAATTGTTGATATTCGGGTCTGGTTGTGTTGTATATGTGAAATTTGTGTCTGTAAAACGCACCAATGACACAGAAGAAATCCTAATGAGCGGCGGTCTTTTTTTATAGAAAGAAACCAAAAGAAACTAAGAGATACAAACGAGTATATAGATTTAAGGGTAAGTCGTAGACAAGTGGACATATAACACCAAGATGTAGGTCGTCCCAGAGGACAACGTTGGAAGGCCTCGTTGACAGTAATTGAATTTTTCAGGTGCACGTCTCTCACTCGAAACGAACAGGAGATTATGGCGACTGTTTTCCGTTGGTATTCTCTGATATAATTGTATATATAAAAATACTGTAAATTAATCCACCACCCGAGTGACGTAGGCAGCCGTTTGCGATCGTACTAATAGCAAATTACTACTTCGAGAAGATTTGAACTTTAAGTACTAGATTTAAAGATATTTAACAGTGTTGAATTCGATACGTTTACGCGATTGATATCAAATTAACTTTCTCTCCTTTACTTTAATGAATTTCCGCAAAGTAACTCCTGATCCTATTAACTTCCTATGATTTGTCAATTGAAATTGCTATGAAATGAAAATTATTTTTTCATTGACCTAAAGGAATTTAAATTACATTCGTCAATCAAAAGTTTTTACATATAATTTTAGAACATAACATATTTTGTTTGCGCGTTTCTAGTATTTTTTTTAACTAGTGGTCGAATTTCAAACGCAATTCATAATCTTTTAAGTTTGTACGTGAGGTTTGAGTAATTATTTAGCAGCAGCAACATTTTAAATACTCTCTGTAATTGTTTGCCCAGTGACTATTACGTGTTTGATAATGTCAGTATGAACGTAAATAATCAATGTTTTATTTTATTCAATTTAATGTATTTGTATACCCATATTATAATATAAATTTTAAAACTTCTTCTCCATACAAACTTTAACTATGTCAAATCTCATACTCCTCCGCGCGCGCAATGTGTTTAAAAGGGTGATACAAAGATTTCTAGAAGATGAATAAAGACTTTCATTATTAAATCACGACTCATTTTTTGTGAAATCTACATAACATTACTCATTTTTATGCCATTAAACATATTAAAAAGTATAAGGAATCCTAATTTAACTAACTACTATTTTCGACCACGGCTACAACTGCGGATTACTGTCGCAAGTTATAAACTGCGCAATCATAGGGGCACTCACTCGTTTCAACCTACCGTGCCCGATGAAACGCTCATGCGATATGATCGGAGGTACGCTAGTCAGAGACTGAGGGCCAGTCACAACAAAACCAGACCCAAAACCTGTTTTTGCACAAATGTTGACTCCGGCTGGTATACGAACCCAGGACCCGCGGCGTGGTAGTTAGGTATTCTAACCCCTACGCTACGCGGTCATCATGCACAATAACATACTGTTAGCTACTACAGAAAATAGTTTCAGATACTTTTACATACTCGTAAGTAAGTAAGTTAATCGTAACTTATGCGAAGAAAAACGTTAGTACACTTTCACACTTGTAACTGGGTTACAACATCCTGCCGAAATCGATACTTGAATAAATCATGAGTGTTGATGTAAGGACTTTGTAACGCAGATAGCTCAGTGGTGAGATAATAAAATAGCGGACTGTATAAATGATGTTATAATTATAAACTGCACAACGGTTGTCGATAAGCTACGGTACAAAGTTAATATGCGTGAGTGCTTCTTATGAGGCGTAACAGCTGACTGGCCCGCCGCGACGCCGCTCGGATCAGCCGGTAGATGCGCCGTGTGTCCCCCGCACCTCGCCTGTGCTGTTGAGTTAGACGACTCAACAGACTTCTAAGAGAGGGAGTTATTTTGGCGTATAAACGAACTTGTGACACTACAATACACCATAAAAAAGTACTCGTATTAAAAGTCGCTAAAGTTTAGTATATTTAAAAAAATATTGTATATTAGATTTTTAATAGTTCCAAATTAATATATAACTGTATTTCAAAATATAGCGTAGAGTTTAAAGATAGGTCTGATCTCTGATACAAGTACATAATGTGGCTACTTCAGACACTAGATCCTAGCATAGACTTTAGTGCAACAAATTGTTTAGTGGTATGTTAAGTTTATATTGCGAGGAGAGAATAAACAATAAATGAATAATATTTTATTATTCATTTATTTATAGAAAATAAAAAATTATATTTGGTAAAGGACAGAAACAAAGTTTGATAAGATCGGCGTAATAAAAAATGGTGTGTGTTGCCCAGTTTTAGAGCGGTGCTCTTCAAAACTAGGTCATACACACCAACGCCTTAACTATGCTATAAAATAGATTTCATCAAAGTAATCCCTAATTGTAATTGTTAATATTCTAACTTAATATTTAATAATTTTCATTTAATTAAATTGTTTATAAATCTTAAGATGAAAACAAGAACTAATGATGCAACCAATAAATCAACCGATGAAACCAACTCGGCAGGGCAGCGTTTAAGATACTGCGTTATCTTCTTATCTAGTATACCTCAAATTCAGCACGCAAAATTCCTAACCAGTGCGTTTCGCCAGTGTATAGCATCATATATAAATGACTAAATCAATGTGCTAGCGACAGTTGCTTATAAAAGAAGTTTATTTTATCATAAATCTTAGATTCTTATTTATTCCTTCATTTAAAGAAATATCTATCTGTTCGCATCTGAGTGGACTTGCGAAGCCCACTCGGAGCGACCTCCTCGGGTCAGCCTGACGCCACAGGCCAACCATGTAGACCCCTCTTAGCTTCACCGTGGGTGACCAAGCCACGGTTACTAAGCCCCCTCACCACGACAAGGCGAGAACCCATGGGGAGTTTTAACATCGACTACTCTAGCCCAACCGTCCGAGCTTGGATACACCTTTTCAACTACACCTATAGGCCAACATTTACGTAAAAATTATGGAATACGAATACTACGACAAGATCTCCTTTTAATTGTTCACCTTCCCTATCCCACTTTCGACGGGGGATGAGCTCTGGCAAACTCTATCAACCATCTGCTATAAAATAAGTCAGTTAACCGCTTAGCAATGCGCCACTGTCGTTTAAAATATAAGTCTCCGTCACAGAAAACTAGGAAAGGGATAGGTAAATTTGAAGAAGATCCTAATAAAAAGTGTTTTTAGTCAATGCCTCTTCGCTGCATGGATGTAGACCCAGAAACGTGAGTGAGAGGTCTAATATTTATTATATTTTCTACTTCAGCGAGAAGAGTTATTAAGACTTTTTCACGTAGTGCCCTTTAAACACTATCTTTAGATCAGCTTTTGCACTTCTACTGAGGCCCTTACATGCGCTGGTTGTATGAATTTCCAGTTCTAGTTTAACGCTTCATTTACAACTTGCGGCTGTTCCATCTTGTCAAAGGATTTTCGAAGTTCAGAGACAGACATGACAGTATGAGGTCATCCTCGACGTGCAGCTATTCTCCTCAGTGTCATAATAAGGGAATCGGTGATAAGCGTTGATAAATTTCAATATGCACGGCTCGCATGGTTATTTATGTAAAAAGATCATTGATCATGTTAAGGTTACTAAAGTCAGGTGACGAGTGTGCACGAGCATACACTGACAAAATACACCTTTGCGAAATTTGGAAACAAACTAATATATGAAGTTATTCGTGTAGAAATGCCACAAGCACATTGATGGATTAATATGTCTAGAATTTCAATCAAACTTTCATAAGTCAAGAGATGTATATACTAAATACATCTTTCTTCATTATCGTTTCGTAGTGGTGATGTATTTGTGGCAGAGCGAGTAATGTTTAACCGCATTATTGATGATTTCATTACTTATGTACCTAACTTACGGGACGCGTTATTAATAATATAATTAACTAACATAAATATCACATAGAAACAACTAACGTTAGGAGGCGTTACATATATCTAATGCTAAGGGCGTCGAACAAGACCGTAAGAAACAAGACCATGTAAAAACTATGAAATTATGCCATTTCACCCTCGCTTGTAATCCGGAGTTGTTTTTATCGGATCACCTAGCTAAGTGATACACCAAAACCGTAGTGAAATAGTATTGAATTATATTATTCATCGCCGACGAAGACATCTTTCTTGTGGTTAATTTTCCATAAAAGTTTTGCCTCGCATTCGTGCACACGTGACGTAGATTACACATCTACGTCACGTGTCCACGAATTGAAAACAAGTGACTAACGCTAATTTCTCCCCTGCAGGGTCGCAGTCACTTCCGTATCGAGTATAATAGTATGCAGTGGTTACGGCGCCGCATACATTAACGATTAATGCTAATAACAAAACAACGTAACTGCAAACCTATATTTATATATTAATACGTGAAGAGAAAACTTTGTACCCCTTTTTAAGCATATTGTGAGCACGGAAGAGCGTGGGATTTCGCATAGTTAAATAATATATATAATATGTGTTACAAATACATTAAATTGAAAAAAATCATTATTTACTTTCATACTGACAATGTCAAACACATAATAGTCTGTATACAAAAAGTCACACAGAGTACAGATTATCGCCATAGAATTTTGAAATGTTACCTACAAATAATTACACAAACCTCAAAAAAACTTAAAATGCATATGAATTACTGTCATATTTCAGCCGCAGGGCAACCACTAGCTTATATTATACTCGTATAATAAGATAAGATAAGATTAGGTTCTACTATGAAATTTGGACATATTCGATGCGCCCTGCAGCTCACGTTAATTTATTGTTATGTTAATATATACCTATTTATACTTACGATACGATAATCAATCAACGTACCACACTCAGTATAGCTACTAATTTATGACCACGATTGCGAGCGTTGTTTTTGGTATTACATAAACGTCATCATTTGCATGCGATATACTGCCAAAATCTATGAAATAGAAGTAATGTATACTTTTACCGTTTCATACTAAAATTATGTGTGTCGAGTTTACCCCAACTAAAGAGCGTACTTTGCTATCTTTTTTTATAGAAGAGGGAGCAAACGACCAAGCGGCTCACCTGATGTTAAGTGATCACCGCCGACTATCCTCAACACCAGAGAATCGCGGGTGCGTCGTCGGCCTTTGAGAAAGGAATAGGCTCTTTTCTTGAAGGAACGTAAGTACTTACCGTAATCGGCCCCTAATGCATCTTGACTACAGAAGTTTTGCTCATGTCATAATGTGGAACTCTATTTTTTTATATCCCCAGCCAGGGAGACTTGATCTAGTTGCTTTGTCCTCCTGCTCCTTCCGAGATAGTATCCTACACATTATAGTTAATTTTTTTAAACTTAACTTCAACATTCTCTACCATTTCCTACCTGATCATATTCCTTTCCTTTCCGCCAAGCCATTGGATTCCATCGATATGGCTAGCTACTCGTGGGTGCAAGATTTTCTACTCGCACCAAGATAACGGTGACGTGGTTAGCCACCCGTCACGTCTTGTTTCCTGCGGGGGCGAAAAGTTGGCTACGGATGTGGCCTCTGCCTATCCTTTATATGGGAAAAAGAATGAGGTCTGTTCATACATACATCGCCCTTTTAATATACATATATTCTATACCATAATACCAATACCACAGTAATACCACAGGCGGTAGGATTCCTATGCAGGAATCCGTCTAGGTAGGTACCACCCCAGGGCCCGTTATTCTGCCGTGAAGCAGTAGTGTGCAAGTAATACTGTGTTTCGGTTTGAAGGGCACTGTGAGGATCACTGGCCATTTGAGACTTAAGAACTGATGTCTCAGGGTGACGGGCGCAGTGTGGTGTCACACAGAAATATTCTGGGTGACACAGCATTTGTTGTGAGCGGACGTTGCACTTACCATCAGGTGAACGTTTTGCTCGTTTCGTCACTTTATACAATAAAAAAAAAAGTAATACCAGATTTTCTTTATGTCATCTGGTACCGGTTTATTATAATATTATTATAACCATTATTTTAGGATGAATATTATGGCTATTATAATTACAGAATATAGTAAAAATGTGATTCGTACAAAAGCTACCTGTGAAACTAGTATTTCTTTGACATCATATTCTTATCTGTATGACAGTTAAAAAAGTAAAGTTACAGTCTTTAAATATGCCAGTGCAGAGCACAGGCCTCCTATTTGTTTTGAGAGAGTTTTAGAGCCGGAAAAAGTCCGCCACGCTGCTCCATTGCGGGTTGGCGGACTTTACATATCTTCGAAATGTTTTTTTTTCCTCAGACAGCAGGTTTCTTCACGATGTTTTCCTTCACCGCGGAGTGCATGGTAAAACAGCAAAGCAGAAAATAACAATTTTAGAGGTGCCGGCACCGGGGATCGAACTGAGGTCACTTGCGTTCTATGAAATTTAATGCGAGCGCGACGTAAGAAAGATTATAAATGCGAAAGTAACTCTCTCTGTTCCTCTGTCTGTTTGTTACCTTTTCACGGTTCAACCGCTGAACCGATCTTAACAAAATATGGCACAGAGATAGCTTGCATCCTGGAAACAAACATAGGATACTTTTTATCTTGGAAAATTTAATCGTTTCCACGAAATATTTAATAAACCTACATCCACGCGAAAGAAGTCGCTTGCATCAACTAGTACGATATAAAAATAATTTATCCCTTTAGAAAATATTACTTAGCTTACTTAACTTGCGTGAAGAATTTTAATAGCATATTTTCACAGGTCATCTTTTTCTTTCGCCGCAAGGGAGTTTTACTTCTCAAAATGTTTTTATTTTTTCTAGAAAGAAATCTCATTTGATGGAAGAATCTCTTAAATTATTACTAATAACGTCACTCTCTCGTTCAACAACCTGATTCGTGTATTTTAACAAGAAACTACATTTTAGAAAGCCCAAAATATTTAGTTCAAGGACTATTATAAATATTCTTACTTAAATTCATTAAACAAATGGACTGACTAATAAAATAAAATGAGAATATGACAAAAATGTTTCGCTGTAAAAGAAGCTTAAGGGAAAATGGGAATGGTAATGGTTCTTGGGCTGTACTCAAATATAATAAATCTAAAGTACTTACACCTACGTCAGATAGCAGCGTCTAAAGTGAAAGACATCTGCTAAAGTGATGGATCAATCCGATCGAAGCAAATGCGGAAAATTCTCTACGGAAATTTTAAAGAAAAACAAACGTCCTTTTTATTTTTATTTTATTTAAAAAAAAATATTTAATAAAAGTGACGGAACGAGCAAAGCGTTCACCTGATGGTAAGTGCAACGTCTGCCCATAACAATTTTTTTTTATAGGAGGGGGGGCAAACGAGCAAGTGGCTCACCTGATGGTAGGTGATCACCACCGCAATGTCACTCAGAAAAGTGTGACACCACAATGCGCCCGTCACCCTGAGACATCAGTTCTTAAGTCTCATATGCCCAGTGATAACGCTAGCTCACAGTGCCCTTCAAACCGAAACACAGTAATGTTTCACTACTGCTTCACGGCAGAATAACTGGCACTGGGGTGGTACCTACCTAGACGGATTCCTGCATAGGAATCCTACCACCAGTAAGCCAGCGAGTGACCTTCAGCTGAAAATGAAGACACTATAATAATAATGGTAAACTCTTTCATCGGAACGTGACATAGCTAGAAGAAGTTTAGGAAATTATTATGTATGCCTGCATTACGAATATTAAAATAAGTCAGCCCTGTTAATTTAATCTAACCTTGGCCCTTTAAGAGGCGTTTTCTAATATCAGGTACTTAAGTGCCTACGGGTAATAATTAGTTTTGACACGGTAAGCGGTAATTTATGACGGTCGACTGCTTTCAGCTAAACAGCCCTTAGGGTAAACATTTTAAATGTGGCCAAACTTTGTTACTCCTTGATATTTAACGCAAAGATTATTTTATTGCCAAAATCGCAAGAGAAGAAGAAGAAGATTGTCTACAAAAATATTAAACCGCGAAAACACCGGATAAATGCCGCACGGAAAAATAATCAGTACTACTGAGATTACTTTAACAAATCTATTTAAAGAAAATTAAATATAATACTCGAATAAGTCAAATTTTCCCATTAATTTACCGAGGCCAAATGATTCAAAATTATTAAAAAGACCCAGAAATTTATCTTGAAAAAAAATTGCAGTAAGTCATTCCAGGTATAAAATTCTCGAAATTATTGGTAAACTATTCCCAAGTGTGTTTCGTGAGGAAATCCTTAGAGAGTAATCACTCCTTTTCGAGGAAAATGGAGGGATTATATCGGTTTCCTAAAATGCACAACGCTAGTTTGTACTACTAGTGGTCAGAGTACCTGACTCCTATGCCGTGGGTCCTGGGTTCGAATCCCAGCTGGAGCCAATATTTGTGCAGTAACACTACTTGTTGGATTTCGGGTCCGTTTATGTGGTACATGTGAAATTTATGTCTGTAAAACGCACCCCGATACAGAATAAATCCTGTGGTACTTTTAAAAATAAATTAAAAAGGTAAGGGAATAAATCCCTATACGGTCAACAAGACAATTATTACAGAAAATGGGTAGTTCTGCCAAAAATATACAACAATAGTCGCAATCACTTTTAATTTCGAGACTAATTATTTAATTACTAATGGATAATATAATATAGATTGAACAGCGTGACGCTCTGTCTAAGATCTTTTGCCCATCTCTTGCCCTTGTTCTAGAATACATGCGTATTTATAGATAAAATGAGAGTAGTAGAGGGACTGATTCCTCTTTACAATGTGGTAGGGGTCAGTCAATACGACTACAATGTTTGTACTAGCCATTTAGAATTAAAGTTTATTTGATACATTAATTAGTAAATTAATTAACAGCATTATATTATGTCATTATTATTTTGCATATAAGATTATTTAGCATGTGGTATTATTAATAACAATAGCAGAGGGACTGACTACTCTGAACATTTGGCAGGGGCTAAGCAATACAATGCTTGTACAAACCATTATGATTAAGTTTTATTATTCAATCATTGACAATTATAGTATTTATTACCGTAATTCTTTATAATGTAATTAATATATACGATTATTTAGATTGGTGCGTGGTAACACAAAACTTTGTAGTTCGCAATAATAAAATCTATTAGAAAGATTCATAATTTTCTTAGATATAAATACATTTCATTTCTTATCCTATCCAATTTTTGACGCTTTGCCGACCGCGTGGCCAGAGTACCTGACTACCTGACTTCTACGCCGCTGATTCTGGGTTGGAATCCCAGCCGAAGTCTCAACGAGTGGAAGTAAAACTCACTCACGACACAGGAGAAATCCCAGTGCGGTTTTTTAAAAAAATCAAACAGCGAAATAAAAAAAAAATGTCTTAATTTTAACTTTAAATATTTTTTGTGTGATTTAACGTTTTTGTTGCGCTTTATTCGAATTCATGTAATTTTGTATATAAACAGACCTACCGCGTACTCCACGTACTGATTGAAGAATTTCTAAGCAGAAGTCCGTCTAGGTAGGTACCACCGCAGGGCCAGTTATTCTGACGTGAGGCAGTAGTGTGCAAACTGCTCAGTGTACTTAGTTTCGGTATGAAAAGCATTGAGCTAGTGTAATTACTAATTAATGGGCACACGGCGTTTGTTAGAGGTAGACGTTGCACTTACTATCAGATGAACGTTTTGCTCGTCTCGTCACGTCATATAAATAATGCAATAACAGAATTATTGTAGAATTCTATCAGATAGACCCTTGCCGTGGAGAGATTTTGATGTAGGTGTAGCAATGTATGAAGAAAAGGGAAAACGTATACGACACTTATTATTCATCATAATCAGTTGTCATAATAAGCGTACCTACAAATTTTAGAGACCTCACTTTTTATGCATTTATTTTTTAAAAGTGTCATAAATCAATCATCGTGTACGATTTCTATGTAAATGATATACCAGTTTCCCGTGAAGTAATTTGTCAAATTATGAGAAATCGCTGACATAAATTCGGTACAAGCGTTTGAAAAGGCTGATGAAAATTATAAAATATTTATTTCCGTAGGTATTTTAAAATAAATAAAGCCTTTTTGTGTATGAGAGAGCTGTGCTATCTTTGTTTGTTTGAAAAAGGAAAAACATTATTTTATCATACCATTCCCTTTTTTATAAAATTTATAACACTATCCAAACGTAATAAAATTAGATTTAAAGAACAAATACAGTCAGTAATAATATTTAATTTTTTTTTATTGTATAAAGTGACGAAACGAGCAAAACGTTCACCTTATGGTAAGTGCAACGTCCGCCCACAACAAATGCTGTGTCACCCAGAATATTTCTGTGTGACACCACACTGCGCCCGTCACCCTGAGACATTAGTTCTTAAGTCTCAAATGCCCAGTGATTACGCTAGCTCACAGTGCCCTTCAAACCGAAACACAGTAATGCTTGCACACTACTGCTTCACGGCAGAATAACTGGCCCTGGGGTGGCACCTACCTAGACGGATTCCTGCATAGGAATCCTAATGAATATGGGAAGCCGGTAAAAGTCCCAAGCTATATTCTCAATTTTTTTTTTAATTTTAACAGCCTCGCGAATCTTCCTAAGTAGGAATCGGTGTTCTTTTACAAGGATTAGTGGTCAATAAAATCTGAGACAATGAGGGGACGATCCTGAATATCGTCACAAACTGAAGACTTCTCAGAGCATCGATGTCTTTTTGTCAATTATGTGTTATTTTACGCAGATTATACTTGACCTTTTAGTTTGCCCACTGTAACAATCCAACTTGTAAACTCCATCATTCGTTAGTGTGCTAATACAGAAACTAATTAGGTAAAAACTGACTAATCTTCTTCAGCAACTTGTAAATTAGTAAATTCTTAAAGGCAAGATAGAAAGCAAGTATTTGTACGACCACACTTAACCTTAGAGGGATCGCCTAGGGAGCGGCGCGAATCGTCGACGACTAGGTACTTTCTGATCCACTGGCCATGCGAAGAGATGTTACATCTCTTTGCATTTTTATCGCATATATCATGAGGAGTGTTCCGAGGAATGTTTCGGATTAATTCCAGCCGCCAAATTCCACTATCGCTCCTTGGCGAATAATTTAAAATTGCATCCACATCATCTTTATGGTTGGCATTCCACCACAGTGCATTTTTCAAGGAATTTCCTAGGCGATAGGCTGCGGCTTGGAGTTGAATCGTTATGCGGCCCTTGTGCTTGTCGGAATAGTACAGGGCCATGTGATCTGCGAAAAGCGTAAGATTGACTCTCGGGTCTTTGGGAATATCGCTAGCGTATAGCGAGAAAAGGAATGGTTATAGCAGGAGCCCTGAGAGACACCCGCACGGAGAAGGCGGCTTAAGGAGCGCGTTCCCTCTACCCTAAAGCGAAATAGGCGGTTAGACAAGAAGGCTCGTATGGTGTTCACAAGTCTGTCCGGCACTTTAGAGTGATACATCTGCGAAAAGCGCAAGATTGACTTTCGGATCTTTAGGAAACAGCCTTATAACTCCGGGCGCTAGCCTTGTATTTCATATTCCCGGCACCTCTGGAATTGTTCTGAAATCTACACGTCTGGGGAATAAGAATATTGCCAAGACATGGGAAGTCCGCCAACCCGCATTAGAGCAGCGTAACGGACTTAACCCTTTTAGATTGATGATATTAAAGATTGAGATAATCCTTTCCCAAGAGTAAATCATTTGCTTTTGAAAAGTGCAACGACTGCCCATAACAGCTGTGTCTCCCAGAAGACTTGAGTGCGGCACCGCACTGCGCCTCCCCTGAGACATCAGTTATAGTAGTGTGCAAACATTTATAGAGAGATTTACTCTCTCTAAATGTTTGCACACTACTACTTCACAGCAGAATAACAAACCCAGCGCCGGTACCTACTCAGACGGACTCCTGCATAGGAATCTTACCACCAGTAAAATCTACAGTCGGAATAAAACCATGAAGTTTTCCAGGTACATTACTTGTGACCAAACCAACAAAACCCGGGATAAGAAGTGGTGGCAGATTTTCTTACGCCGCAAAAAGGCGGAACACAAGTAATTTTGCGTCAATGACAGAATCCTCTCCACTTTTCTTAACAAAGACGTAATACAACAGTAAAATATTTAATGTAAAAGCTCAGCCAAAAATGTCTACTTAAGATATTAAATTATTCAGAGGAACTGAGTGTCTGTTTGATGATCGCATTGTATTGTTTGCATATTCATGTGACATTAAAAGTACCTATTTTACGGCACTATCTACATTTAAAAGTCATTAAATGCATTAGTAGCTATTTTTTTTAAATGCTCATAAATTTTGTTCGACAACAAATTCCGTATCGGCTCCAACTACCAAAACAAATTATCGAAAGCTATTAAGATTTTTTCTTTTCAACCAAGATTAGTAATTCAAACTTTTTCCTCCCAGTTATTGATTATGAAAGTTGTGTGTTATTTAAATTAGGCACTGCAAAATAAATTTTGGCGTCTAATTAATATTTAGATGTCTATTCGTAGCCATAATCAAGTTGTGTAGAAAGATATCGTATTATCATAAATAAAAATCGTATTTTCTAAAAAATTTAGATTCTTTGATATCACAAAAGAGTTTTAATATGAAATTTCGTGTACAGTGTATATTTGAACAGTTCTTGAACTTGGAAAATTAAAAGAATGTTTTAGAATAGTTTCTATCATTGTTATCATCGTGATCATCATCCACAGTTCACTGTTGGACAAAAGTGCTCAAAGTGTCTAGGTTAGTCTAGGAGGTTAGTGGACAGGCGATAGCAGACATATCGCAATACGCTGCTGCCCATCTTTGGTCATAGTATTTAATTTGGCATATTTATGATTGTTTTTCCACCATCTTTCGAAATCCCTGACATTTTTCTTTCGTTTTTTCGGTTTTCATATTACTTATTGTTACTATTTTTATTAGCCGTGTGGTGGCGGCTCGTTAAAAGAATACAACCACTCCATCTCATCTAAAGGATCTCGTAAAAGGCGAGTAAGGAATTAAACTGCACTGTGCAACCAACAGCGTGGTGGCGATGGGCTCACCACCTATCACACCAAGTGCATTATATTGTTTTGGTGAAACGTGGATTGTGGCAGTCATCTGTTTTTGCAGTGAGTGCCCAGTCTCTGACTACCCCTTATGGGATACAGTCGTGATCTTACGTATGTATTTTTATTATTATCACGAGAATCACAGCAGGAGTAAGAGTGGTAGATTCTCTTAGGTCGCAACAAAACGGCAAACAAACATAAACAGTGCTATTTTTTGATAGAAATTTTGATAAGATAAAAAAGTGACCAGTTTGAATGCTCAGACTGAATTTCGAGATAATGTAGCGTGTTTCAGGCAATAGCGTTACATTCAAACACAATTTATACGGGCATTATCATCTTAGAAATAGAAACCGTTTGCACTGAAATTACGTTGGTTGTGGTATTATTAAAAAAAAGTAGTGGTAAAAGTAATATAAATAATATAAGGTAATGAACGAATACTAATTTATAAATAAATTATAAATTGACGAACAACTTTCTAAACAATATACTCGTATATTGACATGGTAGCATTTTAAATTGTACTATTAAAAAATAATGAGTTATGTGAATAATAAATAACACTATGGCCTAGCAGTGCGTATTATCTATGCTTAATACAACCACTACTGAAATTACTTTATTCTCTCATCATCATCATCATTTCAGCCTATCACTAGTCCACTGCTGAACATAGGCCTCCTCATAGATTGCAACAAAAGTTTGTAGCTCTCATTTTGGGGTGATTTTGCCATAGTTGCCACGCTTGGCAGGCAGATTGGCTACCGCAGTGTATTTATTCAGATTTTCCAGGAAGATGCTGCTGCCCATATCCCAGCTTTTATTTTCCCTCTGTCGACTTTTACGACACCCACAGTATGAGATGGGTTGGTTAATTCTCTTAAGCCGCCACCACACGGCACGGCTCTCAACGAGCTACTCGTATAATTTAAGCAGTGAAAACCAGTTCAATCCAGGAGATGTCAGCGGTAACTCCACGCCACAGACAAGTGCAATTTTATTTCTATACTCGGTTTATCTATTTATTTATTTTTAAGGCCAGGAATTTACCATAAGACTTTTTTTACATTTTATTTTAAAGCAGCATCAATGTTGAATAGAGATCTAAGATGATGAACATGTAATGTGCCTGGCTAGAAGGGGGATTTTTGTAGATTTTATGGAATGGAATTTTATTACATCTGTCTAGGTAGGTAAACATTACTGTGTTTCGGTCTGTAGGGCACCGACAGCTAGTGTAGTTACTGGAATTAAGAACTGATGCCTCACGAGGACCAGCGCAGTGTGGTGCCACACAGAAATGTTCTGGATGTTCAGCATTTGTTATCGGCAGACGTTGCGCTTACCATCAGCTGAAACGTTTTCCACGACTCGTTACTTTCTCCAATCAAAAAAAAAACATGAAAAGAATTACTGGAATTTTAAGAGAAAGCATAAACAACGTTTATTTCCATGACGTGAATAAAACTGTATCGAAAAATGTCTTAATGAATGGAAACCGAGAGAATGGCTCTAAAATTTTGTAGCAGTTCTGTAACTGATAATTACTTTACATTAATTTCATCGTTAAATTTCAAATTTTGCTTAATGGTTCAAAACAATAATGCTTCGCCTCTGTTCTTACTGAGCGCTTTAGTATTTAACCAAAAATAATAAATAATTAACGACATAAATATTCCCATTTGTCCAATGCTAAATCTATAAGATAATATTATAATACTAGGAGGCCCCTAGTAAAAAATGAAGACTAAAACGAAACCTTTGTTTTTTTTTATTATATAAAGTGACGAAACGAGCAAAAACTCACCAGGATTGGCTATTCCCATACCAGAAGACTGACCATGCTGGGAGGGAAATGAGGAATTCCGCCTTAACGCTAAACCTCTCCCAGCTGGTAAAGCAAGCAACTAGGGTGCCAGATGTTGAAGGTCATACAGTCAATTGTCTAGACCTCCTGCTGACCACTGATCCTGACAGATATGAGGTAGAGGTGGCTTCTCCACTGGGAACCTCTGATCACTGTCTGGTGAAATCTGTATCGCTAACGCCAACAGACCTAGACCCACATGGTACTAGGCGAGTGTGGCGATACAAGTCAGCAGATTGGGATGAGATGCGACACTTCTTTGCATCTTATCCTTGGCGTCAGGTCTGCTTCTCTTTCGGAGATCCATCGAGATGCGCGGACGCTATAACTGACATGGTATGTTTAGCTATGGAATATTTTATTCCTTTTGCTGATGTACCCGTTGGTGGCAAAGCTCGCCCATGGTTTAGCGCCGAATGTTCCCAAGCCGAAAAGCTTAAACATTTGGCGTACCTCTCATGGGTTGACGCTCGAAACCGTAAAACTCCGGATGTCAGATCCAAGAAGAGAGCCTTTAATCTAGCCGCCAAGTCTTACAAAAAGGTGTTACGGAAGGCTCGTTTCGAACGCATTAGGCATATTGGCGCGAAGCTCTCTGCTCAACCATCTGGCAGTAGAGCTTTTTGGTCTCCTGCCAAGGCGGTCTAGACGACTGACGAGACCTTCTAGTGTATGCCACACATCTATGGGGTGAGGCCCTCGTGCGTGCCCTCGAACAGTGGTGAAGCACTCGCGGTTTCGCTCGATGTCTCGATAGCTTTTGACAGGGTCTGGCATGCTAGCCTTATTACTAAGCTTCCTTCATATGGTATATCCCCTGGACTGATAGCCTGGATAGAAGACTTTTTGCGGGAACGGTCTTTGCGAGTCGTTATTGACGGCTGCTCGTCGGAGGCTATGGCGATTAATGCCGGAGTTCGTCAAGGGTCTGTTATGTCCGCAACTTTCTTTCTGCTGCACATAAACGACCTGCTCGAGCCCGGTATCTTTGGGTATGCAGATGACAGTACAGTTGTGGAGAGATATCTGGCGCGTGTTCAGGCCAGACAGGATCAAGTACAGTCTGCTCGGAAGGCCATGGTAGAGCGTATGAATCTTACATTGCAGGCAGTCTCCAACTGGGGCAATACCAATCTTGTGAGATTCAATGCCACCAAAACACAAGCGTGTCTGTTCTCCGCCAAAAGGAGCCCGTTCACCTTGGCTCCTACATTTCAGAATGTATCTCTGGGATACACCGATCGCCTTCAGTTATTAGGAGTCGAGATCATGTCGAACCTTAACTTTGGGCGGTTCATTGAGTCTAAGGCTAAAGCAGCTGCAAGGAAATTGGGAGTTCTTGCAAAAGTGCGGCGTTACTTTACTCCGGGGCAGCTTCTGACCCTATATAAAGCTCAGGTCCGGTCGGCTGCAGAGTACTGCTGCCACATATGGGCTGGAGCTCCTAAATATCAACTGGCAGCCTTGGACTCGGTGGAGAGACGGGCCAAGCGGCTAATCGGTGATCCTGACTCGGTTACTACCAATTTGTCCAGTCTCGAACACAGACGTCGGGTGGCCAGTCTCTCGGTGTTCTACAGGTTATATTTTGGAGAGTGTGCGAAGGAATTGCACGAGTTAATTCCCCCTTCCCCTTTCCATCATCGGACAACAAGACGCACGGCGGGTTTCCATTCTTTTGTTGTGGATATACCCTGCATTCGGACGAAGCATTTTGCTTCGGCGTTCATAATGCGTACAGCACAGGACTGGAATAATTTGCCTGCATCAGTCTTTCCGTCCGATTACAATGTGGGTGTCTTCAAGAGAAGAGTGAATAGGCTTTTTCTAAGCTAGTGTGCCTACCAACAAAAACTACATCGCCACTTACCATCAGGTGGGGTTGTAGTTAAACGCTAGCTTATAATGTTTAAAAAAAATGGTAACTGCCCACAACAAATGATGTGTCACCCAGAATATTACTGTGTTTCGGTTTGAAGGGCACTGTGAGCTAGCGCAATCACTGGGCATTTGAGACTTAAGAACTGATGTCTCAGGGTGACGTGTGCAGTGTGGTGCTTGCACACTACTGCTTCACGGCAGAATAACTGGCCCTGGGGTGGTAGCTACCTAGACGGATTCCTGCATAGGAATCCTATCACCAGATATACGTATATGTATCATACATAGTTACATCAATTGAATAATTTATTTGATATTGCGTCACCTAGTAGTCAATGTGGACAACTGAACTAAGTCGTTAGTAATACACGAGGGCACCTGTGCATGCAATCGCCACGTGACACTGCCTGCCGGTTGCCTAAATTGACTTAGTGTTAATTGCGTAATTATTTTGTACATATTAAATGTCATATATATTTCTACCTAGGAAAATGCGATTTATTTATTCCTAATATTTTTTTACGTGATTGACATTGCTCGTGGTCAAGATTGCAAAGTTCTTCTGAAAAGGGTAAGTAATGTGTTTAAAGTTTTTTCTCTATTTAATGAATGCAAATCATCATGAGGGCATCTTAAAAGTCGACAATGGAAAAATTAAAACGAGAAGATGGGCAGCAGCATCTTTAAAGAACATCTGAATAATTAAACTGCGGTTGCTAACCCGCCTGCCAAGCGTGGCAACTATGGCAAAGTCCACCCAAAATGAGAGCTTTTGAGCGTTACTACTTCTGTGGCAATCTATGAGGGAGGCCAATGTTCAGCAGTGGACCAGTGATAGGCTGCAGTGATGATGATGATGATGAAATTAACTGTCAGATTCTTTATATTAGAACACCGCATATACATATATTAATTTGTTGAAAAGTCTTATTCGCCCACATCTAGAATATCTTCACAAATATAGGATTCTAGTTACAATAAACACATTGAACAAGTTGAACTTGTGCAACGCAGATTCCTACATTCACTGTCTTTTAGATGCTATCGCTCACGTGCGTCTTACACTCTGTCGATCGACAAGTATAGCCTTCTCTCTCTTACTGCTAAACGTAAACTTCTAGATGCCACGACTCTATAGCATATGTAACCGCAGGTTCGACTGCATGGATATTGTTAGTGAAATTTAACACAGATTACCCAGTGTTATAACGCGAGGCGCACCTACACCGGTTATTTGACACTGAACTCTGCCACACTAACGCTCGTATATGGTGTATATAATTTCGGTGATGTAATTGCTGTTAGCCTTTTTGGCTTTTACAGCTTCATCGGATACTGTGCTCACGGGCCAGGGGCACGCGTGCCAGATTTGGTTGGACCCAAACATAAATAAATAAATAAACTCCTACAAAAACCTCGAAATTCGTCGTATATCGTAGTACCGTGGTCCAGCGCCTGCAGGATCGATCTGTGCCAATTATATAATGATAAACTCAGCAATTCAGACATTTTTGCTATTTCATCAAGGGAATACAAGATTTTTTTTTTATTGCATGAAGTGATGAAACGAGCAAAACGTTCACCTGATGGTAAGTGGAACGTCTGCCCATAAGGTTCTTAAGTCTCATATGCCTAGTGATTACGCTAGCTCACAGTGCCCTTCAAACCGAAACACAGTAATGTTTGCACACTTCTGCTTCACGGTAGAATATCTGACCCTGGGGTGGTACCAACATAGACGGACTCCTGCATAGAAATCATACCACCAGTAATAAGTTAGTAAAGTAGTCGGAACGTATTTCATAAATTTAGAGCAATTTAAGATTGTCTTCGAAAGGAATTCGGCAGGATATATCCGAAAGCACATTAATTTGTCTATTCTGTTGTAATTGTTGTCTATGGATAGGATCATTTTATTTATTTTCTTTGCTGCGGTGGTGAATGTATCGATAGTTAGTATTTTATTTTTAGATTATATATTACTGAAACTCATTAGACGCCGTAACTTTGGCTTATAAAGTTGTTTTTTGGAAGTAGTACTTAAGTTGCTAAAACATACTACGAGTATTATCAACTGTTTGTATTGTAACTGTTTATTATTTAAATAAAAGTAATCATTAATGTCTTCTGCATACATTAAACATTGTGACTTCTTATTAAAAGTAAAATTATGGGTAACATTAATCGCTAACTTAATCCGTTACAGCACACCCAGCTGATGAACCAACGAAGCTCTCTTAACTATTACTCGCTAAGACGTACTGATCAGCAGAGCCAAAAATCTGCACCTGTCAGCTTCCAATGGTAACCTAAAAAACACAGGTCATGGTTATCGCCCTTCGATATTTGCAAAGATCATCCCTGCATTGGCCACGAAAACTATTTTGTGTGCAAGCCCCGGGAATGCCGAGGATTAAAGAAGCCTTAGTTAAAACTTGGTAATACGATGTGGTAATGGCGATGTGGATATTATATTAATAACCAAAAACTTTAAGGAAGGTTAAGGATAAGGCATCACAAGACTCCGTATTAAAATAGTTTAGAAAGATCAACTATTAATCAGTAGCGTAGGTTCTTAGTTCATATAATCCTTAATTCGTACAATGAGTAAATTTTCTTAGTTGTGACAAAATTGAAGCATGATTGGCATATTGACATTGAAGTTCTTTGAAAAGATTTCTTCTCGGACTAAAAATATCTTTCAATTTTAAAAAAGCAAAATAAAACTCGAAACTAAAACAAACAATACAAAAGTCAACAGCTTATAAATGTCCCCCTGTCCTACTTAGCACAGGCCTTATGTCATTTCTGAGAGGGATTTGGAATCGGAAAGAGTCCATCATGCTGCTCCAATGCGGGTTGGCAGACTTCCTGTGTCTTTTCGAAATATCTTTATTTCTCAGACAAACAGGTTTCAGTCTTAACTCCAGTATAAACGAGTGCATAATTGCTTCTTTCCCTGGATGGATTCACTTTTCCCTGCCGTCTCAAAATATGATTTTAACAATATTTGATATTTATTTTAGCTAAATTTGTCCTTAAGAAACCACAAGTATAATAGGATTGCTTTTTGACAGAAAATAGTGATAAAAATGAAAGAGTTTTAGATTTCAAATATTTTTTATTATTCGAAATAAAAATAATTATAATTTTATAAATTCTCTACATTATGTTACATTTGTAGTCGTTGTATTTGTTTTATAATTTAATTATATTTTTAAACATAATAAAAATAACATTTTATTCGCAATATAGCAGTGTATATGATGTTACCTTATTTTTGATCTTAAACGGGAAAGAGACTTTCCAAGCTTCCTTATTATGTAATAATATACAAATTTATCACTCTGCAAAATAATATCATAAGTTGCTGTTTAATATTGAAAACTAAACGTCTTTGTTTTTGTACTTAGTGCAAAATTTCTAGTCAAGACTTTTTACTTCACTCATATTCTCAATTTTTTTATTGAAATTGCATATCTGCGAAGGATATTATATGTAAACAATACTTAATTAGTAAGATTAGTAGAAACTGAGTATGGTTGTAATGAAAGCAAGTAGATTAAGGTTGTATAAGAAACAAAAAGGGGCCCAAAATGAATCTTTTTGATACACTTTCCAGAACTTACAGACTTGGAACTAGAAACAACAGAAGAGCTTGCATTTTAATACCTTATATTTAAGTTTGCAATTCAAAAATGTTTGTTCAACATAATCAATTGCTTAAGGCTAACCACATAATACGCTCTCAACTCTATAAGAGCTCATAAGCTCTTGTAAAGTTCTCTTAAGTACTATAAATGTTTTAATTAGAATCATTACAGCATCAGTAATAAGATGTGCTTTGGTAAAACTAAACTCATAATGATGAGGTAGCTTATAACTTTTAAAGAAAGATTTCGCTTAGATCTAAATTAACGTAGAACTGGTAATATGGATAAGGGTCCGAAATAGCCTGGGTTACTGAATTTTAAAAGTTTCACTTTACTGTATTGTATTAGATATATTTCATCTGCACATGAATTAAATAACAACTAATTGCGGCCACAAAATATGAAATTCAAAATTAATTAATTTCACAGATACGAAAGAAATCTACTTTCGCCTTCATATTTTTTCATATTTTTTTTTGGATAAAGTGATAAAACGATCTAAACGTTCACCTAATGGTAAGTGCCACGTCTGCCCATAACAAATGTTGTCTCAGCCCGAAAAAAAAATTTTTGTCAGGGCCAGAATAACTGGCCCTGATGTGGTACCTACATAGACGGCTTCCTGCATAGGAATCCTACCACCAGTGATATATATGAATTATATAATGAGACTGGCATGTTACTCGTAGTACAATGAAAATGGATCAAATTTGTTAGCTATTTCTTTGTTGTTTGATTTAGTCAGTCCGTGGAAGGCACTTAATTGAAACCTTTTACTTAGGCATTAGGCAGCCTTAGTAGGCTTTATTTTGTCAGTTACCTTATGTTTTACTTTTATTTAATTTTAATTGTGTAATTAAAGATATGTGATATTGAAAATATGTTTGTAATACCTAAAGGATCTTTTTGTTCTTTAGTAGATATAGGATATAATACTTTTGTCTAAGATGATCCTAAACGGCTGCACACATTCAATCCAATCTAACTGACCTGAAAGCTATGGTGGCCTTGCCAGGCTTTGCGTTAAAGGTAAAGTTACCACTCCGATGTGATTTATTAATGTGAACAACACAAGAACAAAATTCATGGTGCAATGGTCCAAAAATGACCGCCACTCATATGCTAAGATGTATCATCCTGCACTGACTTTAGTGGCATCAATTATGACACTTTACCGTTCCCTGTTCAACATCTAAAATCATCGCTTCAGCGCTGAATCCGTAAGTTAAGAGACAAGAACCAAAGCTGCCTAAAGCGCTAAGTGCCACACAAAAAGACGCAGCTAAAAACCATAGTGAAATGACCGTGTTAATAGTGCGAGCGAGAAACAAATATAACTTATCTAAGCGAGTGCGAATGAGACAGATTTTGAATGTCAAATGACATAGTAAAAAAAGTAACTGCTAAGCACAGTCCCCTAATTTCTGAGAGGGAAGATTTGGGGCTAGGAAGAAACCGCCTCGCTGCTCTAATGCAGGTTGGCGAACTAATTTTAACGGATTTTATTGCCTTTAATTTTTACTATTTATAGATAGATGTCCTAATGTCATAGTTAACCCGGTGTACCTACAGCTTTTAATTATTATTTTTTGGTCCGATCTTCGCAGAAAGAGCTAACTGTGTCTTAAAGTCTTGCAGTGGTATGCTTGGTTTTTGATTTAATTTTATTAATTATGGGATCTAAAGCCTGTGGTAATACCAAACTATCTTCGCTATTGAAATTAGGATGTTTTTTAATTTCTATAGCTTCGCGAATCATCCTTGGTAGGAATCGGTGTTCTTTTGCAAGGATTTGTGGTTTATGAAATCTGATGTAATAGTTAGGGTTATCCAGAACATGGTTATAGAAAGCAGACTTCCTAGAGTAACGATGTTTCACATCAGCTATATGTGGTTAAGTTTATATGTTCAAATTAATTTTATTTAATTGTGTGACATTCGCGTAAATAAGAAATCATGACATAGTATTGACAAACATTAGACAAAATCACACAGCGGCAAACCATGATTTGATTTTGCTGTTAAATGTAATTTTGTCGATCTTTGTGTTCGCTTGTTAGGTATTCTAGGAGGTTATTTTTTCGATTTACTATTCTACAAATGAATTATAGCAATTGATATTTCTAAATAAACCTCAAATCGAACAGCAAGGCAATAAATGAATTCTGAGAAGTGTCCGTCAATTTCATCTGTTTTCACGGATATACAGATATTGTTTTGGAACCATCTATCAATGGTTTATTATTTATTTATTTATCCTTTTTTACTGGCACCATAAGCTAAGGGCTACAATGGGCGGACTTAATGCCTAGTGGCATTCTCTACCAGTCAACCCTTGTTATGGTGAAAAGTAGAAGGCTGGTGCTAACTAAAGAATAAAAATAATAATAATAAATAGGAGGAAAATAATTTTATGAAAATATTTATATGTAATATATAATTTAGATACATAATAAATAAGCTGTACATATAAAAACACATATACAACAACTAATGAACCAATAATTATAACATAACATACACACACACACATATATATATATATATATAAAATAATAAAAACCGAAAATGAGTTAAGCCGAATAACGCTACTGAACATTTAGGTAATATTACTGCTGATTCTTGGGAGAACTTTGTATGGGAGCTGAGCAATGTCCGCACTGAATTTTGCCACCGGAGCCGGTTGGTATCAACGCAATGTAGATCTTCACAGCGACTGTGAAATAACCTCTGAACACCTCTGAACACTCTGAGCATTTCCGTTACTTGACTTTTATGAAATGCGGTGGCAGATTATTTAACGCCACCACAAGACCAAGATGAAACAAATATAAGCTTGTACAATCTGCAATATCTACTGTAATGAATAAAAAGAAAACATTTAAAAAAGTAAAGGATATTGAAAAATTACCGATTTATTTTCTCGTCACCTGAAAAAAAAACATACCAAATTGCAACTCTCAGGGGCTACGATAAGTACTCTAAATTGTTTAATGATCATTAGCAAGGGTACCATAATATATGAATAATGCGTATTATGTCCGAAGTGAAGAGGGTTCAAAAATACGCTGAATCGCTACAGGAAAAGGTACTTGAACACCTTTCAAGTCTGATGGGGTTGGTATATTATAGTATGTAGTATATGTAATAGTGTATATAATAGTTGGTACACTATAGTTCTCTAAACATATATTTAGAAAGGAGTACCATAAAAAAGTAAAGTTTCAGCCTATAAATGTCCCACTGCTGAGCACAGACCTCCTCTCATTTCTGACAGGGTTTTGGAGCTAGGAACAATCCGCCATGCTGCTCCAATGCGGGTTGGCGGACTGCACATGTCTTTGAAATACTTTTTATTTCTCAGACATGCAGGTTTCCTCACGATGTTTTCCTTCACCGCCGAGCACGAGGTAAATCGGCACTTAAAATTGCACTTAACAATTTCAAAATAAAACGTACGTAAACGTGATCGAATGAATTCCTAATTTTATCCCTAAGTAAATAAGTTAAAAGAAAACAAGTGTTTTTTATATGCCTTGATAAAGAAAAGGGTACAAAGTAAGGGGTAATACTGTTCGGTTAAAGTAAAGTAAAGTAAAGTTTCAGCCTATAAATGTCCCACTACTGAGCACAGGCCTCCTCTCATTTCTGAGAGGGTTTTGGAACTAGGAAGAATCCGCCACGCTGCTCCAATGCGGGTTGGCGGTCTTCACATATCTTCAAAATATTTTTTATTCCTCAGACATGCAGGTTTCCTCACGATGTTTTCCTTCACCGCCGAGCACGTGGTAAATCAGCACTTAAAATTGCAATTAACAATTTTAGTGGTGCCGGCACCGGGAATCGAACCCAGGTCACTCGCGTACTATGAAATTTAAAGCGAGCGCCTAGCCCCTGAGCTACCACGGCTCTTCGGCTCTGTTCGGTTAACTTATAAGTAATAGCAAACAAACTCATTTTTTTTAAAGACGACGCTCCACAGTAGGCTTTCTCATGTATCGCAGTTGCGTTTTACAGACAAAATTTCACATGCACAACACAACTTCAACAAAATTTTTTGTTTTTACACAAATTCCAGGGACCCAGGTACTGCGGCGTAGAGGTAAAGTACACTGACAACTAGGCGACGCTGTCGTCGAATTTAAATAAGAAGCTCAATCATTTGAAAGACTGCTAACATAACAATAGATATTGAAACAATACTGTTAATCGGATCATTTGCAGATAACAATAAAGGCACTTTCCGAGAAGCATAGAACAAGTTTTTACATTAAACTAAGGTCATTTTTTTATGTTAGAGGAGGCAAACGAGCTAGCGGCTCACCTGATGGTAAGTGATCACCGCCGCCCATGAACATCTACAATACCAGAGGACTAGCGGATGCGTTGCCGGCCTTTGACGAAGGAATAGGCTCTTTTCTTGAAGGTCCCTAAGTCGTATCGGTCCGGAAAAACCGCGAAAATTGCGCGAAAAACGCACTGTGCTGGAATGCCAACCATCAAGGTGGTGACGATGGAATTTCGCGCTGTGCCGCAATGTGCGATGGTGAAAATCAGCGGCTGGAATTAATCAAGCTGGAATGAACAATTCTTCGGAACACTCCCCATGGTAGATCTTATAAAAAATGCAAAAGGATGCAACATCTCTTCGCAAAGCCAGTGGATCAAGCCGATCAGAAAGAACATGGTCGTCGACGATTCGAGTCGCTCTCCATTGAATGATGATGATGATCTTGTCAACGTCAAACGATGTCGCTGCAGTTTGAAAAGTGTTACGGTTATGGTAAGGATTATGAGCAATTTATCATATACATAGAGTTCCGTCGTGTCTAAGTGAATTATGATGTTAAATTTTTTTATTTGATTAAGTATTGATTTTACTAATAGAAGTCTTCTGCTGCGGCCTAATAACGTTACTCGAATCTTGCCTTACCGATGTAATTTTATTTGATTTCTAGAAGCGGACATTTGCTGGTACTCGTATTAGAATTTTAATTTTGGAACGAACAATATATAGCAAGCGAATTTTTGGTCATTCATTCATCTCCATTTCTTCGTGTTTATGATTCTCGCCCTCACATTTGTCAAGCGACAATTTTGAAAATTTAGGAGTTCTACTTGAAACCTTTTTCTCATTCACCATACTCACCAATCTTACACCCATATTGAATTCTAAAGCTATATGAAGAACTTTGCACCCCGTGAACTACATCTTTGTTTCCACAAAAAAGGTTTATTTTTCTTGAACCTATTGTAATAAGGAAAACAAATCTACATAAGACATACAGTATTCTACTATTATGTATATTTAAAAAAAAATATCCATTTAATTAGTGGACCAACCGTACAATCAAGTCACGTAATTAAATAAAGTAAATGTAATAAAACGCTGGTTTTATTCGAAATTAAGGCAACGAGCTTAATTTTAATATAATGTTAAGAGAATGTATAAGTAAATTTTATTTGTAATGGTGACTAACATACAAAACGTGCTCAGACTGTATCGCGAAGTATTATTTCGATGCGCTGCTGAACGATAAAAGCTTTTGTGCCAAAGTATTTACAAAACTGTATACCTTAGTGCGTAAATATATTATCTATCATTCTAGATTTGCGCTGGTATAAGGGAGTGGGTTGCAACAAACCTGTTTCAATTCCATAACGATTTGAACTTTTTACTGGTGGTAGGATTCTTATGCAGGAATCCGTCTGACACGGCACCGCGGTAGATACCACCGTAGTTTCAGTTATTCTGCCGTGAAGCAGTAATGTGAACTGTGTTTCGGTTTGATAGCTTTTTTTGTTGTAGAAAGTGACGAAACGAGCAAATTGTTCACTTGAAGGTAACTGCAATGTCTGCCCATAACAAATGCAGTGTCACTCAGAACACTTCTGTGTGACATCACACCGCGCTCGTAATCCTTAGTTATCAGTTCTTAGGTCTAATATGCCCAGTAATTACAGTTTCGGACTGAAGGGCAAAAGAGGTAGCGCCCTCGTCGTCACTTTCTCCCATAAAAAAATTACAAGTTGTAACATTGATCACAAATACTCAAGAGAACAAAACTTTGAGTAGCAAGCACATATTTGGCCATAAACGAAAACATGACAGACATTTAAAATCCGTTAACCCACATTGAAGCAGCGTGGTAAGCTCTTCCCGGTTCTAAAATCGTTCAAAAATGAGAGACGCCCACTGACACGGATTTAGACTTAAGCCCGCGAGGCCTAAAGGCCTGTAAAAATTGTGTATATATTTTTTTGACATTACGATTAGAGCGGGCCTAAGGCACCACCTCGTTCCGTGGATGTCGTTAAAGTCGACAGAGGGAAAATAAAAACCTGGACAAGGGCAGCAGCATCTTCCTAGAATAATTTAATAAAAAAACTGCGGTTGCCAACCCGCCCGCCAAGCGTGGCAACTTAGGCATAATCCCCCTAAAATGAGAGCTACAAACTTTTGTGGCAATCTATGGGGGACGCCTACGTTCAGCAGTGGACTAGTGATAGTCTGAAAAGAAGAAGAGAAAGCGCCATCGCAATTAACTCCTACGCTGGGAGACCATTAATATTTGCCATACCAACAATGTGACATTTATAAACTGTTATTTTTTATATGATTTACACAAAAACAGTACAGTTACCACACCAACTCAATTAGGTAAGTCATAAATTACATGTTAGCCGTTATCGCTAAACAACTTACTTATAAATGTTTATAACCCACATACGCACATAATTTATATTCTTTACCCTCAAACTACTTACTATTATGCTACACAGGCTTTGTACCTAATCAGAGAGCCAAATTAGGTATTTGTGAATCGTATGGAGGTTAACACAAAAGGAATACACAAAAATAGGTTAGTAAATTCAGCGCAAAATTGACGTCGTGGATCTTATCAAAACTCTGAATAGCTTACTAAATTGCCGGGTAATAATTTTATCTCCGAGTAAATTGATACAAAATAAATGTCTATTGAGAAGAAAAAATATAATTATATGACAGAAAAACAATAAATTATTACTTAAAGAACGGATTTAAATTATAATCATTTGATCTAATACTTAATTTACGAGTGCAGATAATGGAATAACTGTATGAGAAGTGACGAGAAGAAAAATGGTCATGGGTTGGATGATGATATTGGAAATAATTAAAATATATTCAAGGCTATCTATTCGCATAGAAATAATATAGGTAGAAGTGATAAAAAGATATATTGCAGTATGATAAACCGTGGTCGCTCATGGACTAGGCGCTCGCTTTAAATTTCATAGTTAATCAAACTAGCCGGTGCCAGCAAAACAACGAAAGTTATTAATTGTAATTTTGAGTCCTAATTTACAACGTGCTCGGCTGTGAAAAAAAATATCTTGAGGAAACTTGAATGTTTAAGAAATAACATGTTTCGACATGTGAAGTCATCCACTCCGTATTTTAGTAGCGCGCGGCGGACTCTTCTATGCTCCAAAAAAAAAAAGGAAAGTTTCAGCCTATAAATGTCCCACTGCTGAGCACAGGCCTCCTCTCATTTCTGAGAGGATTTTGGAGCTAGGAAGAATCCGCCACGCTGCTCCAATGCGGGTTGGCGGACTGCACATGTCTTCGAAATGTTTTTTATTTCTCAGACAGATGCAGGTTTTTCTCGAGATGTTTCCCTTCCCCGCTGAGCACGTGGTAAATCGGCACTTAAAATTGCAATGAACAAATTTAGTGGTGCCGGCACCAGGAAACGAACCCAGGTTACTCACGTACTATGATATTTAAAGCGAGCGCCGAGCCCCTGAGCTACCACGGCTCAAAAACCATTGTGAAAATGAAAGGAGGCCTGTTCTCAACAGTGAAATATTTATAGGCTGTGAGTTTACTTCACATTTATTTATAACCAACAGATTCAGTACTGCCTTTAGAGTCGTACGTACGTGTCTGTGTACTGGTACTATACATAACCACATCAAAATCATCCCATATACGAACGTCCTACACACAATCCATACTAATATTATAAATGCGAGCTCGTGGTAAATCAGCACTTTAAATTGCAATTAACAATTTTAGTGGTGCCGGCGCCGGGGCTCGAACCCAGGTCACGATAACTTTTCCCTTTTAGAATGAAAATGATAAACACGTATACTCGCACTAAATTGAACTATAATTTTATCTACACAGCTGAGAAGTAAGCAAATGTAGCACTCCAACAAAACAAACACTGTATCTGAGTATATAAGCTTCGGCTTGAGTTTTATTGGCTATAATATTAAAAGGTAGAAAGTAGGGCCAGAGACATGCAGTAAAAAATAAACTAAAACATACATACATAGAGTCACGCCCCTTTCCCATTGGGGTAGGCAGAGATCACATCTTTCCACTTGTTACGATGCTGAAACACATATTTTGCTTCTTTTAGCTTCATTAGTTTTTTTATACAAGTTCATCGGTTACGGGTACTTTCGCTGTGGCCTTTCTTTACAACGACTTCGATATGATCCTGATACGTTCGCCTAATAAACTAGTAAAAAGAGTGAATTCTCCGGTGCTGTCACAACAAAAAATATTAGTTCAATTACTAATACTGATTTGCCACGTCTTTGGCGGTATAGAAAATATCGTATAGAAAACTGCATTGGATCCGATTGCTTGTATCTTCCCTCACTCCGAAACTCGAATAAAGATAATAAGTAGCGAGTTACAAATTGTAGGACGTTAATGGGATAGACAGTTTATACATACAGTCACCGTTTTCCGATTTAAGGAGTAGGTAGAAACCACACACGTAGCCCACTTTTCGCCCCCTCGGAAAACGAGACGTGATGAGTGGCGAGCCACGTCGCCGCCATTTTGGTACGAGTCATAAATACATACCCCCTTTTTAATATTCCGCAATTATTTTGCATTCCCACTAGCAGTATAGTGACAGTATTGCATATTCTATATACGAGTATCAATATATATCAAGTCGTATAAAATAAGTTTCATGTTATCTATGTATGTATGCGTAAATGTGTGAAAGTTTGTATTTGTGTTGGTATATAAGTATATACAATAGTTTGTCATCATCATCATTATCATGTCAGCCTATCACTAGCCCACTGCTGAACATAGGCCTGTCCCATAGATTGTCACAAAAGTTTGCAGCTCTCTCTTTGAGGTGGTTTTGCCACGCTTGGCATGCGGGTTGGCAACCGCAGTTTATTTATTCAGATGTTCCAGGACTACTACGCTACTGCCCATCTCCTGCTGTTCACTTTCCCTCTGTCGACTTTTACGACACCCACGGGATGAGATGGGGTGGTAGATTCTCTTAAGCCGCCACCACACGGCGCAATTCAATAGTTGGTGAAAGTCAGCAATACTTTACTTTTATAAAATAAGCTATTGAGTTTCCTAATAAATAAATATATTATTCTGCACGAACAAATGCTGACCATACAATACTACTAATATAGTCGCCTCTTACGACACCTTCGTAGGAAAGAGGTAGGTGCTATTCTACTCTGCCGGACACCAATCGTTCCATGCGTTTAAAATTTGTTGCATATAATTTAATTTTCTTTTAAAACTTTATAGCTTTTAATTTCAAGTTTGCTTTATTAGTTTGTTTTATTTTGCCTACCTTTTCAACGGACAAAAGATAGGTCTACTGAGTCCAGACAATAATTTATACATCCTTATGTGAAAAGAGCTATCTAACGTACAGAGGTTAATATCTTTTTAAGAAATGGATTCGCCAAAAATAAATGTTAAGGCGAACGGAATGAATCAAAAGATACCCGTCTAACAATGGGGGCAGCATTTCGAGGACAATTCTTAAGAAGGTCGACACCTCGCCTTGGAGCGCCGTCGATACGGGGTGCTACTGGTCGATTTCTTTTTATTGGATAAAGTGACGAGACGAGCAAAACGTGAATCTGATGATAAGTGCAACGTCTGTCCGTAACACTCGCCGTCTCACCTAGAACATTTCTGTATGGCACCACATTAAGCCCGTCACCCTGAGACAGTTCTTAAATCTCATATTCCCAGTGATTACACTAGCTCTCAGTGCCCTTCAGACCGAAACAGAGCAATTTTTGCACACTACTGCTTAATTGCAGAATAACTGACCATGGGGTGATACCTACCTATTATTCCTGCATAGGATATGGCGTATAGGCCACGAACCTGAGACCTTACGCTCGCCGGCGAGCGTGGTGGTATCAATAAGATAAATTATCATCGAGTCCGCATTTATAACTATTTTATATCCAAATTGTATTTTGCACATAATGTGTATATAGTTATATAGACAATAATTGAACACATCGTAGAGATTAGATACTCGTGTCGTCGATTAGTACTTCGATACAAAAACTTGTCTATCTATTACATCTGGTACTGGAATTTATATGGAGAAATCCGTCTAGGTGGATACCGTCGCAGTGCCGGACATTCTTTCGCCGGTCGATAGTGTGTCAACTTACTGTTTTAGTCTGAAGGGCGCTATCAGTTAGTAATTACGGACATACGAAACTTTAGAACTGATGTCTCACGGTGATGAGCACAGTGCACCCACAAATAGGTTCTGAGTGATTTGTTAAAGGCAGACGTTGTAGTTATCATCAGGTAAAAGATATGCTCTTGTGCCGTGTGGTAGCGGCTTAAGAGAATCTACCACCCCATCTCATCCCGTGGGTGTCGTAAAAGTCGACAGAGGGAAAATGAAAACCAGGAGATGGGCAGCAGCATCTTGCTGGAAAATCTGAATAAATAAACTGCGGTTGCCAACCAGTCTGCCAAGCGTGGCAACTATGGCAAAATCCCCCCAAAACGAGAGCTACAAACTTTTGTGGCAATCTATGGGGGAGGCCTATGTTCAGCAGTGGACTATTGATAGGCTGAAACGACGAAACGATATGCTCATCTCGTCACTTTCTTCATTTAAAAAAATTTTCAGATAGGATACGAAAACGTACCGCGGGCAATTAATTACACAGATGCCAGCACGACAAAAAAATTAACAAACAAAACAACGAATAAAACATTAGAAAAGGGGTTTGATTAACAGACCTTGATAAAAACTTTGCTTTGCTTTTTTCATTTAATTTAAAAACGTAATGCAAACACAAGGTTGACTTTGTAAGATAACACTATCTATTCATGAGGGAAATTTTCTTACTAAACCAGTTTGTTGTGATTTCTATCTACACAACTGAGACCTGTTCAAAGGAAACCACTTTAAAAGATTAACATTAGAGATGCTTATAATATATAAGGTCCTTACATATGAAATTGGCGTTTTCTATTGGAGAAATATAAAGTCATTCCGCGAAGGTGGATGTCGCAAATCAAATCGCAGCTCTCTAGTTTAACGCAGTCGTGAGGTGTGTGGGCTAATTGTCCTGCACAGCAGTGGCTAGAGCGATTACCAGCTCGAGTTGTTACAGAATTTTCATTTCAGTACTGACAAAATAGCTGCGTTCGTTGCCAGATTTAGAAACGAGTAACGACACACATAGCACCAACACTTAACTTTTCTGAGTATTTCGCTTTTAGCTAATGGATTATAAATTTGAATTAATACCAAAGAAGATAATTTCAGACCAGCGGCGTACGACAAACGCCGTTTCATATAGGACATGTATTTATAGTAATTTACGTCGCCATTGTAATGTTATGCCATTAACAATAATGTATTTTTAATTCATATAATATTCAGTCTCTATTAATTTTACAGTACGCTAGGATGATTCCACTTATTGGCGTCATACTAAACGCTTTGAACCATTTCTAGAAGGGATCGTCTATGATAAAATTACTTTACGACCATTATCTTTGTGCAAACACAGAACTATAAACTTACTGCCTACTCACATTACCAAACCCCTGAAAAGGATTAGTCGATGAACAAGATTAAGGATTACTTGAAACGCGTTGAAATTATTAAGTCTTCTGTGTAATGGATTCATCTCTAGAAAGTAAATAATTTTAATTATATTTTCTATGCAGGAATCCGTCTAAGTAGGTACCACCGCAGGACCGGAAAACATTACTACGTTTCGGTCTGAAGGGCATTGTGAGCTAGTGAGAGCAGTGTGGTACTACAATGAAATGTTCTGGGTGACACAACATAAGTTATGGGCAGACGTACTTACCAATAAGTGATCGATATATTCGTCTCGTAATTTTTTCCCATATGTTTTTTTTATTAAGTAGTAATTCATAATTTATCTTTGTAAAATAATATATATCTATATAACAAACAAAACAAAACACCAAAGAACCAATATCCCGTCACCTTACACTTCCTATAAGTTTGAAAAGAGTATAGTGAATATAGTGTTCATCTTTTCAGAAATATTTTGTATTGCGTACGTATAAATGGATAAACTTTGTAAATCTGGTTTTATGTTTTTAGTTATATATATTATTAGTTATTATATTTAAAAATTAAAGTTCGTTCAAAAATTAAACTGGTAAAATCTTTACCGCTCCTAATTACCAACGTCAGGGCTCCTTCAACTGTGATTATAAACGTCATAAGCACTTAATAAAGCTGAGCAAAGGGTCAAAACGTTATTTAACGTTTAATATTTTTTAGGGGAAACGTTCATAATCTCGCCAGGTCTCTATTATGTGTGCATTAATATTAGCAACCGCTTGATCTAGTCGAAGTACCTGACTTCTACGCCGCGAGTCCTAAGTTCGAAGCCCAGCTGGTGCGAACGTTTGTACAAAATCACAAATTATTGAATTTGTACAAGGATTTCTCGTAGTTGCGTTTTATAGACATAATATACATATGCACAAACACCCAGGCCCAGAACAACTAGCTGTAAGTTATAAAAACATACATACGAGTATGTATGTCCAGTGCAGAGATCGAACCCATGACTAGAAAACACCATAATACCTTAATACTCGTACCATAAAATTACCTTAGTCTTACCCTAATCTTACCATAACACCATAAAATAAAATATATTCCAACAGGGAATTTCCCATAGCGATCTTACGACCAGTACAGTGGCAGCATTGCATATCTGCTACGAGTATTATTCTGCATGAATTAAGGCTGTCCGTACCTTAGTGGCCTCTTACAACGCCCTGCAATATGAACCATTACGCACTTTCGATGAAAATGTTTCCTCTCTTTTTGTTTTGTACTTTAACCTTGTAATTCTTGTAATTTGGCAGTGGTCACTTAGATACGATTGTACCAAATTTTATATTTTGCCTATTATCCCACAAGCAATTTTTCTATTAAAATATTATACTATACATAGTCGAATGCCGCCATATTTATAGTTTTATTTTGTCGGAAGCCTTTAAGCTCCATTGCAAACATTTCTAAATAGGCATTATATTTCATTATAAAGGTGTTTTTCAATTATTTTTGAGAATATAGAGATTTATGCGACAGGGTCTGTAGAATTCCATTAATTCTCTGTTATCTTTCTTGATCAGAAGTTTAACAATAGTCTTCTTAAGATCTCTTGGGAAAAACACCCGTTTGTATGAAATGATTGATTACATGACTTAGGTGGTAAAATATATCTTCATTTACATGCTTTGATAATTTTTGTTGAAGAACCATCAAATCTAACACATATTAGTTTATTTTTTTTGACTTTTTGTTATTATTTTAATATGTTGCGGAAGGCTTAGTGCCATAAACATAGATTGCTTATTTATAATTAAGGTGGATAGTTACTTTGTCACGTGCATCCAGCGATTAGTTTGATTTTGTCAACAAAAAAATTATTAAACGAATTTGCAATGTCTGTAGGATTAAAGATATAATCGCACACTGGTAGGAAAGAGCTCGGTGCTATTCCACTCCGCCCGACACCTATCACTGGTTCGCCCCTGCATCACGTCATATTTCCCGCGGGGGCGAAAAGTGGGCTACGGGTCTGGTTTCTGCCTACCACTTGGTGCCATAACGAATGTATGGGAACAAGACGTGACTGTATGTATGTATTTATACCAGTATCAAGCCGACAAAAAATTCCAACACGCTTAAAACATCTATTTTATAGGCTAGCTTTACAAATAGCAACTAGTGGAAAATGTATTTACTGAGTACAAATACGTGAACAGGATATTGGAAGCGAGTACTTACAAAGTTACAGGGCGAATGTAAATATTTCATTCGGTGCTTTACTACGTTGGCTGATTGCATTGACTTCTTTTACATACACACACAAATTTCTCTCTTACACATTAACTCTCAATATTGAGACGCAGGATACTTAAAAGTTAAGGTATGTTAAAAAATAACCCCAATCGGGTTCTCGTGACAACCCATGTCTACTAAGCCCCCAAGCTTAGTAGACATGGGTTGGTCACCCACGATGAATCTAAGAGGATGCTTGTTTTACTGGTGGTAGGATTCCTATGCAGGAATCCGTCTATGTAGGTACCACCCCAGAGCCAGTTATTCTGCGCTGAAGCAGTAGTGTGCAAACGTTACTGTGCTTCAGTTTGAAGGGCACTGAGAGCTAGCGTAATAACTGGGCATATGTGACCATAAGAACTGATTTCTCTGGGTGACGGGCGCATTGTGGTGTCACACTGTTCTGGGTGATACAGCAGTTGTTATGGGTAGACGTTTCACTTTACATCAGGTGAAAGTCTCGCTCGTTTCGTCACTCTCTCCAATAAAATAAAATAAAAAACCAGTACTTATAGTGGTTCTACAGACCGACGAACAGGTGCTTCTATTTCATATATACGTATGTTTATTTATACATATATATAAAAAGGGGCCGATAGGTGTTCGGCGTAGTAGAATAACACCATCTCTTTCCTACCGAGGTACTACACCTCAAGGCGACTAAGATATTGTACGGACAGAATAACACCACAATATGTAATGCTGTCACTATACTGCTTGTGAAAACGAATTGGGGAGTAAGGATTTTTCGGAAGGACGAACAAAACGTTCATGTGATGGTAAGTGCAATGTCCGCCCATAGCACTGTACTTTACTTGTCTGTACTTTAGTTTCATATGCCCAGTAATTACAATAGCACCTACCTCGTTCCTACCGAGGCATCGTAAGAGGCGAACGTGGTGCATTACGGAATATACTGTAAGTCGGTTAAGGCCTAGTTCCAGCAGTGAACTGTTAAAAGTCTGCTGATTATAATTAATAAATTTAAGCAATGTGTATGTTATTATTAACTAGCTGTGCCCCACGGCTTCACCCGCGTGAAATAAGTTGACCACCTGATTGCGTCATACGGCATTTTATTTCGCATTCATATTTCAGCCCTTCTCGGTGATATTCGTTTCTCAGCGTGCAGTTCCTTAAGGCCGTAGCATAAAGACTTTATAGCCTAATGCCTTTTTAAGGAACGGACCATCTATTATACAAATATTTTTTTCTAGTCGAAGCAGAATTTTTTGAGATTAGCGTGTTCAAACATACAAACTATCTAGCTTCATTATAGTAGTAAGAAATAAGGAGGGCGATAAGATCAAAATTATAATTATATGAACTTCAAAAAATATCTAGTTGCTCATAATCACTTTTTCAAACACACGGTGTTTGCCTGGTAGTCTTACTCTATCTGTGTATAAGTATCCGATGAAGCTGTAAAAGCCAAAAAGGCTAACAGCAATTACATCACCGAAATTATATATCTGTGTATTTTAAACCACCAGCCTGTATACATTTTTAGGAATCTCTATTTCGCGACCTATTGAGCGCAATGAGAATGATCAGGGATGTTTTCAATAGACTCTTACCACACCAAACAATGCTGCGAAGCAGATTTTCTGACGCCACTTCTACACGGCACACACTACATTAATATCCGATGAAGCTGTAAAAGCCGAGAAGGCTAACAGCAATTACATCACCGAAAATATACACACTACACTTCTATACCTTACGGTATTTACATCTTATAATTTTTTACCTGACACATGTGTAATGCGAACCCGTCGAAAGCGAACGTCAGGCAATTGCACAGATGCGAACATAGTTTCCATTGATTAAACTTAATCACACCAGTTTAAAATGCGCCGTTTTAATTTCTTATTTCAATTAAAAAGATAATTCAAAAATACAATTACTTTAGATCGATAGCGCTATTCTCCCTTGAGAGGGCTTTGTAATGTATGAGATCTATCTACACTACTGGGGCTACAGCATAAGAAAGCACTTAAAAAGATAAACAATGAGATTAAAGTATCAGGGGATTTTTATAGCTTTGTAATTGTAATTAGAAAGCTAAAATATATTATTCATTTGAAAAATTTAATTTATAAGGGTGTTATATATTAAATAAGTTTTAAACATAAATTATATTTTTACAAGCCTTTATTTGTGAAGCCAATGTAGTATATAGTACTTGTCAAATGAAATCCAACGAGCCTAAGCATAATGACGAAGCTATGGCCAACTTCAGGTGATTTACTAGATATGGAGACGTACTTACAGTCAATATTACTAATCTGCGATCCTAAATTCCATTGCTAATCGTGGAGTTTATGGCAAAAATTTACTCGTGGTAGAGTTCAGTCTCAAAATAGACACAATTTTAACTGTAAAATTGCAGAACAATGTACCAGCACCGTGTATTTAACTCAAGTCCTCTCACGTACTATGAAATTTAAGATGAGCACCCGGGCCATGAGTTACCATGGCAATATAAGAGAGCTCATTATGTGTATGTAATAAAATTCCTTGGAATATAATAGTGGCGGTAAATATCATCTATTTGATAAGGATTTTTCTATTTGCGTTATCACTAATTAATTAATCCTCTTCCTTATTTGAGAAATACCAACTGCTGAACAGACTGTTCTAAGAATAACTATTTCATGCCAATTAATCGGATTACTTATCAAACAATATTCCGTAATTTTATTTGGGTTATTTTAAATAATTATAACCAAATTATTTATGACAATTCGTTTCGGACTTTTATTATATATCGTTTTTATAGAAAATCTGATTTTTTTATCACTTATCTGTATAATATTATTTCTCAAATGTGTTTTTTGTCGGTATGAAATATCTCCCTTAATGATGTATCAAAATTAAAGATAGATTTTGAAGATTATTTTTCCCTCTAATGACAAAAATAAGTAAATGTCTTAAAATTAATGTCTTCGTTAAAAAAATTGACAAAATCAAATTTAATTAATTATTTTAATTGTAAAAAGCGCCATCTGTTGGCAATCTGCTCAACTAACACCAAGTAGCACGATAGCTGTTGGTTGAAATTCTTTAAAGTTTTTTTTTTTTTATTCATTTCACATTATACATCTTTTAGTTACTAGACATTGCCACTTAAACCCTACAGGGGTTTAACTGTGGCATGCTCTGACAGTCCCACGATGCTTTTTATAAAAAAAAAATTTTAAGACATATTTACATCTCTTTGAGCTGGACTTACTACTAGTTATCTGACACAGGATTTCATTTGGAAGTTTATTACAAATAGCTGGTAGTATGTACTCCCATATCTGTGTTCCGTAAGTATTTACGTATTCGGGCACAGCATACTCGTATGTAGGAAGCCCTTCCAAACCACGCAAGTGCTCGGGGCGCAGGTTTTTAACAAGTCGGTGGATATTAAGAAACTCCTCGCATAATACGCTCATTTGAACCTTGCTGTAAACATCCACAACCTTACAGTATTTAAACAGTGCATAGTAGTCGTCTCTGTGTTGATTTTTTATCTTTTCGTGTACGATATTCTTGAGTAATGATATCTGTTAGTTGTAGATGGTTTCAACATAGGATTTATATGTACGGACCATAGCTACTTAACCCGTAACCTATAATTGAGTCCGCAAGTGATAAGTACATTAGTCGCAGCGTTTTGTGTGGAAGTTTATATTTTAATATAGCAAATTTCGCGACTAATGCTCTCAACTTAGTACAAATATATTCAATGTGGGGTTTGAAGTTGAATGTATTATCAATGATAAGTTGCGTGCAATTACATTTATTACATTTGAAATGTAGGCAGTTGTTCTCGTGAGCCACGATGAATGGTTTATGGTCGGTTCTCATGTGCGAAGAGTGGATGTGCATTAATTTTGTTTTTTTTTTATAATTAATGACCAGTCCCACATCATGAGCCCACTTGCACAACTGGTCAAATTCACGATGCATTATTATTTGCGCCTCTTTAACATTTTTGTTTGAAACCACCGGACATGTATCGTCGGCAAATTGATACACAGAGGCATTTGACAGCACATTACACATATCATTTACATAGATTAAAAATTCAGTAGGTCCCAGTATCGATCTTTGGGCCGTGCCTTCTTCCGTTAGGATCATATCACTCTGTTCTCCGGCGATGCTTACTAATGCATATGCATATTAACTTTGCTTATAATTGAGATGTACTTCTACCCTTTTGGAACCCATACTGTCTATTGTCTAGAATTTCATTACTTCTACAGAATTAATTAATCTCATAACCTATGTACTTCTCAATTATTTTATCAATATAAGGAAGAATTGTTATAGGGCGATAGTTATTTATGTCAGTGTGCAAGCTATTTTTAAAAATAGGTCGTATCATACCAATCTTTAATTGGTATGATACGAAAAACATTAATAAGATGAGTAATTACTGCAGAAATTTCTTCATTTATATATTTTAAGTCTGTAACACGTATCTTGTCAATGCCAGGGCTTTTTTTTTATTTAAGTGCATTATAATTTGCTTTACAGTATTAAAATTGACTTTTTTTAATCTCATACACACTACAGGATTTTTAATATAAGTATTTTAACTAAGTAGGGGTGAGTTACAGTTGTTAGAAAGTTTTTTTACATTGTTTTTGAAGGTATAAGCAAAATTATTTGTAAGGCATTTTCTTATCAATTTTAAAATATTTAAGTAGTGTGTTGTCTATGGACTCGCAAATTTTTCCACATAATCTATTTATAATATTCCACATTATCTTAGGGTTACAGAAATTTTCAGAAACTTTGTTATATATATATATTTATTTTTGGCTTTGTCTATACATTTATTCGTTTTATTTCTATACTTATTATATAATAATTGATTTTGTTTATTTGTGGTGTCTTGTTTCCATACATAAAAAAGTTCGTCTCTTTTTTTACACATTTCAACTATTCTCTTGTTTTATCCACACGCAAGATTGTTTCTTTCCCACTCTAATGTTCATGATCGCCATCTGTTCATGATCACAATACTGTGCGAAATATTCGCACGGATTAGCTAGTAAATTCTATAATTGTGATGAAATTTTGTAATATCTTATTTTAGGTGCTGAATGATCACCAATAACGGCAATATCATATGCACGACGGTAAAATTAGAATTTGATATGATACCCGCAAAACCTAAAATTTAATAATGTTTCTAGAACATGCTTACTTTACCAACCTGGTCTGTAACAACGTGGTATCCCGTGAACGTCGTCTTTCCATCTCTATAGTGCTCTCAAATATGAAGGGATTCAACAGCGAAAAATAGATATGCTCTTTCTTACATACATACATAAGATCACGACTGTATCCCATAAGGGGTAGTCAGAGACTGGGCACTCACTGCAAAAACAGATGACTGCCACAATCCACTTTTCACCAAAACAATATAATGCACTTGGTGTGATAGACGGTGAACCCATCGCCACCATGCACTGTTGGGTGCACAGTGCAGTTTAATTCCTTACTCGCCTTTTACGAGATCCATTGGATGAGATGGAGTGGTAGTATTCTTTTAACGAGCCGCCACCACACGGCTCTTTCTTAACATCTGAAAAATATCTTAACACATGAGCTGAACTTCGTTGTTTTCCTATTTTCTCCAATTGTCTTTTAAAACGTTCAAATATTCACGTACGTATTGGACAAATTGTAAAAGTTTTATTTGTGCATGTATTGAATACCTAAGGAAACGGGGTACGAGTAGCAGCCAATAGATAATTTATTTGCTACATACGATACGTGATCGGGCATTGAAACCAAGTCCTTATAAAGTTACATAGCGAGTGTAAATGTCTCATTAGGTGCTTTTGTATGGACTGACGACATCAAGATTTGCGAGATATCAATTCGGTTTATACTCGTAAAAGCGAACAAAGTTGGCTGATTGCGTTGGTTGCTCCCTGATATATGCTATTCACATTTATGTCCCAACGTTGACATGTGTGTACGTCGCTTTAAAAGTTAATACATTTATTTTAACATTTTTTTTTGTGTGTGACGAAGAGACGAAGTGACGAATCGAGCAAAACTTTAACCTTGATGTTAAGTGCAACGTCCGCCCACCACAAATGCTGTGTCACCCAGGATATTTCTGTGTGACATCACACTGCGCCCGTCACCCTGAGACAACAGTTCTTCAGTATCAAATGCCCAATGATTACGCTAGCTCACAGTGCCTTTCAAACCGAAACACTGTAATGCTTGCACAATACTGTTTCACGGCAGAATAACTGGCCTTGGGGTAGTTACCTACTTAGACGGATCACCTAGCTAGACGGATCACCTACCTAGACACACTAATACTACCCAAAATTGCATTTGTCCGAAATATTGTGTTTTTTTTCTATTGATCAAAGTTGACTTATTCTGATTAGTTTTAATTATTACTTCATCATCGTCATCACCATTTCAGCCTATCACCAGTCCACTGCTTATCATAGGCCTCCCCCATAGATTCCCAAAAATTTTTGGGGGGATTTTGCCATAGTTGCCACACTTGGTAGACGGGTTGGCAACCGCAGTTTATTTGTTGGGATGTTCCAGGAAGATGCTGCTGCCCATCTCCTAGTTTTCATTTTCCCTCTGTCGACTTTTACGACACCGCCACGGGATGAGGTGGGCTGGTAGATTCTCTTAAGCCGCCACCAAACGGTTCGTTGCCAAACTATTACTAAAATTTAAAAACAGCTTTTTTTCTTATAAGTACCGTATACGGATATATTTTCATATGCATTTAGTAATAAGCTATTATTTTGACTTTATAAACAGACATTTCAATTTCATTTATTTGTATAGATGTGAAGTTCAAATCTCGCAAACCTACTTTCTTATGTCCGAATTGGCTAAACTTTGGAATAACTATGTAGCTTCGATAACAATAACATAATATGGTACTAAGGAGCTCGTATGATGATGGGCCGGAACTCCTCAACTAAGCAAGATCGCCATATTTAAGCTCTTTCGATTTGTTTAGAAATGTACCAAAGCCGTAACAACATTTGTTGCCCACTGCTGCATAGTAATCCTCCCACTTTGATTGCGTCGATATTTGCTACAGTCATTACAGCGGTGCCAGATTGACTGTCGGTATATCGATGTACTGCAGTGCATGTACAGCAAAGCTACGATGGCTATCCGGGTACAGAACTAAAGTACGAAACCGATCCAATTGCAGAAATGTGTAAGACAGGGCGACACTGAAGAATTTTGGTGGTGGATCGAATCCAAGTAATTCGTATACAAAGAAATTTAAGAACAGCTCTTATACTTCGAGCTGTATTAAAATGTTAAAATTTATACCTATTTTAGCAATAATAAAAAAAAACTGCATTGGGCTATGGGCATATGGGCTATTATTTTCGGAAAAGATTAAAAAGATAATATAGATTGTTTGTAATGATAATTATCGTTATAACCAATAAGGATTAATTAAATATACGAGTAGACAATAGGTTCCTTTCATTTTTACTCATATCAAAACCATTTCCAAACCAACATTTTCATATATCGACGCGTTTTGCGCATATGAAATGTATGCCTATCAGACACATCTTACAGGCATACATTTTACATGCGCAAAACAACCAGACTCGAAAACTAACAATTTTGCATTTTTGGAGAAATGTTGGCTCCGTTTTCGAGCGGAGTCACCTACTTTCCATCGCACTGCGCTCGTCATCATGAGACTGGTTTTAAATCTCATAGGTGCAGTACTCTAGCCCCACAAACAGAAACACATTGCACACCACCACTGCTTGTCGGCATTCCTGTATAGAAACCCTACCACCAGTCAAAAATACTTCATTGTTCGGTGACATTACATCAATATGGTACTACGGTGCTGATCTGTCGATGGAGCTGAAAGTTGGCCACAAGAACTTCTCAAATAGACAAACATGACGGAGCTATCTTCTCCGTCATGTTTGTGCTCGTTGGATTTGTTTTGACAAGTACAAGTAGAGCCCCAGCAACATTTCAAGTGCACTGCTGGACTTTCTGCTGGAATATAAAGTTGTAACAAAAATATTATTTTTAAAATTTACGACGTGACGATCAAGTACACCACAGACGGGAACCGTAGATAATATGAAACTTTATTTTAATAAATTACACACGCAAAGCAATTTGAAAACTTTGATTTTTGTTTTGTTTGAGATATTTGTTTTGTCGAAACATATAATTCCAGGACTGAGTCAGTATATGACAAAATCTGTTGCTTTTTCTGGATTTTACAATTATCGTTTGGGAAATAAAAATGCAATTGCAAACTTTTACGACCATTCTCGCTTATTTTATTTGTTAAACTACAATGAGCTAGTAAAATAACTAAGATAAAAGCATTTTCGTATTTCAAATAATAGGGAATCACGGACATAAAATTTTTAATTTCGTTTTAATTAAATTCGTTTAAATTTTTAGTTTCTGTTAAATTTTAATAATACTTGATTTTCCTAAAAAAATATTTTTGCTATAGTAAAGAGTGATAGTTTATAAAATTTACGTCTAAAGCTTCAATGTGATGTCTTCCTGGTCGATTTGCGACCACGACAAAAACTTTCGAATACTGTCGGAAAATACGAGTATCAACTACGCAGGAGATAATATTGCCATAAATGTACTCGCAATACAGAGCCACTCGTCCTAACCTACTCGCGCCCGAGGTAACGCTCCGGAAGGATCAAAGGTAGGCTAGAAAGCAGCGTTAGAGACACGGACATTCGCTCCTGCGCTCTGGCGCAGAACGGAACTCAAACGACAGCGCTCTATGCGCAACGTTGGCAACAAAGTTGACAGCCCGCATAAGTTATGGACCGCAGACTGTAGTAGCAAGTTATCATCGTCGTTGATAGTGTCAAACACCCGCTCCCGTAGGGTGTGTTTGGTTCTCTTCATTCGTGCCTTCACCGAACGTGTCCCTCAAAGTGGAAGCGCTGTGTTTCGTGGTGTCGTACGTAACAGTGTCGACAGTGCTATGTTGTGTTGTGTCTCGCTGGGTAAACCGTGAGTAGATATTACACACACATTCTCGCCTAAGAGGTGGCTATTGTATTTTGTGTCCGCTTGTTGCGCTAGGCAACAGCAAGGTACACACCCTCTCGCACCTAAAGCGTAAGGCTGTAGGTGAAATATTTGTAGTACACACCTCCCGTCTTACTTAGGGAGAATTTTATATTTTGTGCCACACACCGCCAATCGACCGCTCGAAATGGCGTCAAGCAGTGCCCCAGCGATGGAGCTTGCCAAATTAGGGGAGTTTTTGAGTCTCGCGTACCCTGACATCTGGGCGCAGTATCGCTTTTACTGCCACACGGCCACGTTCGACTCCGACGGCCCGTCATCGCCGGCTTCAGAGCCCGCCTCCCCTGCACCTGCGCAAGGTGACTCATCCGCACCTGCGTGCGATATTCTATAAAATAAAACTCCAGCAATACAACCGCCGCGCCGACCGAGTCGGCACGGTGTCAGCCATCTGCAACTGCGGGTAATAAGCCCGACGTTAATGAGTGCAACAAAGCAATAAATACAGCGACTAACGTACCTGCGCCTTCCTTCGGGGAATCGCAGCCCATTGTTGGGCCCGCGGCCCTTTCGGACTCTGGATCCGACAGAGAAAAGCCTGAGTGTCAAACACACGCAAGCCAATAGAAAAATCGCTGCACGCTACTCTAAGCCACCGCCGCACATTATACTACAAGACAAGTTATAACATACATATTACAGAATATTTTATTTCTTTATGTATAATACTTTTTTTTGTAGATTACTGTGTTTTTTTTTTGATCTTGGCACCCACTACATCTTCTATGCTCGACCCGAAGATAGACTGGTAGAGAATGCTTTGTAGCATTAAGTTCGCCTTTTTGTACATATTTTTTGTGTGTGCAAATAAAGTTTAAATAAATAAATACAAGGCACAGTGGAACGATCTGTCAATCTGGTTGACAAATCAGAAAATGAATTGCCCGAAAGCACAGACGGCAGTTCAAGGTATCCGCGTATACCTAAGCACCGTCAGCGATTTTAGGGCTGTTACCAGCCATTTACGTGCTAGGAATATTAGTTTCCACACGTATTCGCTCGCGGAAGACCGTCGACTTCGCGTAGTCATTCGTGGATTACCGAAGGAGCTAGAGACACACATCTTGAACACAACAAGTTACCTCAAAGCCAAAAATATTCCTGTTCTGGAGGTACATCGCATGCATCACAAGAAATACTTCTTTTGATTGACTTCTTTTGATCTTGTTCTTAACATCCTGGACCTAACTCCAGAAGGCAATAAATATTTAATGTTAGAACGATATGTGGCCTCTCAGGCCTGTCTGTAGAGGCACCCCGTAACATGGGCATCGTTGATTAGTGCCACTGATGCCAACTGTACGGACACTCGGCCCGTAATTGTTACGCTCGACCCCGTTGCGTTTAATGCCACGGGGATCATACCTCACCGAACTGCGCTCGTACACCCGAGGCACAAGAACCCCCTAGCCGCATACCTTGTGGCGAGCTGGGACACCCTGCGAACAACCGCGGGTTTGACAGAGCGCCGAAAAGTAAGAAGCGAAAGGGCGCCAAAAAGAACGGCTGTAGGAAGGGCCCCGGGGTCTCGCAGCCTCAGCCTCCCGCACCAAAGCTAGCAAATAAACCCGGGCAGACAACCGCGCCTAAAACCGCATCAGCGCCCGCGCCCGCTCCGGCTCCCTCTGAAGGGACTACCGGGCCGAGCCAAAGTCAGAGCGCTGCATCGGCGCCTAACGCCTGGGCTTAACCTCTGCCCATGACGCAGAAGAGCGTAGCCGCTTCACGGCTCGCGCCTCAAATCACAACGCCTAAAATTCAGGACTCGTCAAACTTCGCCGCAGTTTTCTCGCTAATTTGCGGCTTCATACGCAGCATTAATGTTGCCGAACTTTCTAACTTAGCACGCAAAATCAATAGTTTTTCCTGAAACTGAAAAGAATTACTTTTAATAGTATTTTAGAAAACCTTACGATTAATTAGAAAACTTGATAAAATGACTTAAGTGTTGAGCGTAATTTTTATAGTTCAATGTAATTTTTTTACAAGTTCTTTAAAACCGTTTTTCTGTTCCAAAAGATCAAAGATTTTGAAAGAATTAAAGGAACACGATTATTGCCTCCGTAATCAAAATATCGGCGGTTCATTAATAAAGATTAATACGAGCAACTTTTCAAAAAAAATCTGAAATAAAAATTAAATCATATCAGATTCTTGAAAAGATTTATTTTTGTAGCTTTTAAAACCGTTTATTGCGCGATCATTAAGTTGGTAAGATATCGACGGTTAAAGACAAAAAAACCTTATAAATTTAAAGTCTGATATTTCAGCAAAAATAATTACGTAGGAAGATTGATAAAAGCAAATTTAAGCTGGATAAACAGACGAGCTGATCTTTGTAGAGACCAAGTCAGGCAGTTGTTTCCTCCTCCGGGACAAAGAAGAACAAGATTATTTTGGAAAACTGTTTTTAGATACTTATTTTAAAAATTAATGAAACCGTAGCTCACTAAATTATTTTACCAAAAGATTGCAATTTTAAAACTTTTTTTTCTTTCATCTCAATACGACCATTTTTCACTTAAAGCCTTCCAAAAATCACTTTTTTAACAAATGTTTATTCCTTTAATGTTTTCCAGTAACATATGGACATATGGACATAAATATATGAAATCTTCGGCTGACACACTCAAATTTAATAACTCAGATACCCCCTATCTCATTTAGCAGCAACATATAGGTAGCAATACATACTTTCATCATCTTAATATATCAAGTCTAAATAAGTTCCGATCTTCTCTGAAGGTCTCGCGTTTTAGAATAATTTACAAGATTTATAATTATATACACTTTTTCGATATTTTATAGGAGCAGACACCGTTTTTTTACTCAAATACAGCACAACAATACAGATACTAATAGCTAATCATGTGGCAGAATTATCAGTGCTGCAGATTATTCTGCAGCATTGCACTGAGCCAAAACTCTTTCGCTGGCTTGATACACACCCCACTACATTATTGTTTTTTTTTAGTTCTATAGCTTTATTATTGTGTTTCTATAATGTGTTGTTTTATCTTATAAAGTGACGAGACGAGCATAACGTTCACCTGATGGTAAGTGCAACTTCTGCCCATAATAAGTGCTTTGCCACCCAGAAAATGTCTGTGTGGCAACAAACTGTGCTCGTCCCATATGCTCAGTGATTACACTAGTAAAATCACTGGGCATATGGGACGTACTAACAATTGTCTCTTTTTGCATAGATTAGCGTGTAACGATCATAACCACTAATTACTAGAATGTAATATTATTCGTTTGACCGACATTACAGGAACTTGGTTCAGGCTGAAATTACGTAACACCTTATTGTGGCAGCTATAACCGGGCAACAGCGAGAGTTAGCGAGAGAGCTGGACTGCAGTCCCTCTACATCCTGCTACAAATTAACCAGACTTCGAACGTGCTTCACGTCAACAGACAAGGCGAGGAGAGTGCGGTATTTGTGAGAACGGTTGACCGGATCGAGCTTTTGAATCTACGACCCTGATTATCAAATGTATTAAATCCTAGTAATTTTCACGTTGTTGTTCTTTTAATTACCCTAAAAACGTGACAGTGGTATTGTAAGTACCCTAAACTCAGAAGTTTTCGGCCCCTCGTACTCATCTATGTATTTATCTATCTAAAGTAGTTTCAACTATGTTTTACACTGAACATTGAATGAAAACGTGACTTATAGAATAATGAAACAAAACATATATAAAACAAATATAGAAACAAAATAAGTTAACCGTGTTTCATTGCTTTGAATCTCTTTACAAAGAGACAGTAAGTAAATGCAAACGTTTTATTTCTTTATTCACGACACGATGTAATTGCAGAGAACGTGTTTAAATGGCCCGGAACGTTAGTCAAAACAGTTCTAAATGCAAATAGTAAATCTGAAAGTAAAATTGTCTCATTTTTTTTATATAGTTTGTTTTCGTTTTTGGAATCTTGTGGTAAGTTTATATATAGCATCTAAACTGACCACGAGATTCCAAAAAATAGTAAGCAGTGTAGTGTACTCATCAGAAGACAAGATACCGACTGACTGAATCAATTCTCTCTGACTCTCCATATAAAACAGTGAAAAAGATAGCAAGTACCAAATAAAATTTATAAGCTAAATTAGCTCGTATCAGCTACTAATAGCTACTAGCAGGCTAAGAATTGATTTTGATGCTGATATACATTGATGGTGATGTGTTTCTGATCGATTTTTGTACAACTTCCAAATGTACATGACGCTATCACTGCGCAGAATATATAATTTATACACAGAAGCGTACGCGCAAACACAGATATACTCGTTCTGATGTACCCGCGTACGTTGAACATTTTATTTCCATATTTATGTGTGTGAACAAGCAAATTATTGCATAGTGTACAATAAGTTGCATGAATGACATATGAAAGACAGATAACGTAATTCACGGATTAATATCAAAGTTTTATTACACAAGCGGTCAATAGATGAGAGACAACCTTGATGCAGTAGGTACAGGATAAAACGTGATTTACCCATGCACCCACCAGTGGTTGGAGCCGGTGGGCACAAGGGTCGCGATTGGATTTCGGGTTCCGGTGGATTTCCCAAAAAAAATCTTTCTTACAAACAATGTCCTGAGAATTACTAACTCGACAAAAAAATCAGCCCAATCGGTCGAGCCATTCTCAAGTGTTCATCTTTTTTATCTATATAGAAAAAGAAGAAGATAGAAGATTCCAAAAAATGTCACTTTGATATGCGGTACGGCCCACTGATCATAAAACTGTCACCATAGAAAAACTTCTTAACTTTGTATAAATATTCAAATCATTGCCAACAGAATATAATTGATTTTTTAACTGTGTTGATGGTTTTGGATATTAATTGATTTTTTTTTTTGTATTTTTAACCAAACCATATATCTTAGCGTACTTTTCTTTTTTTATTGCATAAAGTGATGAAACGAGCAAAACGTTCACCTGATGGTAAGTGCAACGTCTGCCCACAACAAATGCTGTGCCACCCAGAAAATTTCTGTGTGACACTACTCTGTGCCCATCACCCTGAGACATAGGTTCATAAGTCTCATATGCCCAGTGATTACGCTAGCTCACAGTGCCCTTCAAACCGAAATACAGTAATACTGCTTCACGGTAGAATAACTGGCCCTGGGGTGGTACCTACCTGGACGGACTCCTGCATAGGAATCCTTCCACCAGTAAAAACGTAGTTAATTAAAAACCCTATTTTAAATTAATTAATAACTGTAGTTACAACTATAATGTAATTACCAGCTGAATGTTGGATTTGTAATTTTAAATGAAGGTCTTTGTAAACAGTATATATTTGTAACAGCGAGCCGTGCTTCGTGAATATCTAGTACCTATATGTACATGAAATTGAGATAAAACACCAAAAATGTATGCTTTTCTAAAGAGTAATTTGAGTCACTCACGAAATGTCCCCGATTTTACGGCATTTCGCTTTGGCAGTTTTACTATTCACTGCAGTTATTATTCAACATTATTTTTTTTTCATACAGACGATAAAAGAAGACTATTTTTGGAAAAAATGTCTGAAATAGCTCACTCTTGAACCAAAAAAAACAGTTGAGGCTTGTAAACGTAGATATAATGCTTATTTCATATTATTTATGTATGCGTTACCGCAATGAACCATAACGTTTACCCAAAGGACTGATGTAATTGCTCTCAACATTCATTAATACCTTTGTTCTCTAACGCTAACTCCAAGCGCGATGTTTACAAGCATTGCGAATGCAATGCTTCAATGCAATGCAATCGCAATGCTTTGTATTCGCAGACATATATTTCAACTTCAACGACTATAAAGAGCAAAAGTTAATCGATACGTCCTTCAAGCCGGAGCACACATTTTTATTTATTTATTTAAACACCACTGCTTCATGGCGGAATAACTGGCCCTGGGATGGCCCTGGGGTGGCCCTGGGGTGGCCCTGGGGCGAGCGGTAGTAACCTAGACAGATTCCTTGCATAGGAATCTTACCACCAGCTTCTGATTGGAAAAACCTCTTATCGCGATGAAACTACCCGATCAACACTTTTCTTTCAAAATCTAATAACGCCCCCGCTAGAAAGTAGAGGTGACGGGTAGCGAACCACGTTGTCGCCATTTTGGTAGGAGCCGAATAAAATCTTACTCTCCATTCCGTTCCCACGAGCAGCATAGTGAAAAGTATTATCCTGCATGAATAAAAGCTGTCCGTACAATAACTAATTGTTTCTGATGTTGCATCCTTAAGCTTCACTAATACTTGTACGGTAAACACATAAAAAGGAAGTAAAAACAACAAAGAAAGCCCCATTCATTCCAATCGACTTACTTTCACGCCTTATAGTCTCTCAAGTTAAATGTCGATTGATCCCTATCGTACTAATAAAAGCTTTTTGCTTGGGGCAGGTGCGTATAAAAAGCTCGCTAAGAGGGGAATATAAGCTGTAGGGAGCTTTATTCCTTACACAATTCAGTTACTCGTTTTATTGTAATAAATTATAACAAATAAAAATTATAACAAGTTTTCATTGTGGTGGCGGCTTAAGAGAATCTACCGCCCATCTCATCCCGTGGGTGTCACAAAAGTCGACAGAGGGAAAATAAAAACCAGAACATGGGTAGCAGCAATTTCCTGGGACATCTGAATAAATAAACTGCGATGGCCAAGCATGGCAACTATGGCAAACTTTTGTAGCAATTAATGATGATGATGACGATACCAAATTTTTATTATAACCTAAAGACTAACGAGTATGTATAAATTCTTATGGTATTATTAAAAATGTGAAAGTTTGTATGTTTGTTGTTCAATCACGCTAAAACGGTTGAAGGTATTTTAATGAAATTTGGCATGGAATTAAATTTTGTCAAGTAAATATTTTTAGCAATGTTACGAGTATAACTTGTGTTTATTCATTGAATTTTTTTATGTGAGACACTGACGAGTCGAGTAAAATGTTTACCTAATAGTGAGTGCAACGTCTGCCCATAACAAATGCTGTGTCACCCAGAACATTTCTGTGTGGCACCACAGTGCGCCCGTTCCAATGTGACATTGGTTCTTAAGTCTCATGCCCAGTAATTACACTAGCTCTCAGTGCTCTTCACAGCGAAACAGTAATGCTTGCATATTACTGCTTCACGGCAGAATAACTGGCCCTTGCGGTGGTACCTATCTGAATAAATTATTGCATAAGAATACCACCAGAGCACTTTAGACATAGCTACATGAATTTTCGGATCATATCAGTTTCTTCAATCGTTGTCAATATTAGTTACTTACTTACTTTATCTTTATCATAAAGATGAAGACTACGAACATGAGCGGAAACATGCCTACCATTTCATATTTCATGCGATGGACTCTATGGCGACTTCGTTGGCTGGTGCTCAGACTATCTGAGTTCTACTGACTACGTCACAGGTCCTAGGTTCGAATACCATCCGGAGCCAACATTTGTGCAAAAACTGAAATTATTGGTTTTCCTGTCCGGTTGCGTTATGATTGTTTCCGTGTATCTGGCTAGCACTTCATCCTAACCTATCTCCGATCTTATCGCATGGGAATTACATCTGCCGCGGGTAGGCAGCAGACAAGTGAGTTCTAAATTGCAATAATCGAACATTTACGTCAATACCAGAATGCAGATCAGCAATATTTATATTTTAAATTCAGTCGTAATTTCCAAATCCATCGCAGTCGTTATTTTCTGGCTAATTGCTGTCCAGCTACGGACCCGGTGTTTGGCCTATCGGCTGGCTTTCACCTGACTTCTACCGCGAGATGAAGTGACTGATAAGTATTAATTATACGAAACCGATCTAATAATTGTGAAATTATATTAATCAATCAAACGGTTGTGTAAATTCAGTGTTTGCATTATACACCTGCATACCTGCGCAGCTGATGCTTAAGGCAGTAGTTGGAAGTTTGAATTTTGGAAGATAAAGAAAGATATCTTGTTTGAAGTTCTCATTGTATTGTGAGTGAGCCACTATTTGACCAGAGTCACTTTTGGCATTAAGTGGTGAGAGAAATGGTAGTCACGCTGGCCCGGAAATTGCCTATTGCACGATTCATGGCGCGAAGCGGCGTGAAATAGTGCTTTATACCTAACATGTCAAGCGATTCGCCGGCCTCTATTACACTTATATTGCACTTATATGCTAATTTAATTAGAGTCATATCAAGAAAACACTTTAATACATTCATTCTGTCTGGGTCTAGTTGTGTTGTGCATGTGTGTAAAACGCACCCACGATACAGCAGAAATCTTACTATTTCGTGGGCACATCCTTTTTTTTAAACAAAAAGAAAAGAAAGAAATACAAAATCGTATAAAGGAACCATAGAATATAGAGCGATTTCAGTATTTGTTACATCGCCAAAACATTTAAATTTATAGGTTGCACGTTTCCACTTCATATATACTCGTATTTACTAAAAACCTTGCACAGACAGCTTCTATCAAGCAAAAAAATATTTTCACGTAAATAATCACTTCAACACCCATCACAATGCTTAATTATTATATTAGCTTTGAATCCTTCCCTTTTTATCCTTCTTATGATCCTGAAAAGCTGTAAAGTAGACAAGCAAAAGGTTCACAAAACGAGACGTATTCCTTACGATCCGTCCAAATAAGCTACGAATAGAAAATCAAAACCGTTCCTGTGACTGATGGACATCAGTAGCTCATAGATGACTTCTAAAAGTTGTGAAGCGCAGTGTGTTAAGAAAAACGAATATTATCTGTTACCAATAACTGTTAGTTGAATATAGAAACCGGGCATAAGACAAGTTCATGATGAATTAGAAGGGTAGTATTAACTAGCGTATGTAAGATAATAATAATTAATCAACCGATGTTTTCTCTAACAATATTACTGTAAATTGTATATGAATACGTATTTTTATTATTCTTGGTCAATACATCGTAACACCAGTGATGACATACGGAACCGAGATATCGTCCTTCACTGTAGACCGCATGTCAGGTCAGAGTTACTAAGCGAGCTGTGGAAAGGGCTATGTTCGGAGTTTCTCTGCGTGATTAAATCCGTAACGATGATATCCGCAGCAGAATCAGAGTAACCTACATAGCCCAAGGATTAGCAGGCTGAAGTGGTAATGAGCTGGCCATATAGCTCGTAGAATCGATAACCGTTGTGAAAGAATGATTCTCGAATGGCGACCTCGTATCGGAAATCGTGGTGTAGGGTATGTAGGGAGATACTAGATGAAGCGACGATCTGCACGGTTTTGCGGGAAATCGATGGATGCAGGTGGCTTAGAGCTGTGTTTTGTGGCAATTTATGAGAGAGGCCTATGTTCAACAGTGATAGTCCACTGAAATGATGATGATGACATTGTAACGTGTATGATGTGTGTTGAATATTAAATAAATGCGGATATTATGATCCTTGAACATCTCAAAATGAGATAAGATCTGAGGTAAGATATATAACTTAAAGGTAGGTTTATAACAGTTACAACACACTACATGCTTCCTAACAACATTACAGATCTCAATGTTGCGCAGGGAAAGTACAGGGAACACAGAGTTCAAATTTTCATATAATATTTTATTATATATAATTTATTAATTAATAATTTCCTATTTAATAGATTCTCCTTAACTCCTAAGCTTTTCAATTTATAATGTAAAATATGTCTAAGTAGTAAGTAAGAATATGTAAAAGGTATATTGAAAAATACAGATGCTACATTTCGATATAAACTTAACAGATAATACCTATTGTAAATCGGCCCATAACAAATACTGAGTCACCCAGAATATTTCTATGTGTGCACCACACTGTGCCTGTCCCTCTGAAACAACATTTCTCAATCCCATATTCCCAGTAATTATACCAGCTCTCAGTGCCCTTCACACCGAAACACAGTAATATTTACACAATACTCACTACTACAGCCGTGTGGTGGCGGCTTAAGAGAATCTACAACCCCATCTCATCCCGTGGGTGTCTTAAAGGCGACCGAGGGAAAATTAAAACCAGATGAAAGGCAGCAGCATCTTTCTGGAACATTTATTTATTTATTTATTTAATCTTTTTGACCATAAAAGTAAAGGTACCTTTGGGATAGCAGAATAATTCAATGGCGGTACAAAAAAATGACAAAGATATATAAACAGTTTACACTTAAGAAAAAAAAATAAAAAAATTATCCACATGCACATATATACATACATAAAATAAACAAACACAAACATAAAACAAACACACATATACATATACCTACATATATGTTCACACATGCACAAATACAAAGCTATGATAATACAATGTGTTAAGAAAGAGACTTTTTATTATAAATATACTTACGGAACCTATGTTTAAAAGTTCATTTGCTTGTAGGTGTCCTAACGTCATCAGGAAGTTCGTTCCTAAGTCTAGCAGCAGTATACGAGTTGGACATAAAACCAGAATGGTGAAGTTTATCTTATAAAATTAAGTGCGTGGCAACTACGGCAAAATCCCCCCTAAAATGAGAGCTGCAAACTGTTGTGGCAATCTATGTAGGAAACATATGTTCGGCAGTGGACTGGTGATAGGCTGAAATGATGATGATGATGACACACTACTGCTTCATGGCCCTGCGGTTTTGCCTACTTAGACGTATTCCTGCATAGGAATCCTACCACTCAGTAAAACTAGTGTTTATTCCTTGTATTTCCATTACATACGATTACGTCTCTTCTCTTAGTAAGTATCGCTGATTTTATCTACATAACATTACCCATATATGTTTAAAGATCAAAGTTAAGATTTTTATTTGTGTTCACATTTGGGCGAAAGAAGCCTTAAAGATAAAAAATATGTATGTACGCAGTCGTCCGCAAAATTGAGAGTAAAGTTTACTAATAAGAAAACATAAAACATGAAAATATCCAGTGTTTTTCGTTTAAGAAATATTTGCTTCGAGCAAGAATTACTGAAAGAACATTCCGTTCATTTCTCATAAAAAAGCAGAATTACTACTGTAATATTTTTCCTTCCTTCGGAGCAGTAATGTGACCCTTGCAAGGTTTTTGTTATTAAGTTATTGTTAGACAATTACTCAACCTTACTTCTATTTGGAGAGTTGTTTTGAATGTATTGCAAATACATGGTGGTTACGTATGAGAAGCTAACATTCCACCTCATTCCGATGGGAGAGGACACGTTTCTGTTAGATGGGCACTTTAAACTATTATAATCTGACTTCTGTAAGTGCCGCAAGTCCCGGCTTCAAATCCCAGCCGGAAAAAAAAATTCGGACAAACACAAACCGTTGGTTTTAAAGTCTGGTTGTGTTGTGCATGTGAAATAGAAATACTTACGTGTATATTAAAACAATTAATAATCAGACATGAAGTAACAAACTGATGAACATCTTTTATCGTCGTTTTTAGGAAGTATTTTAAATAAATTTTATTGAAAATAATCAAATTGAAAAAAAACTGTATTGTGAGAACACAGACAATGTTGTAAATTCTAGACTATTCGCATTTTTTTGTCTGTCTGTCTGTCTTTTTTTGACATTGACTTCCCACGGGATTGTTAAAAAACCTAAATACATACAGACGAAGTCGCGGGGATCGCGTACCTGACTTCTGCGCCACCGGTCCTCGGTTCGATTCTTAGCCGGAAGTAACATTTGTGCAAAAACACAAATTGTTGCTTTTCGGGTCTGGTTATGATGTGCATGTGAAATGTATGTTTGTAAAACGCACCCACGATACAGGAGAAAATCCTACTCTGGGGCTTCGTTTTTATAGAAAAAAAAAACATTTTAGCAGCGATTCCACTCGGACGGTTTGCTGATAGTGACAGCTCCTGTACGGAGATGGGTACAATCTCTGTACAAGCACTCTACAGTTATCAATGAAAAGTACCCGCCCCAATTCGTTAATGTCTCAAAAACGATGTTCGCATGCAAAAGTTAACCGATCTAAACGATGGTGTCTCTCAAGTTTTAGAGCTTTGGCCGGTACATACAAACCACCCACTTCTTTCAATCTTCTGCGAACTGTTCGCTCGCTCACTCACACTCCTCGCACGACTTCAAGCTCAATTCGAGCCTACACAGCCGTTACCCGCGTGTTCCTGCGTGCTCGAAGTTGTAGAAAACGTTAATCCCTCGAAGTGCACTTTTTTTTACAATGGCCCCTTCTACTCTCAAGAGTGAAATTAATTGCTGCAGTCTGGCAGCAATAGATCTGTACGTATGACCATTTCTTCGCATTTCATCTGCCCTAATAATCACTGGTGGTGTTAAATCGGGCATATTTAGTTTATTTCAACTAAGGTGCCTATTATTGACACGAAGAAAATAACTTTTACTAATAAAATTAAGAATTTATCGAATTTATACAACTTTCAAATTTCTCCTCAGACCGAGCTCGAACCACTAACAAATCAGTATTACCGGTAAACAGAAACAAATCGCTGAAAAAAATGACAGTCGCCTTATGTTTCATTTTTAAATTAAAGTTCTAAATGAAAAGGTGACATAACTGGCCAGTCTTTTATAAAATATTATAAAAATAATGTTTTTTTTGTGTTCCACTAATTCTACGGGTGTGTGTATAAAGTCAACATCCCATTACATTTTGATAAACATCAGATAATGAAAATTTATGGAATGCCTTTACTTAATATTTTATTTTAATGGATAAAGTGACTTCACCTGATGGTATGTGCAACGTCTGCCCATAACAAAGGCAGTGTCATCCAGAAAATTACTGCGTGACACCACACTGCGCCACTGTTCTTAAATCTCATTTATCCAGTGATTACATAATAAATTCTGATTACACGATAAATTTCGCATACACAAACACCCAGGCCTGGGACGACTATCTGTAGGGTATATAACAGTTTGTGCCTTGTGGGAATCGAACTTGGGACTCAAAGCGCAGAAGATTATCGCTAAGCCACTGCGCTGACCGAGCCGACTACTAAAATTATAATACTGAATTATGAAACTATACAATGATAATCTGGCTTCTTATACCATATCTGCAAATGGAAAAAGATGATATTGACAAAAGTGAGTAACCCGAAGTACAATACGTGCTCAAGCTGTAATATGAGGGGTTACTTAGAAGCGCACTTAGAAGAAAAACTTTTTCCTTTTCTAAAAGTATTGTGTTATACTTTTATGCCGATAATATAAAAACTTACTGTCTGCGTTTCGATTTGCTAAAATATGGTCGGGCTGTGTTGTCATGAGAAATGTACTCGTATATCTGTAAAACGCACCCACGATACAAGAGAAATCCTACAGCGAGGCTTCGTTTTCTTAAAAAAAAACTTCAATATCTATTTGTTAATTTTCTGCAAATAATTGCTTCAGTAAGATATATAGGGAGAGTATCTACAGAAATAAATTAAATTGAATTGTCTGTTTGTAATTACAAAATAACAGCTTTTTACTCAATGCTTATGATAATTCATACGATACTTTCAAAAATTAAAAATTGTTGTTTCTTATGTTAAATTATTTTTTATCTTTCTTAATTTTCTTTATCTGTCTGTCTTATTTTGACTTTGACTTCCCACTGGATTATTAAAAATCCTAAATACATACAGATTTTGCTGATAGTGACAGCGCCTGTACAAGGCCGCAGGTCCTGGGTTCGAATCCCAGCCAGAGCCAACATTTGTGCTAAAACATAAATTGTTGGTTTTCGGGTCTGGTTGTGTTGTGATTGTCCCCATGTTTCTGACACTGCATCCTAGCCTACCTCCGATCTTATTGCATCAGCGTTACATCGGGCGCGGGTAGGTTGGATCGATAGATCGGACACTTGTGGCACTATAATATCTCCTGCGCTCTCTCTCGATGGCTCTCGGCAGTAGTCGGCAGTTGTCGCCGTGGTCGAAATCGGCTAGGAGAACATCATCCTCTGACATATTTTAAGTTAAGTGATATTGACATTATGGTTGAAATGATGTTAGTATTAGACAAAAGAATATTAGTTAAAATTGATAAAAACTTACATGCCAATAATGGCAAAATATGTGATACCATTTAAATAATTTCCCACCACTTAATATACCTATACATTAATTCATTTATCTGTATTCATGTTAATGCAAAGAAATGAATAAATAGAATGAATACTATTATGGATTTCCTCATAGCTCTCATTTTGGTGAGGATTTTGCCATAGTTGCCACGCTCGGCAGGCGGGTTGGCAACCACAGTTGTTTTTCCTTGGTGTTCCAGGAAGACGCTACTGCGAGATGAGGTGGTAGATATACCTACGACCGCCACCACATTGAGAGTAAACGGTACTAATATTTAAGTATGAAAATTTGGAGCTTCGTTATGTCAACAAAAAATATTGCTTCTCGGCTTATTTCGATATATTGTTTCAGTGATGTAATTGCTGTTAGCCTTTTTTGGCTTTTACAGCTTCATCGGATACTGTGCTCACGGGCCAGGGGCCCGCGTGCCAGGTTTGGTTTGACTCAAACATAAATACATAAATAAATTCCTACAATAACCTCGAAATTCGGGCTCTCGCGTCTGCTGCGTGCTTGCGCGATTTAGAATATCTCAAAATGATTTTAAGTCGTCTAATGACCGTCCGAGGGAGGCTGCGGGCCTTCATTCGGACTGTCGACTTGTGTCGGTAACTCTGGGCTGTGAGAACCGCGCTGGAACACGGGTGTATCATGTGTACGCGATGTGATTGTCGACTGCTGCGCGCCGCTCTCTACGGCGGTCGCGCGTCGTGGTGCGTGTTATATTAAAGATATTAACTGTGTGTACAGTGTAGCCTGGATCGTGACTGACCGTATCATAGTCAGGGAGTTATCCTGTTCAGGGAGTGCTAATTTCGAACACTGATGATCTGGCTGTCATTCGAAACTAGGACCCGCAGCTCAAGTCAGGGTCTCTTGAGACATGACTGGAAAACGAAAAATTTATGAATTGTATACATTTACTTGATTACGATTACCCAATGTTCGCCTCGACTTTATTGCAGATGACTTGAATAATTGATAAATATAGGATTTCATTTTTTTTAATTTTACTATTACTTATGATTATTAATACTTCTTTAATTTATTTTTAGTTTCTCTAATTTAAGATTGATCTATTATATATTTTAAAACTTACCATTGCTTCGAAATAAACTAAAAACTAAAACTTAAAAACCTAAATTTCAAAGTAGTTCATAAAAAAAAAATTTTAAAAAGTTATAAAATATTTTTCGTCTAGACCTATTTCAAATACACCACTATTCTATCAGCTATGAATCCCATAAATTTCATTGAGCTGTCTCTACGGCAAATTTAATCCTTGAATTTCACATTTAAAGTGCTTAAGTATGAAATTCAAGTTTTTATATGTGTTAGTAAATTAGAAAAGCCTAGTCACTAAAAATAACTGTTAATATCGCGTTTATTTATCGAAATAATTGAAAAACATTTATTGAATGATTATTATAAGCTTTGCTATATAATAATGTCGTTTCATGTATTATAAACGTTCATTAATTTTATAATGCAATAAATATAAATAGATTTTTGTAACGATTAAAATACGTTTATTGCCATTGGAATGACAGTTATTTTAGTAATTATCACTTTTTTTTATATAATTGTATTTTCAGTGTTCTACGTATTCTATTGTTCTATTATTTTATTATTGGTTTTGACTGTGATTTCTAAAAAAATAAATAAAGATTTAATCAGGTAGAAAGGTTTCCGATGAAATCTGATTTATCATACCTAGGTGTTGAAACATACCAAATACTTTGTCATTTAAGAATCACTTAATGCTTTGTTAATAACATTTTAAAATGATAACCTTAGAAGGTTAGATTATTTTTTGCGGTGATATTTCATCATCATCATCGTCATTGCAGCCTATAAGTAGTCCACTGCTGAACATAGGCCTCCCCCATAGATTGCCACAAATGTTGCCATGCTTGCTAAGCGGGTTGGCAACCGCAGTTTATTTATTCAGATGTTCCAGAAAGACGCTGCTCCCCATATCCTGGTTTTTATTATCCCTCTGTCGACTTTTGCGACATCCCATGGGATGGGATGGGGTGGTAGATTCTCTTAAGCCGCCACAAAACGACGGAAAATTACACTAGAAAGTCATCATTCCAAATCATCAAGTAAATTCTGTTCAACTTATGTTTATAGAAAGTTGAATAATGTTAGCATTTCTGTGCTAAAGTAATTTTTTTAACTTTAAATTCACATTCTGTCAATACTTTCCCTTTTTAATTGCTCCAACAATAGTATTCGTTATTGGTCAACATACGAATTATTGAGTTCTAGGTTCGAATCTCAGCCAAGCTAATATTTTATACAGCATACAAAAGTTTCTTTCGGGATTTATTGTTTTTATTTTTTTATTTGATAAAAGTGACGGAACGAACAGAACGTTCACCTCATGGTAAGTGCAAAGTATGCCCATAACAATGGCTGTGTCACCCAGAACATTTCTGCGTGACACAACACTGCGCCCGTCAACCTGAGACATCAGTTCTTAAGTCGCATATGCCCAGTGATTACACTAGCCCTCAGTGCCCTTCAAATCGAAACATCAATTCTGCCGTGAAGCGGCAATGTGAAACATTACTGCTTCACGGCAGAATAACTGGCCCTGGGGTGGTACCTACCTAGACGGATTCCTGTATAAGAATCCTATCCTATATCCTATCTTATATCCTATCCACCTGATATTTTTTCTGATTCTTTGGATCCGTACGTATCATTTGCGTCAAAATTTAGATAAATGATATCTTAGTATTTTCAGTAACAGTCATATATCTAAGTAGCGGACATATTCTAGTCTTTACTAAAAACATAGATGAAATCAATTAGAGAGATCTTTTTATTATCGTAACTTGTTATTACATTGAAAACAAAATTATTGGCACCAAATATTGACTAACTCATAACAGGTTTAGTTAGGTTAAATCCATACATCGTAGGACACATCTTAATAAAAATTTGTCGTAGCTCACTAATATAATTATCGCACTGAAAGGAATTAAGCAAGCGGTAATTAATTACATACAGTTGTGAGTGAGTTATACGCTGCAATTGTCATTTATTACGGTACATGCACATTGCAATAGTATATTAGATTATGTGACACTACATTAGATCATTTAATGCAATATGGAAAGTGGAAACAAAGGTGTCAAATAAGCCGGAAGAGGTTTTGATGAATCCTTTTACTAAAATTATTTTACAACGATTCCCAACTTAAAGGTTGAATTCAATCCTTTCACGAAACATGTGCTTTGATATTTCGATTATAATCATGATTAAAATACTATGTTTGGCTTCTTTATCGTTATATGATAAGAACTTTTAAAGCTCTAAATTATAAATAATCGTATTCCTAACAGAATGAAGCATTCTCCACTTTAAAATTTTTCTTTGAGTTAGAGGGTTTTTCTTTTTGGGTTAGAAAACTTAACATGCCATTTAATGTTGATGTCCTTCTGAAGAAAATTTCTTAATGCTGTTGGAAGCTATCAACTGCGTAAAAGATATCATATCATATGCCAGAAATTGAGGCGCAAACACAGTGGGCCTCACTTGTCGTTTACTGCCCGCGCCCGATGTAACGCTTACGCAATAAAATAGGCTAGGATTCAGTTTCACTCCCGAACGGGTTCTCCCACTCGAATAGGTTCTCGCCTTGTCGTGGCGGGAGGGCTTAGTAACCGTGGCGGGGGGGCTTAGTAACCGTGGCAAGGTCTAGGTCACCCACGGTGAAGCTAAGAGGAACCCGGTCGGCCTGTGGCACCAGGCTGACCCAAGGCGGTCACTCCGAGTGGGCAAGCAAGCCCGCTCTGGATGCGAACAGAGGGACTGCTGAGGTGAGCAGTGCGCTGCCCTCTGCAGCCGAGGTAGTTGCGGGAAAACGGGAGTGTAGGTGTAGCGTTGCCTCTCTCCCTATCCTCCGCGGCTTTGGCTGGGCCGTACCGTCGATGCGGTGATGGTGGAATGACGCAGGTTTAGATACACGTGGACAATAACTACACAACCAAAGCCCAAAAACCTTCATTTTGTGTTTTTGCACAGATGTTAGCTCTGACTGGTTCGGACCCAGAACCCACAGCATAGAAGTCTGAATTATTATTCGACGTTTTTTTTCTTTTGTGATATAATCACACACAGGTACAGGACCGTAACAGATAACTAGGTTGACCCGACAGGGGTAAGATCACGCTCTTAAAGAATAAAGCGAAAAGTAGTAACGTAACGTTGCTACAAGGCATTCTCTCTTAAAAAGTTACGTGAAAAGTAACTGCCTCGTTACATAGGTACCATCGCAGTGTTAATTATTCTGCCGTAAATCCCTTGTACGCAAACACCACTATGTTTCGGTTTAAAGGCCACTACAGCCTGCAGCTGTATGGAATACGAGATTTACGAACCGATTGTCATGGTAACAAGCGCAGTGCAGTGGTCCATAGGAATTTTGAACGCATAGTTCTGGGTCGTTATGGATAGGCATTGCACTTACACTCAGTAAGAACAACTAGCTCGTCTCGTCAGTTACTTCCATTAAAAAAACATAAGGCGGAGTGCGCTATTCCAGTGAAACGTAATAGTTTTATGGTGTTACTGTAGGTAGCTAGTCTGTGACACCGTGGTTCTTCATTTCTTGACATTTATATGCCAAACCTAATATGCAACCCAGTGTGCTTTTAACACGTAAAATATTTATAATGTATATTCTTTTATAAATAATTGTTATAATTTACAGAAAGCGCTACATACATCCGACGCGGTTGAGTAACTCTGCTAGTGAAATTGATTTAATTTGTAGTTGTTCACACTGAATAACAATCCAAACTTCGTTAACACGATTAACACCCGAGTAAAATTTAGTTACTGTGTAATTACGAAGCATTTGTCTACGTGATATCAGTTTTAGACAACGGAACGAAATACATTTATAATATTAATTACTATTGTATTTATTAAAACTATCACGAGTCCACTGTTGAACATAGGCCTCCCCCATAGATTGCCACAAAAGTTTGTAGCTCACATTTTGGAGAATTCTGCCATAGACTGGGTGGCAACTGCATTTTATTTATACAGATGTTCCAGGAAAATGTTGCTGCCCATATTCTGGTTTTAATTTTCGTTCTGTCGACTTTTACGATACCCACGGTTTGAGATGGGGTAGATTCTCTTAAGGCACACCCTTATAATTTTGTAAAGTGCAACATTTACGCGAATACTATACATTTAAATAAAACTAATTTTTACGGATTTTATATCGTTTAATTTTAACTATTTATAACCCCACGTTCTGAGGTGACAGATGTTCTGATGTCATAGTTAACCCGGGGTACCTTCAGTTTTAATTTTTTTTTGTTCCGATCTACGCACAAAAAGCTAACTGTGTCTTGAAGTCTTGCAGTGGTATGTTTGGTTTTTGATTTAATTTTATTAATTATTGGATCCCTAGCCGGTGGTAATACCCTAACCATCTTCTCTATTGAAATAAGAATGTTTTTTGATTTCAAAATTCAGTAAAAAATAGTTTTATTTAAAAGTGCAACATGTTGCATTTTGATTTAAGTTGAACTTTAATGTGAGCTTAAATACATCAGCTGCAGGACAGAAGTGACCAGTTCATTGTCACTTCAGTTAACAAATATGGATAGCTATGTCAGTGACGCTGCTGCTCCGGTGGATTTGTTAATTATGAATCTTATCCACCAAAGAAACCCCGAGCTAACTCGAGTGCAAATAGTCATTTTCCGTTACTCTCTGAGTTACTTTGAGGATGTGGAGTATTCACACCGTAACCACGTTCGGCACCAAAAGAAAGTACAGGTAGGACGCATTGGTCGATGAATTGCTTGTCCAGACTTAGCAGTATGGGCCATGAGAAAACCTGACGAAGTTTCCTAAATGCTAGCTAACCCAAGTCCGTACTCCTATCGTCTCCTACTGGTGGTAGGATTCCTATGCAGGAATCCGTCTAGGTAGGTCCCATCCTAGGACCAGTTATTCTGCCGTGAAGCAGTAGTGTGCAAACATTACTGTGTTTCGGTTTGATGGGCACTGTGAGCAAGCGTAATCACTGGGCATATGAGACTTAAGAACTTATGTCTCAGGGTGATGGACACAGTGTGTCACACAGAAATTTTCTGAGTGATACAGCATTTGTTATAGGCAGACGTTGCACTTACCATCAGGTGAACGTTTTGCTCGTTTCAGCACGTTATCCAATAAAAAAAAATCGACTTCTTGATCTTGCTACACAATAACATTTAGTTCCATTTCCTTTGAGTTTCACCTTTAATGAAGAAGGTAAATTACTTTGCTAAGATCCGCATGCAAAATATAAAAATGGTGTATATTACCTAGTTTTTTGAAGAGCACCACCCGCCCTCCCTCAGCAGCGTGCACAAGCAAACTAACACCGCCACCAGGAACCGCCACCAGGTACCCTCCACCAACCACTACAATACCACCACTAGATAATATACACCACCGAAGTCGAGAACACGACACGTGTTTCGCCCCAAAACGAGGCATTATCAAGCGTCATAGACTCTACGACAGACGGCATATTTTGCATGCGGATCTTAGCAAAGTAATTTACCTTACTTCATTATAATGGATTTCCGCAAAGTAACGCCTGATTCTATTAATTTCACCTTTAAATCAATAAGGTTTTATTACGTATATCATTTCATCCATAATGTCTTCGACAGGTTTCAAATTTGGGGGTAAAATTTTACGAGGGGTAATTAAAATCGCAACCGTTAGCAATTCTAGAGACTTTCTTGCATTGACTGAGATAAAATTGAGCGACGTAAATATGTTCGTAAATTTTTTATCGACCATTACTTATACAAGGAAGACGATGTAAACTGATATTCTATTTTTCTTTTTTTTTTCTTTTAAAATGCCTAACGCTTACCCGCCCTCTCACAGGCAAAGACCCTGACCACGATGCGGTCAGTCACGATCCAGGCTACACTGTACACACAGTTAATAGCTTTAATACAAGTATAACACGCACCACGACGCGCAACCGCCGTAGAGAGCGGCGCGCTGCAGTCGACAATCACACGCGTACACACGATACACTCGTGTTCCAGGGCGGTTGTCACCGCTCAGAGTTACCGACACACGAGTCGACAGTCTGAATGGAGGCCCGCAGCCTCCCTCGGACGGTCATTAGATGACTTAAAATCATTTTGAGATATTCTAAATCGCGCAAGCACGCAGCGAACGCGACAGTCCTAATTTCGAGGTTTTTGTAGGAGTTTATTTATCTATTTATTTATTTATTTATTCTTTATGTACACTATGTTATTAATATTAAATCTAATTATAAGTAATTAATGTAACTAATGCGAGCTTAACTCCAAAAAAGACTTTTCTTCCAGCAAACCTTGGAGTGAAGAGGATAGCTGATGTGTGCGGGTTAAAGTGTACGAAGAACCAACAGACAAAAAAGAGAGAAAAAAAGTAAAAGTCTTTGTACTTAACATTAAATATATATAACTTATAATTGATAACATATATACATATATTTGGTACATACCTAAACAAACACATTCACACAAATATACATACATATAATAATATACTTACATATTAAATATACATACAAACATGCTAAACAAGTATACAAATAGACCATATTTTAATAAATATTAAAATGATTGAATAAATCTAATGCTATGCAGTGAGAAAGTGGTTAAAAACACTTTTTTTAAAAATTCCTAACGAATGACTTGCACGCATTTCACGTGGAAGTGAATTCCACAATTTGGCTGCATACACAGTGAACGAGCTACCATAACTTTTTGTACTATGTTGAGGAATCTTCAATAGGAGCGAAGTTGTTGATCGACAGGACTTACTTCTGGGAATAAGGAACTCGAAACGTTCACGAAGATGAAAAGGATAGGAAGGATTATATAGTATATTGTACAGCATACAAAGAACATTCAAATCCCGTCGGCGACGTACTGAAAGCCATTTTAATTCAGCACGAAATTCAGAGACATGATCAAATTTCCTTAGGCCATATATGAAACATATGCATAAATTTTGAAGACGCTCTAATTTATTGCAAAGCTCCTCTGAAGCATCAATAAAACAAACGTCTGCATAATCGAGGTGAGGAAGGAGCAAGTCCGATGAAGCTGTAAAAGCTAAAAAGGGCTAACAACAATTACATCACGGAAATTATATATACAGGCAAAGACGGGTTATTTCGGATTTGCACCGACTAAGACCCCGTGGTGTTCCGCCTTCGCCGCATGTTCGTAGGGCACATCTCCGACCTCCCTGGCGCCGACCGTCTTCCGTCAGCGGTCCCCTCCTCGGGTCAGCACAACTCCTCCCCTCTCTCCTTTCTTCCATCACGACCTCACTCTCCAACGACTCACTCGACAACGTCCGCTATACGAACCCGTACTTCACTATTTTATACACACTAGGAACACTATACTATTTTAGTCTTCCTATACTTGACTACGATGTCGCTGTCGTGGGTTCGAGTCCCAGTTTAAGATCTGCTGGGCCGTTGATAGTGTCCGCTAGAAATCGGTAGTAGTCGTTTCGTTTCATTAACTGAATTGCGGCAGTTTCAGTTTTTTTGGATACTCCGTAGGCAACTAACCCTTACTAGTTTCGCCATGTCCTGTATGTGCGTCCGACCGCGGCTTAGCTTAGACTGTTAGTGCTACGAGTACAACAAACAGCTAGTAAAAAAACAGCGAGTAAATATAAGTTTATGAACCACGTAGGTTCGCAGTAGGTTTTGTAAATAATTTGTTATCCCAGAATAGCCCTTGCATAATATTTATAAATTTTAACGAAGACTATCATCAGTAACGGACAATAGTCAAATTAATACGTTACGCTGGTTATCAATCTTTGTTACAACCGCTTGTTTCTACACGCGGTGGTACTCAAATAGACAATATTTTCTCCAACATCCCTTGTGAAGTTGGATTTTTTAACTCCTTCTTCAGTTAGCTACGTTCCTTGAGGGCCCGTTTTTAGACGTTGTTTGCCGTTAAACCGTGAACTCAATTTTATTAATATGTTCAGAATATCAAACCAAAAGACTGTATAAGTCCAGCATATTGTGATGGGCAACTACGGAAACCTTCACTCCGTGTGGCCCGACACGCACTTTACCGGTTTTTTATATCATCGATCGACTGTGTTACCTATTCGGAAACAGCTCTAGTGAGGCAACTCTTCAGAAAAAAAAATATTTGTAATTTTTACATGTACTTTAAGCATTTTTTTATACTTACTTTATTTTACTACTATACTTTAGGTTACTAAAAAGGCGATGAGACGATAGTGTTTTTTTTTTCAGGTGACCCCACAGAGAATTATATATCATCTTAAATTAGAGTGGGACCTTTCTTTTATGTCATATATTGTTAAATTACTGTATACATCGTGACACTAAAAACGGAATATGTAATTTTGAACTTTATCCTGCGAGGGCGCAGGGATAAAGTTCAAACATTATTTATGTATAAAATGTTATGAAACAGCCGGAAAAATAAAACCCTAATGTAAGCACTGAACAACATTTTAAAAAAATCTTTGCGATTCCAATCTGATTTTATCGAATGTCATCAGTTCAAAGTTCTGAATTTCTAATTAAGGATTATTTTATCTTGAACTGACGTCATTTCCCTCTTCGTTAAAAAGATTATCTTTTTAACACAATTTTATTAAAGAAAAACAAACAAATTCTTGAAAAATTATATATTTGTAAAAAGAAAGATTTCTTGGAAAAAAAAATATTGAGAATGCACGGCAATTTTTTTTTTAAATGAAGGGATAACAACCAGCACAAGTTTGTTTATATAATCTATGATATGGACTATTGATAGGCTCAGATGATGATGATGATGATGATGATGAGACGTTACACTCACCAACAGGTGAACGATTTGCTAGTCACGTCACTTTCGTCCGTAATTTCAAAATATAGGTATATTTAAGGTTATCTACATTGATTATAATAATGTATCATGTTTTTAAATGTAGAAAATGAATAATTAACATATCAGCAATTTCCTACCGTTCATTATTTTACGCTTAAATATTTCGTTTTTATTTTTAATTACGCCACGCTATTGAAACATGGCTAAATAAGGAAGTGTTCAAAGGCAACCCCAATCAATGAAATGCCTCCATTCGCGTAATGAATTTTCACGTGTTACGCATTAAAATTAATAGACTTTATTCTCGTTTACTTTCATATGATACAACGTCAGAGGTAATCGTAAGGTAAGGTAAGGTATCAAATATAAAGAATAAACGACTTACATGTATAATTAGTACACTGTAACCGGTGAGTTCTACGTGGGGGTGCTGGGTTCAAAAAAAAACCCTCGCCCCAGCGCGACAAAAACTCCAGTTACAAAGATAAACTACTGTGTTGGTGTTACAGCGTGTTTCTTATTACAAAACGATGGACAAATAAAATGAATTAGTAGTTACAACTTTATTTAACTTGTCTGCACTCGGATGATTTTAATGCATAATATCACCAACACACAAGGTTATAAACCTTTATTAACCTAAATATGATAATTATTATAAATAATAATTATCATATTTTAGCTCAGTCGCAATCGGGCGATTGAGGTTCTAATTGTTAATTATGGCTAAGGATAAAAAAGGTTAATAAGATATGTTATGCCACCATATTCTACTCTAAAATTTACTTTTAAATGTTTCTCTATTTGATAACAATTAATTATTATTTCGCTACATTACAATATAAAGGGGTTAGCACCGACCTCACTCCGAAGAACTTTTCAGGATGCTACCTGCAGGTATCCATGCCACATATCTCAATGACACGTCAAATTTATGTTGCCGTAGCCCATGATACCTTAGCTCACGTTAAGATCTAGGCTCTAGCATTTTAAATCGTTCATAACTAAAATCGACCCATAACTATATCAATCCATAATTCAACCCGTCCAGCGAATTACTGGTGGTAGGATTCCTATGCAGGAATCCGACTAGGTAGGTACCACCTCAGGGCCAGTTATTCTGCCGTGAAGCAGTAGTGTGCAAACATTACTGTGTTTCGGTTTGAAGGGCACTGTGAGCAAGCGTAATCACTGGGCATATGAGACTTAAGAACTTATGTCTCAGGGTGATGGACACAGTGTGGTGTCACACAGAAATTTTCTGGGTGACAAAGCAACTGTTATGGGTACACGTTACACTTACCATCAGGTGAACGTTTTGCTCGTTTCATCACTTTATCCAAAAAAAAAAAAAAAGAATAGGACTGCAACCATTGCACATTGTCTGTGTATGGGGTGAACGGCAGCTTGATACTAAGCACTGAAATCACTGTATAAGACCAAGTGAGAAACAGCGTGATAAGGGAACGTTGTGGTGTAGTAGAAGATGTGACAAAGATGGAGAAAGTGATGCCTAGATGGTTTGGACACGTAGAGATGATGGATTAAAAGAGATTGGACGAAACAGGTTTGTGAGGCGAATGGGCTAGCCGGTCAGGGCGACGTAGGCGAACGTATCACCATCGTATTGATGTCGTTTTTAGGAAAAGCCGCGTCAAAGACCCAACGCAACCGCAACGGAATAGATTGTATGAAAACGCTAATGAAAGTAGAAGAAGCGAAAGATGTGGTCTCTGTCTACCGCAATGAGAAAAAGGCGTAACTATATTATCTATGTATTTATTAGATACTTACGCTAAGAGTTATGGTTCTTAGGAAACAAAAAATATACGACATTTTCGGCCCCGTTCCAAGAAATATGGCTCAGTTCTGTCACATCTAGTCAAAAATGTAGCTGTATGAGTATGTAGTAAGCAATTAATAAATAAACGACAAAGTGCATATTTTTTTCCAATCGACATCGGCCTGCTGTTTTAATGCGGTTTTGGCTCTTGTCGTAATTTGTGGTCGTTGGTTGCAATTAGTTTGTTCCAAACTATGGCTAGTGTTAACTACGAGTATGTCCGTCGCAACTAAATCAATTTTTCAATCTAAATTGTTTTAAAGAAACGAATTACCGCTTCAAAACTATTTTTTTAGTTTTACACAATTCTGCACTCCAAGGAAATTAACTGTATCATCGTTTCCGTCCAAAAATTTACTAAAGATTATTTCTAGATTTATCTCTTATACAGAAATGTGCTTGGAATGTTTTTACAGTTGTATCATAATCTATCATCATTCATATATGTATATATATATGTATTCATATATGTATGTATATATATATATATATATATATATATATATATATATATATATAGTAGTGCAAGCACTGTACATTTCCATTCCGTCAGCATTTTACCAACATTGCATAGTGTTAATAAAATATTATAAATCAGTTCACGTTCGGACAGCAATCGTTGTCATCGTCCATTTAACCTATTACAAATTTAGCAATTATTAATATAATAATATCATCAGCAAGAATCAACTCTTATCATTTTACATCAACTAAAGATTGTGGGAAGCAACCCGTACAACAACAAAAAAATACATTGAAATGAATTTACCATAGGTTATAGATAATAACTCTAGGATCAACTTAGACTATGTTTAATGGAGTTCATTTTAGCAGTTAGAAACAGTTATCGAAAATATAACACAGAATGCCCTCTGCGATATTGTAGCAGAACTCTTGACTATTGAAAACTTTAAAGGCCGTCATCTGTGATGTATGTTAGATAAGACTACAGCTAATTTAATATCGGACTTAGATCGCCCACGTAAAGTTGTATTTCAATAAGATTTTATACAGCGACATTTTTATGGAGTCTGTAGTAATTATTATTTATGTTTATACTTCACTTACAATTTTTTAATAACCTGTTTAAAGTGTCACGCGAACAAAGTCGCGGGTACAGCTCAATAGTTATACCAGATGCCCGTCAGTGTTCTAAATTCGATTGTACGAGTAGTTCATGTTTTTTTTAGTTTGAAGGTTACAGGTTACTAATAATTACTTAAACCTCAATGTTTACCTAATTATTTGTTGACAATATTTTAAATACTGTGTGCAACTGTTTGTCCAGGGACTATTACGTGTTTGACATTGGCAGGAACGAAAATAATGAATGTTTTATTTTATTCGATTTTTTTTATTTGATAAAGTGACGAAACGAGCAAAACGTTCACCTGATGGTAAGTGCAACGTCTGCCCATAAGAAATGCTATGTCACCCAGAACATTTCTGTGTGACACCACACTGTGTCCATCACCCTGAGACATAAGTTCTTAAGTCTCATATGCCCAGTGGTAACCGAAACACAGTAATGTTGGCACACTACTGCTTCACGGCAGAATAACTGGCTCTGAGGTGGTACCTACCTAGACGGATTAGCACTAGGCTGCATGGAATGCTACCAGAAGAATTTTAGATTCTTCTCTTTTCCACACAAACTTTAACTATGCCAAATCTCACACTCCTTGCTTAGATGTATGCTTAAAAACGGGGTACGTACAGTGGAAACATAAAAAGGAGTACAATTGAATCACATAGTTATCGTTTTATTTAAGACAAACTCTGTAGGAAAATGAACACAATGGATTATTTTGTGTAATTACTTCTGGTAAACGTATACAAAACATGTATTTAGAGACGGTAATATTTTAATAGTAACCCTACTCTTGAAAAAAATGTAAATATCCGTGCTCCATTTCTTCACATAAAATGTATACTTAAGAGCAGAACGTAAATAGTGAAGAGATATTTAAACAGCGAACAAGTCAGTTCATCGAAATAATTTCATCTGTCAAGTACGTTCTTTGTTTGCTAAATTTGTATAAATCACGATTTCTTTTAGGTTTACATCGTGAATTGTCAATCTACAATATTGATAAAAGGTACAGTATTGTCGTAATTGGTGATTTACGTCATATATGTCACTATTATCGTGTTTTATTATGTAATTCACACAATAAAATATAGACTTCTACGCCGCGGGTCTTGGGTTCGGATCCCAGTTAGAGCCAACATATATGCGAAAACACAGAAAAAAAATTGTTTGAAAAAAATGTGTGAAAAAAAAATTAATAATTGTTTATATACTGAGCGATTATTTAACTAGTTAGTAATATTTATGCTAATTCATATTCATTTATTTTTGTTATAATCAATTTGTTTGTTAACTTCCTACGGCTCAACCATACAACCGATCTTGAAAAAATTCCTCACAGAGATAGCTTGCATCCTGGAGACGGGCATACGATATTTTTATTCCGGAAAATCTAAGAGTTTACACTTTATCGTCACAATCCTAAGCCCACGCGGACTTAGTCGCTGATAGTTTACTACTTCAGCTAGCTTCTAATGTACACCTATAAGTTTCACTTCTGTCACGTGTACTGAGTTGTACCAGTTTCCTTTTTTAATATTGAAAATTTTCCGCTGTGAATGATAATATCGGCAATATTTAACGTCAAAAATACTGGTAATTGCTGATTTAAATGAATTGATATAGTAGCGTAGACAATAATAATAACTTCCCAGGTTAAATTAAATCAATAAAATATAATCACAAGGTTAAAAGTATTATCTTTTAACAGCTTTTGCCGAGGTGAAATTTTGTTTTTATAGTGATACTAGCTGATGCCCACGACTTCGCCCGCGTGGATATAAGTTTTTTAAATATCCTATTTGATTTTCCGGGATAAGAAGTATTCTATGTCCGTCCCCAGGATATAAGGTATCTCTGTTCCAAATTTCAGTCAAGAGCGGTTCAGCGTTTGAACCGTGAAAAGGTAACAAACAGATAGACTGACAGAGAGAGTTACTTTCGCATTTATTATACTAGAACGGATGCTTTAATAAATAACAATATTGATAGTATCGGCAACCTTTTTCCCGACTTAATTCACTAATAATACGTTTAATATATGTGGCATTGTGGTTAATGTACCTGACTTCTACGCCGCGGGTCGAAACACTAATTGTTGGTCTGATTGTGTTGCGCATGTGAAATGTATGTCTGTAAAACGCACCCACGATACAAGAGAAATCCTACTGTAGGGTATCGTTTTTTTTTAGAGATAAAAAGATATATATACATCTACTAAAAAAGGTAGGGCAATTTTAATACACATCAATATTTCGGATGAGATGCAGATCAGTGCAAACTCGCCATGGGCTTCATTTTATTCTATATATAAAATGATAAATTGTCAATCGCAGTATTTAGCTTCATTTAGGGATGTCGAGAAAAGTTATCAAGTACCATAATTCACAACACGTTAGCACTTTACAACTCCTGTTCAGATAAGTTAACCATTAACACTGTCATAAATTCCCACCATGGCTCTCAAATTGCAAATAAAAATTAATGTACTCCTATCATTAACATAATTCTCTCATATCGCCAAAAGGCTCGAAATCCGCAAAAAATGTACGAGTCGTAAAATTTTCCACCCAAAGTCGTTCAAAAGAGCTTATATAACAACGATGAATGGTCACAAAGGCTTGTAATTTTAGGTCCAGAAAAGCGAACGAAATTGTAACCCGATAAATTTTACTTCATACTACAAATGAAATAGAACAAAGGAAACTCAAATAATTTCAAAGCCAATACTAAATTATAGATAAGAATACCTTTATTATGTCAGCGTTATATCTCAAAATAAGGTTTAATAAGCAAAGTTAATTTGCTTAGATTCGCATGCTAAATTAATAAACCCGTCCAATTGCGTGTCGTACCTCGCTCAGTGAAGGATTCCACGCAGTGACGAATAGCGTGTAACCGAAAGCGTGTAACCATATCTCAAAAACTACACGACTTATCGTATTCAAATTAATTTTCGTTGAAAGTGTTTTCGAGTATAATAGTTTAAAAGATAGAGGGGGGAAGGGCACACTTTCTTTTCTACTTTAGAAAAGCATATCTCGCCAACTATTGGCTTAAATAAAATAGTTACTTTAAAACTTCTTTATCACTTTTCAAGACCTATCTAACGATATACACTAATTCACTGTAATTTTTTTTAAGTGTATGGATAGTATACCACCACTATTTTTATTTACCTAATTTCACTACACCAATGTATAGCGGTTCATGATGTCCTTCAAAATGACATCTATGTAGTGCCAGACGAACGCGACGAAATTATAAGGGGGCTTTACCCCTAAAATAGTACCTAGGATACCTAGTTTTTGAAGAGCAGCGCTCGCTCTCCCACAATACGAGTATTATTGTCTGAGTTATTATTACCATTACCATATCAGTATCATAGAATCCGTATTATAGATATCCGCAGCAGAACTAGAGTAACCGACATAGCTCTAAGATCCAGCAAGCTAAAGTGGCAATGACCCGGCCATAGAGCTCCCAGAACCGATAACCGTTGGGTAAGAAAGGTTCGAGTGGCAACCTCGTACCGGCAATCGCAGTGTAGGGCGACCTTCCACTAAATGCAGCGACGGCGTCCATGGTTTTGCAGGAATTCGATGGATGAGTGATGGGTTTAAATGATGATGATGATGATGCTGTTGGTCTCAGCAAATTAACTTAGTTTCATTTATTTATCTTAATAGCTTAAAAAAATTACGTCCAATATGTATTATGTAATTATTTATTTATTTATTCTTATTTTTTAAACTTTATTGCACTAGTGGTACATATGGGGGACTTAATGCCTAAGGGCATTCTCTCCTAGTCAACCATGAGGCAAAGCAGAGATTTTTTTTTATCGTAGAAAGTGACGCAACAAGCAAAACGTGAACGTTGTTCACCTGATGGTAAGTGCAACGTCCGCCCACAACAAATGCCTTGTCACCCAGAATACTTCTGTGTGACACCACAATGTGCCCGTCACCCTGAGACATCAGTTCTTATCTCAAATGCCCAGTGATTACGCAATATTAAACATAATATGATTATAAATACATAAACATATATATATATACACAAACATACATATTTATATAAATATACATACATACGAAATAGGAAAGAAAAATCAATAAAGAAATTGCAATGAATAATCTATATAGAATAATATTTTATCATATTCAATTACCGAAGAGTAACGCGAGGTCCTATTAACCTAATTGGTAACTTTGAATGTATACCTAAATGCAAATATTTTTAGGTCACGATTGTGTAATTTGTTTTTATTACGACTAACCTTGGTTTATAAAGGTAACTGCCGTTTTACGAGTACGAGAAATCATAAAAATTTAGATGACGAAAAACGTTTCGAGAAATTATTCTCGACCTTGTACAAATGAAGTGTTCATCTAAAAGTTTTATCTAAAGGCTTGCGTCGGAGAAATTACAGTGGTGGTAGTGTACGCGCACACAACCAGCACTTACTCTTACTTCACCCGCCTGAAGTAACTGCAATGCGATAAGATTCAAAAAGAAAAGAAGTCAAAGACACGAGGACATCACAACACAAGCAAACCCGAAACCAACAATTTGTGTTTTTGCACAAATGTTCCCCACCGGCTTGGATTCGAACCCATGACTCGATGCATCGTGGTCAGGTGCCCTGACCACTAGTTCGCACGGTCGTCATTTTGCTTTAGACGATGATGTAGCATGTAAGTATATAAAAAGGGTACGTCTGTAAATTTATAATTACCTAAGTATATTTTTATTTGCATTAAATCAATAACGAATGTCAATCATTAATAGCTGAAATTCCAAGTATAACGTGCGCAAAATTGCACATCTAAAAATACGAGTATAAAGTTCATATTACGCGAAATTACGTTAAATTTCATAGTAAGCGAGTGGCCTGTGTTCGATTCCCGGTGCCAGCACCACTAAAATTGTTAAATGCAATTTTAAGTGCTGAATTACCACGTGCTCGAGAAAACATCGTGAGGAAACATCTGAAAGGACACGTTGGAAAGGTGCATGTCTGAGAAATAAAAAAATATATTTCGAAGACATGTGCAGTCCGCCAATCCGCATTGGAGCGTGACGGATTCTTCTTAGCTCCAAAACCCTCTCAGAAATGAGAGGAAGCCTGTGCTCGGCTGTGGGACATTTATAGGATGAAACTTTACTTTACTTTTCGCGAACGTGTTAAATTTTTATACCCGCATTAAAAATTCATCATCTGATGATGATGAATTCTTCTTCATCCGTTGGATTTGCCGTAATCACCACGATTGGCAGGCGGTTTGCACACCGCAGAACCAGACACTTTTCACCTTAGACGTTGCTTTCCTTCACCGGTTCACATACTCGTACTTTTGAAATGAAATCTACTACGAATCGGAGAAGAAGAACAAGAAAATCTCATTCTTGTCATTTTTTCACTTGGTCTTACAACGCCTAACAGACATTTTCTTACGCCGCTGCCATACTGTTTCATAAATTCATCTCTTTAAATAATCGGTTCCGATGGACATGTCATACTCGTAAATTACTGCAGAGTCACTTTACTTCCCGCGAAAAGGTTTACATAAACTTTCTCATTGTCAATGCCAGATGTCTTCGCGACTTGTTTTTTTTTTTCACGATTGTTAAACAACTCATAAACTTTTGTGCTAAATTTTTAAGCCCTCTGATGATGTAATAAACATGTACATAACAAGAGGCAAAGGCGCGTTGTTTTTTAGTGAAATTCGGTAGCAATTTTTTACGAGTATATTAAATTTTATGTGATATTAGGTTGAATGTTCAATTACATTTTACGTTTAGGACGTAAAATAATTACAAACGTAGTAGTAGTAAAGTATTTTTTTTTAATTTGATAGAGTGACGAGACGAGCAAAAAGTTCACCTGATGAAGTAGCAAAACGTTCACCTGATGGTAAGTGCAACGTCTGCCTTATCAACAGATCCTGTGTTACTCAGAATATTTCTGTATAGCATCACATTGTGCCAGTCGCGACATTAGTTCTTAAGTTTCATATGCCCATTGATTACGCTAGCTCTCAGTGCCCTTCAGACCGAAACACAGTGATGTTTGCACACACTTATCTATGAAATTAAATTAAAATGTTTTTTTTTTTATTAGATGCAATGACGAGACGAGCAGAACGTTCACCTGATGGTAAGTGCAACGTCTGCCCATAACAAATGCTGTGTCACCCAGAATATTTCTGTGTGGCACTTACACTGCGCCCGTCGCCTATAGACATCAGTTCTCAAGTCTTATATGCCCAGTGATTACGCAAGCTCTCAGAGCCCTTCACACCTAAACACAGTAATGTTTGCTTCAAAGCAGTGTAACTGGCCTGGGGTGGTACCTACCTGGACGGATTCCTGCATAAGAATCCTACCACCAGTAAATGAAAATTATTTATTCTTCAACGTCACAAATATAAATTACGTTTGTCAGACGTCACACACATACATACATACAGTATTATAGAAAACAAAAGCAGGCTCCATGATAAAATGATAAACAAGATTCAATAATAAATGTATGAGTGCATTGCAAACTCGTGCAGACCAGCCTCAGCTCAGCAAGTTAAAGTGAATAAAAAAGTCCTGTGTTACTCTAATAAAATAACAAACCTGAGAAGCTCCTTTAGTGTTTGTTGAGCCTTCATTTTGCACATTTTTATGTTAATTTCGATACTGGCTGTTAAAGATATTGTGTATTCACAAATAGTACGTCCAATATGGATTGAACTCACGGATATTTATATGCATAAAGTAAAAAACGTTATGATTTACTTTAAAAGATGCAAATGTGTAATCCGCGATCATTGATCTCTACTTATATTTAAAAAAAAGTTTTAGCATTTATCTTCAGTCTTAAAAATCGCTCTATTAATTTACTCTGTACTTAGCCCCTAGGCAGTAACGATAGTTGATTGATAAGGGTTAATTGAGTGTACTTGATACAAAATAAACAAGAACGTCAATATAAGTAAATTTTAGCTGCCCCGTGCTTATATTCCTTGGTTTTTGAGCATATTAATAATAAAAAAATAATACAATTTTGTTTACAATAAATATTTTTATTTTTTTATTTTGTAAAGTGACGAAACGAGCTAAACGTTCACCTGATGATAATTGCAATGTCTGCCCATAACAAATGCTGTATCACCCAGAACATTTCTGTGTAACACCACACGGCGCCCGTCACACAGTAATGTTTGCACACTACTGCTCCACGGCAGAATAACTGGCCCTAGGGTGGTACCTACCTAGACGGATTCCTGCATACCCATCATCTTAATGATAAAAATAATTGAATAGTATAAACTGAAGTCTTATAAAATTACGTATAGTGGGAATAAGTGGGACATACCCACCAAGGCCATAAGTTTAGGTTGGGGAAAAAGTTTCTTCGCATTTTATTTGAAAACTCAAGCCTTTTTTTAAAGTTTATTTACAATTAATTACAGTATATATATGCCATTTTTGCTATCTTGAAAGTAATGACATGATCCCGTTCCTGTACAAATTTTGGGACTTCTGACAAAATAACGCGACAAGTATTACATACATACTTACATTAACACCTCCAAGCCAAACTCTCTTAATTTTTGCTGAGTGGTGAAAGATGTGTATGGTCTAGCGAAGTCGTGATGAAAGATCACACCCTTTCTATTGATCAATTCCGGTCGCTTTCTCTCAACTTCTTGCTTTATTTTTAGCAGTTGTTGGCAGCAGACATCGGAATCATTAGTTCTTCCCGGCGGTAAAAGCTCATAATGAACAACGCCCTTCCAATCCCACATCACCTTATTGTGAGTTAACCCGGGTTTGGGCACAGTCTGTGAAGCCTGACCGACCTTTGACTACGACATTTCTTTTTTGACTTCATTAGATTTCTTTCAGTGAGCTCGTGTTGCACCCAAATATCGAGCTTTTTTGTGTATCCAGCTTTTTAGAAATGGGTCGAAACTGTTTTGTGGTCAATTTCCAATTTCTCAGAGTAGCAAACAAAGATTGAAAACGCTTAATAAACGTTTTCAATCTTTGTTTGCTACTCTTACAGACACTGCATTAGGTCCATAAGTCACATTTTTTTTGCAGAAAGAAAAACAAATGAAAAATAGCTGTAATAAACATTTTATTAATTTGTTTCTTTTTTGAAATGTAAGCTTTTAAGTGTCTTCAAAACCAGCCTGATACAAACAGTACAGTCAAAGAGATTTTATTATAAGTTTATACATACTATATGCGATAACAATTTTTCCTCAACCTATTATTAAAACGGGGTCCATCTTATAAATAAAAAAAATCTCATTATACACAGATATCGCCACAAAAATATTGTGATTAAAAATATAGAACGGTGCTAATTGTAAACATAGTTGTACTGCTTTTTAGTCTTTAATTTGTAAACCTTAATAATTTACAGTTGTGTACCTAGACGGGCATTTTTTGTTGCACACAGTTTTGCGTGCTTGCTGCCCGATGAGCAGTATCTTGTTGTAATACACAATGTCTGTTTCCGAGCATTGTTTGAGAAAGAGGTTCCACAATGTTGGTAGCACATATTTTCACCTCAGTTACGCCTGAATTTGAGACTCCGAGCCAAACCATAATTCCTATGCTGGATTCTTGGGATATGCCACCCCTTTTTTTCACCGTTATGTGCCATAAACTTTATCATTCTGTTTGTTGTAACTATATATACATATATATCACTTTATTGTACACAATAAAAAAATACACATAAAGGAAAAAATAAATTAATAAAAGGTACAATGGGCGGCCTTATCGTTAAAAGCGATCTTTTCCAGGCAACATTTGGATGGACAAAAACTAAAATTTGACAAATAAGGACGGCAGTGTTAAAATTGATAAAAACAAATCAATAAACTACATAAATAAAATTTAAATATATAATGTTTACAAGTTTATATATTTATACATACACAAATATAATACATATAAAATTTCCATTCTTAAATAAATATGCATATACGACATATAAGGACAGAAATATGAATACACATAAATACAAAAATAACTATAGTAAATAATAAGACATAGGTATTAAGACGACGTATTTAGCAATGACAGATAGTGTTCAGCAACCAGGGTTTTAAAAATGGGGAGAGATTTGGCATGTCGGATAGAGATAGGAAGAGCATTCCACAGTTTTGTAGCCTGCAGCGTGAAAGAATTACCATAGAAAACTGTGGAATGTACAGGAGGTTTTAACTGGAGAGTTTCAGAGGAGCGCAAGGATCGAGGATTGGAGAGATGGAGAAACTCAAAGCGTTCCTTAAGGTAAATCGGGGAGGAGGGAATAAAAAGGATGGTGTAGAGAAGAGAAAGGATTTGTGCATTCCGGCGAAGGCGAATAGGTAACCACTTGAGCCTGTGGCGATATTCAGAAACATGATCATATTTGCGAATGCCAAATATGAAACGGATGGCGAAATTTTGGAGCCGCTCAAGTTTATTAAGTTGGTCTTCGGTAAAATCGGGATAGCAGGCATCGGCGTAGTCGAGAACTTCCACTAAAATTACGCTCGCACAATCACTGTTGCTCCCTAAACAGTGATTGTGCGAGCGTAATTTTAGTGGAAGTTGGAAGGAAGTTTCGCAGCCGTTTCAGAGAGGCAGCTGCAGCAAAGGTCTTTCGGCTAACCGCTGCTAATTGAGGTCCCCACGATAGCTGCCTATATGGATAGCTTAACTTCACCCAAATTTTTCACAGTTTTACTAATCTCTATGACAGTTCCATCAAATTCGACATTCGGAAGGCAGCCCCAGTAAACCTTGGCAATCATCCTTGAGCTGCCTATAACTATGACCTGAGTTTTGCTGGCATTTACTTTCAGGCCATAGGACTAGCTCCACTCAAGGAAGCGTTGCAGATTTAAAATAGGGCAAGTAATGGCTTCGCACTAATATATCAAAGTCAACGTTATTAAAGGCATTGCTGAAATCCAGCGGTGCCAGAACAGTGACTTGTTTATTATCCATATTGTTTCTTATATGATCAGTAATTTTGATGAGAGTTGTGGATGTACTGTGACCTGGGCGAAAACCGGACTGGAAAGGATTAAGCAAGTTATTTGTGTTAAGAAAGAGGCAGAGTTGCTGTTGAACAAGGCGCTCTAGGACTTTAGATAGGAACGGGAGTATCGAGATAGGACGGAAATCGGAAAACATAGACGGATTAGGCTTGTTGGGAAAAGGAGTCACTTGAGCCTCCTTCCACGCACTTGGGAAAATTCCCTCGGCGATCGAGAAGTTAAGTAGGTGGGATATGACGTGGACAATGTCGTCGAGGATTGGTACTATCATTTTTTTACTAATGCTGTCGCTACCGACCGCATTCGATGATATGGATGATATGCTCTTTTTTACATCACAATCAGTAAATTGGCGAAAGAAAAAAGGTGGAAAGTCAGGAGTTGGTAAAGCAGAAAAAAAATCTAAAGTTTGATTTTTAATAAGTAAATCAAAATTGTGAGAAGAGGAGAAGTGAAGGTTCAATGAGTTTAAATCTAAGTCTTTAGGAATATTACTTATTCGGGATTTTCCAACTCCTAATGACCGAAGAAAAGACCATACTTTTGCAGAATCGTTATTCTTTACAGATTTATGTATAAATCGGCGTTGTGCATCCCTACACACCTTGATGCAGTGATTTCTCATTTCAGCATACTTCACTTTATTCTCGCTGGTCGGAGTTCGTTTGTATCTAGCCTTCGCAGCGAGTTTTTTATGCATTACAGCTTAAAGCTAAAGACATCATAGAGATTAGTCAAAATGCTATTAAAACAGTCCACCTTTTCATCCATTGAGTCAGCGTTAAAAACTTCAGACCAATCAGCGTTACGTGCAACATTACGCAAAGACTCCACATCCATACCACCAAAATTACGCTGAAGAAGAATTTTAGGTTTTTCTTTATGAGGTGGAATTTTATACGAAAGAAATAGTAAGTCGTGATAAGTAAATTCATGCGCCGGGCACTGGCCGTACTTAGCGACATGAACTGGAGAAGATACTATTATCAGATCCAGAAGGGATGGTTGACAATTTGGTAAATGATGAGTTGTACCCGAAGGCAGAAAAGATAAGTTACTACCTTGAACAATACCTTTTAGCGAAGTGGAGCGAGAATCATGCTTAAATAGACATGTATTGAAATCACCCATGATAATGGTGTGGTCATGTAATGGTGTGAGTTCCTCGACTAGCTTTTCGAAAGAGGAAAAAAAATTTACACGCAATGACGGGGAGCAGGAAACACCTAGGAGGACTTTGCGACTAGAGAGGGAGACTTGTATAAATAGGTGTTCACCGGCATCTGAAGGGGGAGCACCACCTCCACCCATTCCAGTGCGATCATTACGTATAAGTTGAAAGCCTGGAAGCGTGTAAGTAGTAGAGGACAAACAGGATTTCAACCAGGACTCTGAGACAAGAATAGAAAGAATGCTTTTTAAAGTAAATGATGCGAGCATATTTGTAAAGTGAGCCGGAACGCTTTGTGCATTAATATGTACCACATTAAAATTTTTTTGGTACGTCACTGAATGTAGTGTACAGGGTAACATGAAGAGTAGGGATGCTGCTGAAACTATCATCAGAGCTATTTCCAACTGATGAGGAACAAGACACGAAACCATCAATATCACTATCACTCATAATACGTCGTGACTGTATAAATATGTATAAAATACACAATATATGTATATAAAATATAAACAATAAATATCTATTTTATAATAATTTAAAAATATAAGGATTCCAGTGCTTGTGTCAGGGTAAACGGGGCTTACACAGACTGGTTTAACATCGGAAAAGGTGTTAGACAGGGATGTGTGGCTTCGCCGTGGCTGTTTAACCTATTCATAGACAATTGCTTAAAAGATTTGAAAGAGAGTGTGTTTGGATTAAGAATGAATGATTTGACCGTCAAATGCCTCCTATACGCCGATGATCAGGTTATACTCGTATTAGCATCATCGGAGGAGGAGTTGCAGGCGATGGTTAATATTATACATGGTGCTCTACAAAGCAAAGGAATGAAAATTAATGTAGATAAGACGAAAGTAATGGTTTTTGAAAGAGAAGAAAGTATGTAGGATTGCAAAGTTCTGATTGAAGGAGAAAGAGTGGAACAAGTGAAAGAGTTTATGTACCTGGGTTCTAAATTTACGAGAGACGGAAAGTCGGCCTGTGATATTGAGAGAAGAGTATTAGCAGGAAATCAAGTGAATGGGGCTCTGCATAACTTTATGTGTAGCCATAACGTATCTAAAAAGGCACGACTGGCTGTACATAGGGGAGTTCTGGTCCCCACACTTATGTATGGTAGTGAATGCTGGGTCTGGCAGAAGAAGCATGAAAGTAGGATTAACGCTGTGGAAATGAGAAGTTTGAGAAGTATAGCTGGAGTAACTCTGATTGACAAAGTGAGAAACAGCGTGATAAGGGAACGGTGCGGTGTGGTTGAAGATGTAGTGAAAAAGATAGAGAAAGGCATTCTTAGATGGTTTGGACACGTAGAGAGGATGAATGAAAGGAGATTGACGAAACAGATTTATGAGGCAAGTGTGAATGGAAAAGCCGGTAAGGGTCGACCTAGGCGTACGTATCACAATCAGATCGGTGAACTTTTGCGGAAAGGTCACGTTAAATGTACCCGCAACCGACGAGCGTGTGTGAAAACGCTAATGAAAGTAGAAGAAGCTAAAGATGTGTGTCAGGATCGTAGCAAGTGGAAAGATGTGGTCTCTGCCTACCCCTATGCGAAAGAGGCGTGACTGTATGCATGTATGTATGTAAAAATATAAAGATTTACTACTTCTCAATTATGTACACCCGCCAGCTACACAAAACATAGGTCTTCATATAACTTCATTATAATTAATCTAAAAAAGTAACAGTTAACTATATTAAACAAACTCTACTACATATTACAGGCCGGGCTATTTTATCTACTAATCTTAGGCACTACAAATCTTTCTTCAACTAGAAACGGAACGTAAAAGAATACACGGGCAATATTATTGTTTTGACAACTGACTTAACGTGTCAAACTGCCAATGTCAGCTTGAAGTTATTTAAAGTGTGAAGTTAAGTAAAAACAATAAGCAAGGTACCGCTAAAACATTATAAGTAAACAAGATATTTTAAAAGTGAAATAGAAAGTAAAATTTAAGTATATATCAGAGACTAACAAATTAAAAACATATAAGTATAAACAATTTACCGGGCTGTACATGGCCTATACTACTTTCGAGAAGTCGCTGCACGTTTGGTTTTCGACGGAGCAGCAATTACGGACGCTGTTAAGGACGATGTAGGCGCCGGCACCGGCCCTGGCTTTGAAGTTGTTGCTTGGGGGATTCCGTCCAACTCTTCAATATTTGATACACGGTGGCGATTCCCATCAGGACCAAGCACAAAAACGAAACCTTGTCGCGTCCATCATTGGGTTACTCCGAAACGTTTTCGCGCCTCCATAAATGTCTCATGTCGAGACTTCGTCAAAAATTCTGACAGCGTTATACCTGTACTATCTCCTACGTCAAAATTGTTTTCGTCTGAATCGTCGTCGTCGTCGTTTCGCATAAATTTTTTCCCGCGTACCGCCTGAACACAAGCCTCTCGAGCCTTAATTTTTTCAGATTCTCATTAAGATAATGCCCTGTTTTTCGTTGATAATCTCGGAATCTCAGGTTTTCATTTAGCACTCTTTTGACCGTAGTTCTTCTTAACCCCAATTGAAGGGATAACATCTTTTACTTGCGGACGGGATTTCGTTAGATTCGTGCCCGCACCGCTTTGATGACCGCTGGTGTCCTAACGCTACGAGGTCGGTCCGTTCCGTTTACGGTCTTCAAAGTCCGAATCTTAACTAAATCGTTTAATAGATTCCATACGATATACCATATACGAACCTGAGCATTTAAATGGAACAAAATCAATTTATTTTTTATTTTAAGATGGTGCTAAAGTTCCTTATTCAAATCAGTTCAAACATTTCTGGCCAGTATTCGAAATTTAAATTAAATAAGGATGTTACACAACCTATGACTCGACTTATGACCTTATCCCTTATGATCTTACCCCTTACCCAACTTATACTTGTACAAGAAAATTATTTCTAGAATTATTTTCGTTTTAATTAAAAATAGTTATAGTAAAAGACATTCGACATGTTGTATAGTCCATACATACATACATACATAAAATCACGACTGTATCCCATAAGGGGTAGTCAGAGACTTGGCACTCACTGCAAAAGCGGATGACTTCCACAATCCACGTTTCACCAAAACAATATAATGCACTAGGTGTGATAAGTGGTGCCACCACACGGCTAACTGATGACTCAGCATTTGTTATGAACAAACGTTGCACTTACCAACAGGTTTGGCTCTTCTCGTCAATTTCTCCTATAAAAAAATCCCACGTTAAAATACATAAAATTAGTTAATGAATAAAATAAAATAACGCGTGAATGAAGATAATATAAAGAAATAAGAAGAGTAACAAATGAATGTATTAGTGAAATGCTTTAGATGACTTGTTCTTTCATAATTTCGTATCCATCTTCAGGGAGTCGGATATTATTGAATTATATTACATTGAATCATATTACGCTATAAAGAAAGTCTGAAATTATTAAAAAGTAATAACATTGGCTATGGAAAATTGAAAAATTTTTGTAACTTAAAAAAAACAATAATCTCGAACACTTACTACTGGTAATATACTTGTATAATGTAAGAATTAATGCTGTTTCAAAATGTAAAGACTAATTAAAGTAGAATTCCAGTAGACTGTAGAAAAACAGAAAAGTTTCAACGTCAAAGTTATTACTATTACTTTATGTTCCTTGAGCAATGCAAATAATAGAAGCAAAAGAAGTTAATAAACATTTTTCACTTAATAAGGTCTCGAAGTTTTTAATTAACTTGAAATAAATACGAGGGTCGTATTTTTTCATAACTGTTTCTTTCTCATCTTGTACAAAAAAACACAAATTGAGGTTTATACTTGTATTATAAGTGAAAACTTGTCACAAACTGTTCCACAGAATTTTAACATTATATTTGTTGTTTTCATATATTTTTTGTAACTGTTTATGAAGTATAAAAAAATACTTCCTACAGTTAAACTAATTTAGTGTAACTATTTTATTAAATTGATATGAGTTTATTGTGACTCCATGACTATTACCATAACCGATATCCAAAAAAGAAATAGTGCAATTGTTACGCTCATTTGACGGCTCGGTTGGCGCAGTGGCATCTGCGCCGCGGGTCGTGGTTTCGATTCCCGCAAGGGACAAATATTTGTATGGCCTACATGTAGTTGTTCCGGGTCTGGGTGTTTGTGCACGTGAAATGTATGCCTGTGATGAAATCCTACTGTGAAGCACCGTTAATTAAAAAAAGATGGTAAGCGCAACGTCAGCATTTCTGTATGGCACCACACTGCCATCGTTATCTTGAGATATCAGTTCTTAAGTCTCATGCCAAGTAATTACACTAGCTATAAGTGTTCTTCAGATCGAAACTCAATAATGTTTGCACACTACTAACGGCTCAATAACTGGCACTGGTACCGACCTATACGGATTCCTATACAAGAATCATACCACCAGTAAATGATAAATTAGCTTATGATAGATGACTGCTAAAGGCCTCCCCCATAGATCTCGTATGGACATATGTTAATTAATGAAAATACCTTTAGATATTTCATATGAATTCAAAATGTTAATTTTTTTGTCACATTACTGAGTGAAATTTAGTTTAACAGGTATCAAAAATGTAGTAGCGTTATATCATTATATTATTCACCTTTGCTTGGGACTTACAAGGGACGAAAAGACAATTCATTCTTCCCTCAAACGCATTTGTCTAGTTGAAATAATTTTAAAAAGCGGTACATTAAGTTATTAAGTAGTTCTGAGAGCTTTCAGAGATTTTAACGCAAAAGTTTGCCATTACAGAAAGCGTTATACATAAGTCAAAAACTTTTATATTACTGTTTTCATTATTTTCTCGCTGCAGTCCCAATGGTAACTAAACTGAGTTTATGAGCTATTGAAAGGGCTACACCCTCGAGTGCGACGTTACACGAAAGTCGTTAGATACATTTGCTGCAATAAACAATACTGTAATTATAAAAACATCCACTAACTTCAAGCAAATAATAAACACGAAGTTATTATGAAGAAACTTCCATTTAAATTTTTGTTAGTTTATCATCATCACCATTTCAACCTGTAACTAGGCAACTGCTGAACATAAGCCTTCCCCATAGATTGCCACCAAAGTTGTAGCACTCATTTTGAGGAGTCTTCCATCTAGGTAGGTACCACCCCAGCGCCAGTTATTCTGCCGTGAAGCAGTAGTGTGCAAACATTTCTGTGTTTCGGTATGAAGGGCACTGTGAGCTAGCGTAATCACTGGACATATGAGACTTAAGAACCTATGTCTCATGGTGATGGGCACAGTGTGGTGTCACACAGAAGTTTTCTGGGTGTCACAGCTTTTGTTTGTCAGACGTTGCACTTACCATCAGGTGAACGTTTTGCTCATCACTTTATGAAATAAAAAAAAAGTTACCACGCTTGGCAAACGGAAAGTTCCCGGAAGATTCTGCTGCCCATCTCCCGGTTTTCATTTTTCCTCTGTCGAGTTGTACGACAGCCTCGGAATGAGATGGGGTGGTAGATTCTCTTAAGCCGCCACCACACGGCGAATTTGGTAGTTACGTATGATGCAAGTGCATTAAATGGATTCTAGATGACTAGAAGTACTACATACTTGTTGTCGTTCAGAATCCATTTAACTCTGTCATCTCAGGCGGTGTTACGCCGGAAGGTTGGAGCAGAAGCGTGGTGGTCTTGTTGTTGAGGAAAGACGACATCACCTTTTTGAAGAACTCGCTACTGAGTCGCGTTTTCGTGATGCTTTCAAGAGCCATTACGAATAGAGCAGACTTGACGACTTCCAGGCTGTGCCGAGTTGACTGTTGGTATATCGGTGTGTTGCAGTGCTGAGGTGATGCTAATCGAAATGAGCGCATTGTGCGCTCTTTTTTTAGGACATTTTTATACCGCTTTTTTATATATCAATGCTTTGGCTTATTATATTTTGTAGTAGCGACAAAAACGGCATTAATTTGATTTAGTTGCTTTTTTATATCTCATTTCAAAATTCCAATTACACCGCCTTCAATTGCTAAGCTGTCATGAGGCTACTGTGAGGGGGGATCTGCTAATGATGCATTTTTGCGTTGTACTAATTGTAAAAAAGTTTATCACAATTCTTTTCTAACTTTACCTGAAATTCAAGACAGCTTAGAGTTGTGACTGGGAAGAGGCGACTAAAATATTGTACGGACAGCCTTTATTCGTGAAGATTAACATCATTATGTGCAATGCTGTCAGTATAGTACTCTTGGGAACGGCACTGAGAGTCTGAATTTTTTGACTCATACCAAAATGGCAGCGACGCGGTTCGCAATCCGTCACGTCTCGTTTCATGCGGAAAGTGGGCTGCATGTTTAGCATCTGTCATATATAGGAAAATGACGTGACTATATGTGTGTATTTTATTTTATTATAATTATTAGCTAAACAAACAAATTACAATAAAAAATGAGTGATGATTTATAATGAATAAACTTAGTTTTACACTTTATTTCAATCCACTTAGACACAACCTTATTAAATATATTGCGTAAACATATTTTAAAGGTTTTCTTATATATTTATTAATTACTCAAATTTACATAGCCTTCTTTTTTATACAATCTTTAAAAGTCTTATGATTATAAACAAATATATCAATATGTATGTTCTGTCAACAATTTTATTATACAGTCTACACATTCTTATTATGGAATTATAGTGTGAGATGTTATTTTTGTATAGATGCACTGAAAATCTTGTCGGAGCCCTGGATCTATAATAGGTAATTACATAGTTGGAAATGCCCATTATGTAGCAGTAAAGTGCCAAAATCAGGACGAGGTGATAGTACCCCAAAAAGGAACGTTACTGTAAGGGGTAGTAAAAGACAAGCATACTCCACTCCAATCAAAAAAATGATACTCCAGTGACCAGAGAAGAAGAAAGACATATTGTGAAGACAGTGACGTTGAAAAAAATGGAAAGCTTTTTAACAAATAAAGTTATTATATATCAGACATATTGAATAGATATATTAATTATAGATATATAAATAATTGATAAATAAAAGGAATATATGAAGTTTATGAATATGAGTGTAGAAAGGAAAACTTAGTCATTAAAAAGTTTTAAGGACCTTCAGGACGAAAACTGGAACTGGAGAGGAGATTTTACGTCCAGTATTAACGGTACGAGTCAATCAACTAGAGCAAAATGCACGATCATCAAATGTTGAAATACAAAGTGTTAGAGAAAAAAACGGAAAATGTACTTAAAATTGTTAATGATGTAATTAAAGTCATAAATCGTAACATAAGTGAACATAAAGTTGTTAACTGTACACGAATAGCAAAAATGAATCAGAACAGTTCACGACTACGCTCAATTATTATTCAGTTTATTACCCCGTTAATACGTGATCAGTTTATGGCTTCGGCGATAAAATTTAGCAAAATAAATGTCACCAACAAGCTTAATACGACCCACCGCGGCTTTTCGGGTAGTAAAATTTCTATCTCCTAAATTTTGCGCGCAGCCGCAAGTATGAAAGCGAAAGAAAAAAATACACCTGAGTGAGAAACGGATGCAAATACATAAGAAATGATGACAATTATTGTTATCATCTTATGAAAAACATACGTTCTCTTTTTTTTATATAGATCTTACTCGTATTATGATCTATATTGTATGTATACTTTCCTCTAAAATTCACTCCATCACAGTATTTATGACCAAAATGTATGTGGTTTACGAACGAGAATATTTGATAAATTTATAAAAAATACAGCAAAAATTCAGCTTGGGGCTCAAAAGGGTGTGATAACTAGTGCTGTTGTATATCAAAATGTGTTGTGTTCTTACAAACGTTGTGAAACCTCTTTCAAAAACAATGTTCGAAAACAGACACCGGGTATTCCAACAAGATTCAGCACCAGCTCATCGGGCAGCAAGCATACAAAACTGACTTATTATCACCCATGAAATTGACTTCATCGGGCACGATATGTGGCACTTTTCCAGCCTAGACCCATTGGATTACAAAATATGTCAACATTTGGAGAAGAAAGCCTGTGTTAGCCACGTCAGATTTTTGAGTCTCTCAAAGCATCTCTAATAAAATCAGTAGCTGATATAGACATGAACATTGTGCGTGCTGCGGTCGACGACTGGCCTCGGAGGTTGAGGACCCTTGTCAAACATTAAAAGTATATTCTGCTACTTTTGTTTTCATCTATACATATATATATGTTAAACAAATAACAAAAGTTGTACAATTTATTTAACGAAGTGTTTGTGAGAGAACTTATGACCAGACTAGGTATAAAACAGTTTGTTACCGACAATCATAAAGTTTTTGTTAAATTTCATTCAACCTGTTTCAACTTACTAACTTCAGTTGAAGTCTTAGTCGAGGCTGCAGATGCAAATTGATCTTATATATTTTAGCAAAGCTTTCGACCGAGTGTCACACGCTATGCTTTTTAGCAAACTAAAAGCTTATGGTTTCTCTGGTTTTATGTTTGCGTGGTTTTAACATGAGGTGTCGAACATTGGCTTATGTTCTACAAAAATTACTTAATAACACTTACTAAAACTAATTTTACTGATTTTATCGCGTTTAATTTTACTATTTATAACTGACGTTTCGAGCGCTTTACAGCACCCATCGTCACGGGAGGACTGAGGTGACAGATGTCCTGATGTCATAGTTAACCCGAAGTACCTTCAGCTTTTTTAATATTATTTTTGGTCTTATCTACGCAGAAAGAGCTAACTGTATCTTGAATTGTTGCAGTGGTGTGCTTGGTTTTTGATTTAATTTTTCCACCGTTAACCGTTAGTAGGTATTTATACCTTTTATATATTATGGGTCTTTTTCCTATACACAGTGTGACTCAAGGTGTCTAATGACTCAAACATCTAGAAAAGCTAAAGAGAATTTATGCGTTTACTATGGCACCGACAAGAAATCTCAACAAAAAAACGGGCATTTGAATGTTCAATAATTTATGGTGCATTATATAATATATAATGCACCATAAATTATTATTTATATATTATATAAAACGGTAAATCGTTGATTCATCACGATAATTCCGAAACCACAAGACCTATTGACTTGGAATTTCACATATTCCTTTCCCGGTACAGAAACTCACTAAGAACAGATTTTCCGAACATTTATTCCTAAAAGGGATAGTGCGGTTTTCTCTATACAGATTCTAATTTTTTTTTAAGGACTGATGGTCACTGTTAGCCCGAAGGCTTTTACAGCTTCGCCGGATTGAAAGGTGGCATAGCGCTGAGGGCGCTTAGCCGAAACCTTTATTTATGGATGCTGGCGCAAGGGCCCCCAAGAGGGGACCTCGGCTTGGACCGTCATCCTGTTCGCGTGAGTAACTGACTCAAGGGTGCCCAAGGGGGCCGGCCTCGGCTCGGTCAGTTACTGCAATTGGGAGGGCAATATTACTACTATTATTACTATTATCATGATTATTATTAGATAAGTTTAACACCAATTCGGAATGCGTTTCCGCTGGAGAAGAAATGGCGCAAGAAACTCCAGCGACGCTTCTGTTTATGATACTACTGCTAGGGGAGAACCGGCCTGAGATGCGGCGGTATCGCGAATAACTTTGTCTGATACGCCCTCGCCGACGGCGGGGGCGGTAACAGATTCTAACATAACTATAATGGTGGTAAATAGTCCAGCGATTTCTTTTTCTTGATCTTATATAAACTGGACGCTTCCTGTATTCTCAGGTCTATTTGGAGCAGACCTGATATTACGAGTGCGGAAGTGAGCGAGACCGTGCGGTACGCTCTGCAAATCTTCTGAGCGAATCCCCCCTGCAACGTATTCAATTGATCTTGAATAGTTTTCATCTCCGTTGCCGAGGACCACACACTCGAGGCGTACATCACTATGGGTTCCACGACTGCAACATAGATTGTTCTTATGATTTCGCTGTTGAGGCCCCAGGTCACCTTTGCTGCGCACGCCAGCTGTTTGTGTAAGTCAGCTGCTTTTTTGCACACAGATGTTACATGTGCCTTAAAGGTGAGTCTGCTGTCAATGATGAGACCAAGTATTTTCATTTCCTCTACTAGGACTACTCTCTTGCCAGCCATGTGTAGGTTTGGGGGATCATATTTAAGCATTTTTGTTATCAACATCGCGTTGGTTTTATGCGCGGCAAAGTTTAGCTTATTCTGAGCTACCCATTCCACCACAGTCCCCAGAGTGACGTTGGCCTGCTGCTCCAGGGTGCTCGCTGAGTGACCCTTGAACACCAGGACAACGTCATCTGCGAACGCTTGGCAATATAACCCTTCAACCGAAAGCCGGTTTAGCAGTGAGTCTAGGATGACATTCCAAAAGGTAGGTCCTCCGATGGATCCCTGGACGCAGCCTTTGGTGGTTACTTTCTCATTGTATGCTCCGGCGTAATTGACTCCGACTTTCCGGTCTGTAAGGTATGAGCAGACCATTTCGCAGAGGTTTTTTGGGCACTTTTTCTTGACGAGTTGATGTTTCAGGGCTGGCCACCAAGCGTTGTCAAAGGCCCCCTCTATGTCTAGGGAAACAATTTGGACGATCTTTTTGTTACTTAGTTCTCCTCTTACTCATTCCATTAGATCATAGAGGGCATCTTAGGTGCCGCGCTGGGGCATGAAACCGTATTGTTTTTGGTTGAGAGTTGGGAGAACATGCCACTGGATTCGGCCAACCATTAATTTTTCGACAATTTTTCCGAGAACTGACAGCAGGCCTATCGGTCTATATGATTTTGGATGGGTGTAATCATCCTTCCCCGGTTTTCGGATTATGACCACATGAGCTGTTTTCCACTGCGTAGGGAAGTGTGCTAGGGTTAAACACTTGTTGGCTATCGCCAAGAACACCTCCATTTCGCAGTGAATAGCTGCGGAGCAGATGTCAGCTGTAAGCTCGTCTGGTCCAGGGGCTTTTTTGGGGTTTAGTGCGCTGAGCACTAGTTCCAACTCCGATTTGGTAAAGGGTGGATCGTCTTCCGATAAACCTAGTTCTTTTGTTGATGTGTTTTCTGTCAGTTCCCGTATGTTCTTATGAAGAGGCTCGGCTGTTGCCTTATCGTCGTCTGGATAGAAGGTTCTGGCTAGGAGTTCTGCCGATTTTTCAGGGGTTAGCGTGTAACCCCCGGAGTTCCTTAAGAGCACGTCCTCCTGTCTTCTGGAGGTGTTTCTAAGGTCTCGGTAGATTTTGTCCCACATGCTCTCCTTTTCTTGTGTCGTGCAAAAATCATTCCAGCTTTGGGTTTGGGCCTCGTCAACTCTCGTAGTGTATAAGTTTTTTGCGATTAAGTACTCGTCAATAACAAAGTGCCTTCTATTGGGTGCTGCGTTTTTTATTCTCCTCTTTTTGCGAAGAACATCTTTCTTTAGCTGGTTGAGGGACTTTGACCACCAGCCTCGAAATAGCCTTATTACAGGATTCCTGGATGGCATCTGTGTAGGCTGTTGTGATGGATTCCAGGTCTTCTCGGGATTTCACCTCTTTGATGTTGATTGGGGTTATACTTTTCTCTGTTAATAGGGATCTGAAGTGTGTTTTGAATATATTATTTATATACTTACTTTGATATATATTATTTATAGCCGTTAGGTTTAGAGTAGAATAGCACCTACTTCTTTCCTAACGAGGTATAATAAGAGGCGACTAAAATATCGTAATATGCAATTCTGTCACTATACTGCTCGTGGTGCGAGAGCCGTGGTAGCTCAGGGGCTAGGCGCTCGCTTTAAATTTCATAGTACGCGAGTGACCTGGGTTCGATTCACGGTGCCGGCACCACTGAAATTGTTAATTACAATTTTAAGTGCTGATTTACCACGTGCTCGGCGGTGAAGGAAAACATCGTAAGGAAACCTGCATATCTGAGAAATAAAAAATATTTCGAAAACATGTGCAGTCCGCCAACCCGCATTGGAGCAGCGTGGCGGATTCTTCCTAGCTCCAAAACCATCTCAGAAATGAGAGGAGGCCTGTGCTCAGCAGTGGGAAATTTATAGGCTGAAACTTTACTTTTTTTTTACTGCTCGTGGGAACGCACTGAGGAGTAAGAATTTTTCGAACTCTTACCAAAATGGCGGCAACGTGGTTCGCCACCCGTCACGTCTCGTTTCCAACGACGAACGAAAATTAAATTTCTTGCAATAGTTGCCTCCGTATTATCTTAGCAACCGTCTCTTCTTTGTACCTAAATATCGCCAAATACTGCTGCATTTACTGTTGCATGGACACATGTACAATCAAAATTCGTTCGCGTGCCCTAGTGGTCAGAGTACCTAACTTCTACGCCACAGGTCCTGGCCTCGAATCTCAGTCGAGTTTTTAGTTTTCGGGTCTGATTGTGTCGTTATAGTCCCCGAGTTTCTGACACTGCATCCTAGCCTACCTCTGATCTATCGCATCAGCGTTTCATCGGGCGCGGGTAGGTTGGGACGAGTGAGTGTTTCTGTGTTTGCGCTTACACTTGTGGCACGATAATATCTCCTGCGCAGTTGATAGTCCCCGACAGTATTCTGAAGTTGTGGCTGTAGTCAAAATCGGCCAAGAGGGCATAATTATCATCATCATCGCCTAATGCATTTACAGTCGCATGCAAATGAAAACTTGTACAATCTAAATTGATTAACTAAACAAAGTTTTAATTTCATTTAGCTGTTCTTAACAGACTAACTGGTTCTAAAAAATATTTTTTTATAATAATGGAAAGACAACATTCAGAAGACGAGTCTAAGCTGAATATTTTCAGGTATTTTGTTTATTCTGCCACTCGTTGTAAAGACCATTACTATCATCTCCCTGCATGCAACCCCTTTTAAAGATGATCCAGAACATGATGAACTGACTGCAGATTTTAAAATAAAATATTTAATTAGTAAATATTAAAGCTATTCAGGTTAATATTAAATTAATTCCCATAGAGATTCTTAGATATATCGCTATACTACTACTACCCTACGTTGAGAAAGGGAAACCGTAGACCCAATTACAGACAATGAGGAAATGTGTCATAATCCCCAAGAGTGAATATCTACGTACACACATATATCTTGATGGATTTTTGTGTCTATCAATCAAAATAATCACTTATCATGTTGTCTAACAACCAAACTTACGTACATTTTATTGTAAATAATATATTGTGCAAAATAATACACATAGTCTGAAATATAACATATGTACTCGTAATCATCCGTAATTCTACCAAGAAATGTTGAGCTATTAATGTTAACTTAACGAAACGCTTGAGCGAACGTCGTTGAAAATCTAATTCGTGGAATTAATCTCAGATATTAACGTCTTACTCAGGTATATCATTTGACATGAATAATTTGAACTTTTTGATTAAAATTTACTCGCTGGTTGTAAGATTTTCCACTACTCTCATTTTAATAACTTATAGTCACAGAGTATTATTTAAATAAACAAACAAATTGATATCGCTTGATGTTAATCTATAAATATTCGACAGTAACAACTTAAACTAATCATAAAGCTCCTATTACTTAGATCTCGCCGGAATACTAATACTTCGCCTTTTTAAGTTTTCTTAGACCATAAATTTTTAAGTGAAACTTCTTAGGCGGCGATTAAGTAAGAGAATTGAGAGTGAATTTTCAAGGACGCGTCACGTTTAGGCACATGAAAGAGAAGAAAGATATAACATAGAAAGAAGGAAAGAGAGCTGTATATCTAATACACAGTTTTAAATTTATGTTCATTAATTTTTATTTTAATAAAATTTGTAATATATAAGTTTCACTTCTGTTACGTGTACTTTGCATGAGTGCATTTTTTAAATAAACTTACATGAAATAAGTAACGGCTTAGCGAAAAATACTTGTCAATGTGCCGCGACAAATAAGGCTGTATATATTAGTACTGTATTAGAATTATTTAGTGCCTCTATTCTTTATAATCACCGCCTCACTGCTCGATGGATCAACAAGGATCATGACTAGTTTCTTAAGGTGTCTTCTTACTGGTAGTAGGATTTTAATGCAAGAATCCGAGTTAGGCCCTGGGGTGGTAACCGCAGAGCCAGTTATTCTCCCGTAAAGCAGTAGTGTGCAAACATTACCGTGTTTCGGTTTGAAGGGCTAGCGTAATGACTGAGCATACGAGAGAGACTTAAGAACTGATGTCTCTGGGTGACGAGCACAGTGTGGTGTCACACAGAAATGTTTTGGGTGACACAGCATTTGTTATGGGCAGCGTTATACTTACCATCATTTGAATGTTTTGCTAGACCTGTCACTGTCCCCTATAAAAACGATCTTTGGTTTTATTCAACAGGATTTAAGGATTTCATCAAAATCATCACAGGACTGCTTAGAAAATCAGTCCGGCTAGACATAGACCTCTGAAAAGTAAAGAGCTGCTTAGCAATTAGCCTTCTCCGTCAACCTTTGCTGATCTTACCGTTTCAGCAGAGCAATCTGCGTGATACGAGGCCCTATCCTCTGAGCGGGGTGCTCAGTCTGGACAGTTACATTAGAAGTCTTAAAAAATCCTGGCATTTGGTCTGTTCTTCCATTCTTCGCTGCGCTTGCGAGTTGTATATTTTTAAGGAATAAAGCTGGTCAAACGAATTTTTTATTTTTTATTGCTCAGGCTCAGGATCATATTTTGTATTTGCGAGCTATGTAAATAAAAACAACAAATTCCAGTCAACAAAAAATTACTTCAAAATACCCAACACAAAATAACAAAACGAAATGACGAAGTAAACCAATATAGATAGACTAAAACGTAAAATAATATTATTAAAATGTAGCGATCAAAAATGTACGTAACGTAAACGGGATAGATAATGGCCGAACACACTTTTTGGGGTTGCATTTCTATTGTTTTTTTTATTTATATGTGGAAAAGGAATTTATTTATGGGATAAAATTATATTTGTCCATTGTCCTTCTTTCATATCCTTTCTTTTTAAGAAAGTCTGCCGTGTGGTGGTGGTAAAGAGAATCTACCAACCCCCCAAAATTAGAACTATACATTTTTGTGGCAATGTGAGGGGGAGGCCTATGTTTAGCAGTGGACTAGTGGTAGGCTGAAGTTATGATGATGAACCAAAAGTTTCTCTAGAACACCCAAATAATCTTTTTTAAATCATGTCACTTGATATGTTTTGAAAATCATTACGATATAATACATGATAGTGGAGCAATGAAACACCACAATTTTTGGTATTTAGTAAGCATTCCCGCAATTCCTACAAAGATACCGTGATAAAAATTCTAATCTCTTTTTCTTTCGTGACGAAATTTGCAAATCAGCAGGTTTGTCGTCCGCAGAGGCTTAATAAAAACTTTTGGCGCGCCTATTTATAATGAACTTTTCATTACAAACTTAAGGTGTAAATATGAATATTAATTTTCCTATCTTAATTAACCTAAATTACTCGTTTTCATGTTGAAAATGTAACAAAAGTAATTACCAAAACTGATGTGAGTCTACTGTATGACGTCGCCAGTTTTAAAACATCGCTAATCTCGCTATTAAGTATTAACGAAAAGGTGAAATTATACATACATAAGATCACGACTGTATCCCATAAAGGGTAGTCAGAGACTGGGCACTCACTGCAAAAACAGATGACTGCCACAATCCACGTTTCACCTAAACAATACAATGCACTTGGTGTGATAGGTGGTGAGCCCATCGCCACCATGCGCTGTTGGGTGCACAGTGCAGTTTAATTCCTTACTCGCCTTTTTTAAATTATAACTAGGAATTTTTAGTAGTTCGGAAGACGAGTTCTTAGCTGGTTGTTAAAAATGGTAGCACTCGATAAATGATTACCAATTAAAGGATATCTCTATTAGTTTTTTGTCATCCAAGAATAATTGTACTGTAATAAAAGCCCATGCGTATATTTTAGGATTTGTTATAAGTTAAACTTCTTTTTAATATCCTAAAAAAAAAATACATTTGACTTCAACGGCATTTCTACAAAATGGTTCAAGATACAAATAATTTAAATACCCCTAACACTCTGTAAGGCCAATACGTCATCCCTTTTCCTAATCTAATTATTAATTACTATGGCTGAAGCCCACGACTACGCCCGTGAAGCCCACGACTACGCCCGCGTGGGCGTTTGTCAAAATACCGTACGAACTCTTTGTATTCCCGTAATAAAAAAAATCCCATAACTGTCTCCAGGATGCAAACTATCTCTATCCATGTTTTCATCAAAATAGAATCAACAGATCAGCCATGAAGAGATAACAAACCGACAGAGGAGCAGAGAAAGTTACTTCCGCATTTATAATATTAGAATGGATAAGTACGAATCAAAGGAAATATTAAAACCGTCATGAACGAAAATAACGCGTACCACGTCCATCCGCATAGCCATTTTTTTCTTAATCTCATATGTATTCTAGGAGTTTAAGAAAAAAACTTTATTGTGAATTTTCAAACAAACACTCCAATTTTATTTATTTCTATAGACTTACAACACAATTTAAAATAAGTAATTGTAAGTAATGAAAAACATGTTACCCTAACCTGACTTACCTAACCTATAATAATAATTAATAACCTTACAAATTAATAAAATAAATAATTAAACAAACTTAATACTAAATTCCTAAAGTTTGTGACAATTGAGTTCAATACAACCTTCATCCAGAACATTCGCTTAACCATATACAGATTATTAAGATATCATATATCATGTAACACTTAGCATCCACAGATTTAACGATAATCATTTGATATAATCAAACTAATTTTACTTTTTTTAAATGAAACTATTTTTCGGTGATGTTTTTGCTGTTCGCCTTTTTGGCTTCATCGGATTCGGAGAGCTTCCTTGCGGGCCCAGCCAGGTTTAGTTTAACCAAAACTTATACACAGAAATAGCTACCCAACTTTGCCATCGAAATTCATGTCGACAAATATTTGATACAGAATTTCGATGTTATTCTTGCTGTTAGCCTCTCTAGGTTTTACAGCTTCATGGGATAGCTGTGCATACGGGCGGTATGCAAATTTTTGAATAAAATATGTACCTAAGTCATACAACGGCGGAGAATTGCTGTGTTAAACGTAATTCAGAAAAGAACGTAATTTACGCAACGCCGTTTATTGATAATGCGACGTTTAGAAATATTTAATATTACAAACAATCAAAATTTAAACTTACATACAACGAAAGAAAAACATTTGTAGAATAGTAGCACCTAATTAGCCTATTATTAATTGGACTAACGAATATAATACGACGAAAATTGCACTAAAGTTACATTTCAATTCGTTCCGTTCGTCGACCACAATAATCTAAATTTTAAGCTAAAATATCGACATCGAACGTGCGGAGAACGGAATTCAGAAAATTACATCATTTGCACAACGCCATCTTTTGGTGATACTGTTTAACTATTGTACTTTATATGAATTATATTATTTGTGTCGAAGTTGTTGACGAATATATATACCTAGGACAGATTGTCCGACTAGGTAGGTCCAACTTCGACCAAGAGGTCAATCGACGGATCCAACTCGGCTGGGCTGCGTTCGGAAGAGTACGTCACATCTTCACGTCGAGTATACCTCAATGTCTCAAAAGCAAAGTTTACAACCAGTGCGTGTTGCCAGTGATGACATACGGAACCGAGACGTGGTCCTTCACTGCGGGCCGCTTGAGGAAGCTCAGAGTCGCTCAGCGAGCTATGAAAAGAGCTATGCTCGGAGTTTCTCTGTGTGATAAAATCCGTAACGATGATATCCGCAGCAGAACTAAAGTAACCGACATAGCCCTAAGGATTAGCAAGCTGAAGTGGCAATGGGCCGGTCATGTAGCCCGTAGAACCGATAACCGATGGGGAAGAAAGGTTCTAGAGTGGCAACTTCGTACCGGCAAACGCAGTGTAGGGCGCCCCCCACTAGATGGAGCGACGACCTGCGCGATTTTGCGGGAAGTCGATGGATGCAGGTGGCTCAGGACCGTGCTGTGTGGCAATCTATGGGGGAGGCCTATGTTCAACAGTGGACTAAGATAGGCTGAAATGATGATGATGATGATGGTATTATTTGTAAGAAGATCTTTTTTTTTTCATTTGCATTTTTTCAGATACAGTTTAATACTATAGAACCTTATTCTACATCTTTTATTACCATCTCAGATAAGATTTAAATGTAGACTTAATTGACTCATCGCCATCATTGAAAAAATTCGTAGACTTGAAGTCTACGAATTTTTTCTCCGAACGAATACACATAACTTTTTATAGAATAAACCGATTTTAATAAAACAAAGACTGAATTTTACTGCAAGATGTTTTCTTACTGAGTCTTTTGAATACATTTACACACTTTAGATGTGATGCGTTCACAAACAAACAGACAAACAGACAATTCTTAAAATCATAGAAATTAATTTAATTACTAATTTTAGCCCCTTCAGTCTTTTATTTCGCAAAATTTTAAAATGTACAGACACGTGCAGTTTAGATTTTTATTATAAGTATAGATAAATATAGGGTCCCCTGATAAAAGCTTGCATAAATTCCATGGCTATGAAGATGAAGGGTTCTCGATTTATTAATCTAGCCACGAAATATACCCTTCACTATGAATTAGGTAACGTTGGTACATTACAACATAGGAGAAGTACTGGTGGTAAGATTCCTATGCGGGCATCCGTCGAGGAAGGTACCACCCCAGGGCCAGTTATTCTACCGTGAAGCAGTAGTGTGCAAACATTACTGTGTTTCGGTTTGAAGGGCACTGATAGCTAGCTTAATCACTGGGCATATGAGACTTAAGAACTGATGTCTCAGGGTGTCGGGCGCAGTGTGGTATCACACAGAAATGTTCTGGGTGACGCAACATTTGTTATGGGCAAACGTTGCACTTACCATCAGGTGAACGTTTTGCTAGTCTCGTCACTTTTTACAATAAAAAAAAAGAATTACTTATATTCAAATTATGAATACTTTCTACCTGTGAATGCTGTATATACCTGTTATGGGTGCACGTTAATGAGTTTTATTATGTTAATGATTGTATTAGGTTAATGAGTTTTAAATGCGATTATTTGAATGTGTTCTGTTGGAGTATCCTAATATAGAAAATATTTTTATAGTATAAAAGGAAATCCCAGGCGAGCGCCTGTCCTTCTGAATCTCGTGAACCACTGAACCAATTTGCAAGCTGTCTTTCGCTTTTATACTTTGCATCTCTCCTCATAAAAATTGCCTTAGCTCTTATAGGAGCTGAACCTTATCGGTAATTATAGGGAACGAAATCGAGTAAAAGTTTGCTGATAGTATCAAATATTGTTATTTTTCTTTCCCAATTTTCCGAACTTCCTTTCTAAAAATGTGCTGGCCAATTTTCCCGTTATCGTATTTTTTATTGCATAAAGTGACGAAACGAGCAAAACGTTCACCTGGTGGTAAGTGCAACGTCTGCCCATAAAAAACGCTGTGTCACCCAGAAATTTCTGTGTAATACCACACTTGCACCGTGAACCTGAGACGTCAGTTCCTAAGTCTCATCATCATCATCATCATCATCATTTCAGCCTATAACTAGTCCACTGCTGTACATAGGCTTCCCCCACAAATTGCCACAAAAATTTGTAGCTCTATTTTTTGGGGGCGGATTTTACCATAATTGCCACGCTTGGCAAGCGGGTTGGCAACCGCAGTTGATTTATTCAGATGTTCCAGGAAAATGCTGGTGCCCATCTCCGAAACAATGCTTGCACACTACTGCTTCACGGCAGAATAACTGATTCTGGGATGGTACCTCTCTAAACGAATTCCTGTGACAGTGGTTCTTTGGTTGGAGTCATCCGAAGGACACTTTTTACATAAAAGTTATAAGAGAATGGATTTTGGTTTCTTAGTGGAGCGAACAAGCTCTTACGCATTTAGCATAGAACGCTAAATGCGTAAACACATTAGCAGCCTCACGCCTCAGAAGTACTTAGTCAACACCGGAGCAGCATTAGAGGCAGTTAAATAACAGTCTCTAAACGAAAACTATGTATTTTTGTCCAATCCCTGTAGGGAAAATCGGTCGAGGGTCCCCGCGCCGACCCTGTGGTCATGTTTATGAAGAAACTTTGTCCGTGAGTGGTGGTTGCGGGTGATGATAAGAGACCTTGTACTCTTCTATCATCGTATTAAATCCAACCTTGAAGAAGTGTAGGTACAAAAGAAACATAGATACTCTCTTTAAAATCAAGATAATCGACGCAGCCGCAGTCGCTCAAGGGCCGCGCGCTCGCCTTAAATTTAATAGCATAAGATTTCGAATCCCGGTGCTGGCACCTATATAATTGTTATTTTAAATGTGTGCTCCGCGGTGAAGGAAAACATCTTGCGGAAACCTGCAAGTCTGGGGAATAAAAATATTTCGAAGAAATATGAAGTCCACCAACCCGCATTGGAGCAGCGTGGCGGAATTTTCCCGGCTCCAAAATCATCACAGAAATGAGTGACCTGTGCTCAGCAGTGGGAAAGAAAGAAGTAAGTAGCTTTCCTTTTTTTTAATCGATTTAACTCAAAGAATTAGTAAGCTGAAGTGGCAATATGTCGGCCACGTAGCTCGTAGAAATGACAATAGGTACAAAAGATTCTCAAGTAGCAAACAGCCTTGCCGTATCGGCAAGCGCAATGTAGGACAACTCTCTCTGGATGAAGCGATGATCTGTCAATATAAATATGATATAATAACGGTTCAGCTATACAATGAAATATATCAATCAAGATCAATAGGAAATCGTCTAATCTAAATTTATGATTTGGTAAAATTAATTGAATGATCCAAAACAATTTATATTCATCGTTATTACCAATCATTGAATTAATTATTTATTTTAATTAATTGAGGCTTTTGATTATGTAAACTTTTTAAGTTTACTTCAGTCATCTGAGTAAAAAGCAATTATTATCTCGGCGGGTTATTAGTATTTAAATAAGTATGATTGTTATACAATAACAATTTCAATTACAATATCGCGATGTATCGAAACATAATTAAATGAACTATATAATTAAGTATTTACTTATTGTGTATATTCAAGGATTGTTATCGTTTTAGTAAAATTGTGTTAAAGAAAATAGTAGAACCTTTTCAGTTAATTGTAAGTTTAGGATATCTTAACGATATAAAAAGTGATAACAATAAAATAATTCGAATTTGTTTCGGGCCTTGAAACAATTCACTGCTTAGCATAAGCCTAGTTTTAAAATCACAACACAATCAGACAAGTGGATTGTCGATCACCACCCCATCTCATCCTGTGGGTGTCGTAAAAGTCGACAGATGAGAAAACAAATACCAGCAGATGGGTAGCAGCATCTTCCTGGAACATCTGAATAACTAAACTGTGGTTGCCAACGCGCCTACTAAGCGGAGCAAATATGACAAAATGATCCTTTTCGTAAAAACAATGCAATGCAATCCCCCATGGATTGCAACTAAAGTGGCCTCTGATTTACAGGGTCATTCTTAATGTTCTATACATCCCGGCAGGCTGGGCTTAAGGGACGATGTGCATGCCCCAAAAATATAATGAGCCTCGTAGTGTGATACCTGTAGGAGATATGTCGACTTAAAGAATTTGCTTAAAGCTCGTAGGTGACTACCCTGTTATATAGCTGATCGAGGCAATGAATTCATAAATTTTATTGGGCTTTTTACTATTGAGCTGCCATCGAACTCGCAAGTACTAGGACAACATGAAGCCTGTTAGTATGACGCCGTAGTAGGGTAACATAAATTGAATGAAGAAGAAAACGTGTTTTGAATTTGTCTTTCTAAGACAGGGTCGCGTAAAGTTTTACAAAACAAATAATTTTAAAGTTTTTTATGGACATTTTTAGTATTCAATTTTGTCACTAAAGCTTCACTGTTGTGTTCATCAGATCAAAGTAGCATGGCTCGGTGCCAGGATGTTGTACCAATTATGAATAACGTTGTATATGTCCGTAGATTATGGAATGCGCTGCCTGAAAATGAGACAACCCTCCAACAAGTTCACGTTCAAAAAAAATCCTGAACATTCTCTAAATTGTTTACAGAGCAGCTGAGTCGTAAAGAAATTATGATCATCGTAATAATTTTTATTTACTATATGTTTGTATTATATATATTTATTTTCTTTACGACTATATATATATATATATATATATATATAGTCGGAATAAGTCGTCGTATATATATATATATATATATGTGTGTGTGTGTAGTGTGAGATTAATATCATTTAAATATTTTGTATTGTAACCGCATTTGTTGTTTACTCACTGCCCTGAGGTTGACTGGCAGAAAGTGGTCTTAGCGTCTGCCTTTGGTTCCATTACTTTATGTAAGGTTCAATTAAGTTTAAATAAAAAAAGCCAGGCTTTGTATTTACGATATATCATGATTGAGATTATTCCGTCATCTATCTTACGCCATAAATCATGTACCTAAGTAAGACAACGGCGGAGAATTGCTGTGTTAAACATATTTCAGAAAAGGATGTAATTTACACAACGCTGTCTATTGATAATGCTAATTATCTATTGTTGTACTTCGAAAGCGGAAAATGCGTAAAGATCTACTGCGACGCGACGTTCTAGAAATATTTAATATTACAAACAATCAATTTTTAAACTTACATATAACGAAAGAAAAACATTTATAGAAAAGTAGTAACTAATTAGCCTATTATTAATTGGACCAACGAATATAATACGACGAAAATTGCACTAAATTTACATTTCAATCAATCAATTCAGAATTCTACCGTTCGTCGACCACAGTAATCTGAGTATACAACGCGGTCCAATATTTTAAGCTAAAATCTCCATTCGAATATGCGGTTTTAAAAGTTCCCTTCCTAAAGAGAAGGTCAAAAAAGTAAGTTGTAGTTTTGTGCCTATTTATTTATATATGCATATAACAAATGCTGTATCACCCAGAACATTTATGTGTGGCACCGCACTGCAGCAGACATAAGTTCTTAAGTCTTATATGCACAATAATTACACGAGCTCTCAGTGCCCTTCAGACCGAAACATGAATAACTTGCCCTGCGGTGGAACCGACCTAGACGGATTCCTGCATAGGGATCCTACCACCAGTTTCTTCATCATTCTTAAGCTACTTTTTTTTCTAAAAACATACTCTTTATTATTATATATTTAGTGTACAAAAAACCTTCACTATGCAGCACGAACTGACGAATTGGGAACAAAAATTTAAACAAATAATTTATTTACTAGACAAACCGGATTACGGAATTTTCAGAGTATAACCATTCTTATTTTTTTTATCCGAATACACGATAATGCCTCTATATACATTCTAAAGGTTGTTCTTACCCTTTTCCCCTCACTAACACATTTTTTCTTTTCCCGTAAATAAATTGCTTTTTACTTTTTTCGCTTTTTTAGTTATATTTTTTAGCTCAAGGAATAATATACTGTAGAAAATATCTCAGCGTAATTGCTACAGTACGTCACTAGGACGGGCGAAAAACGGTTCTTTTTTCTTTTAGAATATTACCTGTAAAACTTTTCATCGTTCTCAGAATACTGAGTATTTGTACATAACATAATTTAACAATTATGATAGTAAAATATTGTTTTTATTTGTCAAAACAAGTCGAAATAAGTGTACAAAACTTGCTCTCCCTACCCCGTACCATGACACACGGTGATGTATATATTTTCGGTGATGTAATTGCTCTTAACCTTCTCGGCTTTTACAGCTTCATCGGATACTGTGTGTAAAAACTCATACAAAAACCTCGAAGTTCGGACAGTGTCGCGTCCGCTGCGTGCTTTCGCGATTTCGAAAATCTTAAATATTTTAAGTCGTCTATTGACCGTCCGAAGGAGGCTGCGCGCGTCCATTCGGACTGTCGACTGGTGTGTCGGTAACTCTGGGCGGTGAGAACCGCCCTGGAACACGGGTAAATCGTGTGTACGCGATGTGATTATTGACTATTGCGCGCCGCTCTCTACGGCGGTCGCGCGTCGTGGTGCGTGTTATATTAAAGCGATTGACTGTGTGTACAGTGTGGCCTGGATCGTGACTGACAGTATCGTGGTCAGGAAGAGCTGAGACGTCCGTGTCGTCCAGCACGTTTCGCGGGCGACGTTTGCGTTCGGTCGCGTTTCTGTTTGGTCGGTAATTTGCTGCTTTAACCACCAGCGGGTTTGAATGAACTGCGGCTTTTTCGAAAAACCGCCGTGATAATTCTCTGAAGTGTTCAGAGATTAAGGGCATTTCACAGTCGCTGTGAAGATCTGCATTGCGTTGATACCAACCGGCTCCGGTGGCAGTTCGCAAGAATCGATTTTGAACGCTCTGTAACTTCTTTAATTGATTGCCCGTCGCGTGAGCGAAAGCGACGCAAGCATAGTCCATTACGGGTCTTATGCAAGTCTTATAGAGGCGAAGTGTCTTAAGCACATTTTACTTGAGGAGCAAGTTAATGGGTATAGACGGCTTGAGATAAAAGCCTCTCTATTGCGTATGTTTTTAATGTGTGCAGCGAACGACATCGCTGCGTCTAAAGTGACCCCGAGGTATTTGACGCTCTTTTCCCAGGGAATAGGGCGTCCGAACAGGGTGATCGTGCCTAGCTGATTGTTGCCGATTGGGTGACATCGTCTAGCGGGCTTTGGTGTGCCCCTTAAGAAGTATATCGCTACACTTTTCTCGGGGTTTACCTCTACTCTCCATTTCCGGAACCATTCGCCTAGGCGATTGGCTGCGGCTTGGAGTTGAATCGTTATGCGGCCCTTGTGCTTGTCGGAATAGTACAGGGCCGTGTCATCTGCGAGAAGCGCAAGATTGACTTTCGGGTCTTTAGGGATATCGCTAGTGTATAGCGAGAACAGGAGTGGGGAGAGGCAGGAGCCCTGAGGGACACCCGCTCGGAGAGGGCGGCTTGAGGAGCGCGTTCCCTCTACCCGGAAGCGAAATAGGCGGTTAGACAAGAAGGCTCGTATGATGTTCACGAGTCTGTCTGGCACTTTAGTGTGATATAACTTGTAATACAAGCCGTCGTGCCAGACTCTGTCAAATGCCTTTGCGACATCGAAAAATAAGGCCCCTGTGCCTACAGGCTTAGGGCGGTCGTTTAAATTCTCTAAAATGTGCTCCGTTAAGCGGTGCACTTGATGAGTACACGAGTGTTCGGGGCGAAAGCCGAACTGCTCGTCTGGAAGGATATTATTCGTAACGAGATAGTCTTTTAATCGACTGAGTATAATTCGCTCATAAATCTTAGACATCGAGTTGAGGAGACTTATTGGGCGATAATTAGATGGAATGTTCCTAGGCTTATTAGGCTTCGGAATGCCTATAACGTCGGCTTCCTTCCAGTCGTCCGGGAAGGAGCGCTGCAGCTGGAGAGGAGCGCGTTAAAAATACTGACTAACAGACACAATAACGGCGTAGTTAGACATTTCATCACCCTGTTGTTTATGACGTCGAGGCCTGGCGCGGATCGGTTTTTAAGATTTTTAACTATCTTAGTGACTTCGTCGAGAGTCACTGGAGGCAGTGGTTCGCCCACTGGTGGTATGGCAGCCCTGCGTTCGAGTTCCGCGGCCACCTGCTGCAGGTGGTCGGGATCCGCAGGCGCGAGAGACGGAGTGCATTGGCTCTCTAAACTGTCTGCGAGGCATTCGGCTTTTTCGCTGTCGTCGAAGGCGAGCGAGTTATCGTTAGATCTAATGAGTGGCGGCATGGGTGAGACCGGCTCTGCTTTGAGAGATCGTGCCAGCTGCCAGTAGGCAGTGTGCGACGGCTCGATTTCTCCAAGCATAGTGTCCCAGCTGTCTTGATTGTACTCAGATAAGCGCTCTTTAACATCCCTTTGTAGGAGGCGCAGTCTGAGTCTATTTTCGTCTGTTCTATATCTATCGTGCGCTTTAGTCGCACGGTTCTTTTCTCTAATCAGGCGACGGAGGTCCGCCGGTAGGTTACAGCGTCGATCGCTCGACACCGTAACCGTCCGGGAGGATTCTCCGACGGCTGTTTTGAGATGATTCGAAAAGGATTTTATCGCTCGGCATGCTACCTCTGGCGAGTCGATAGTATTAGGAATTTCTTCTAAGTGCTGAGAGCTCGTAGCCTCGAGTTTGACTCCAAGGGTACGCCAGTCCACAATGGTTTTGGTCTGAGTGACCTCACCATTTGGCTGGCCCAGCTTAAAAATTACCGGACGGTGGTCCGATTCAAGTTCGTGAAACGTAACTATAGAGTCTATTGCTAAGTTCACGTCCTTAATTATAGCTACGTCTAGAATATCCGGCTGCTGATGTAACTGCGTCGGTACTCTAGTTGGTGTTTCGGGAGCTATAACGTTTACGTTAAGGCTCTCGGCTAAGTCGTACAGTTTATTACCGTTCGTGTTATTAACGTTGGAATTCCAACTGCCGTGCTTGCTGTTCAAGTCACCGGCAAGTATAACAGAACGACCTAAATCTAGTAGAGATTTTAAATCTGATTCTAATATTTGTCTGGATGGCGAGAGGTAAACTGATGCTAGTACAAGCGGCCTGTGGCCGGTCATTGCTAACCTACACGCGGAAGCTTCTATATTAATTAAGTCTGGAGTATCGAGCGCGATACAGTGCAAGGACTTTTTATAGTAAATCAGAGTGCCGCCTTTCGCGGTCGCTCTGTCATTACGGATGCATTTGTAATTGGTCATCTTAGGATCGCGCATACTAGGTTTTACACGGTGATGTGCGCAAGTGCTTTAGACTTCCATGGAGAGCGATACGTATCGTTATCATTAGACAGACAACATAATAAGTTACAGCAATGACGGTTTTCGTTTTGGGCTTAAAACAGATTATAATTACGAATCTATTTTATGAAGAACTATTTTACTTCTAATACGGATAAAGTCAGAATGTCCTTAAATAAAATTTAGTACTTCATACGATCAATTCGGAGATTTTTTTGGAATTGAGGTTATTTTAGTCGAGCCATATTAAACCTATGCGGAATTATACATGTTCGAAGAGCCGTAGCCGTCGTCAGTGCTGATTAAAGTTATGCCTATACTCAAACATGACATTTTTGTCATAAATTATATGAATTATATTGATAACATAATTAAATACCAATGGCAACGTTTATCAAAGTAAAAACACATAAAAAGTCACTATATACTTCCGTATACTAGGACCAATTGTTTTTCTTTTACTGATATTTTCGGTAGCGGTGTGTTGTCAAACTCCATATATTCAATACACCATAATGAAAGTAAGCACCACAAAAAATGTTTTCCCTCATAATAAAAAACCCAACTTATATTACAAAAAGTCAAGAAAAATAATATGAGGGGCTTCCCTAAGGGAGTCCCTAATTCCGACGGTAGCGTAACTAAAATTTGGAAGAAGATAGAACAAAGTAGTATACAATTTTAATTTATTATTTTCTTTATTACGCTATTCTTATTGGATATTTCTTTAAATTGTAGTATTTTCTTTCGCGTAGCGTTTAAATCGATATCATTTATCGATATGAGTTCAATAAATTATTGATTACGATACATCTTTTAGTGTTCATACATAAAAATAATTATAATAATTTATAAAAGTAAATAAAGAAACGTATTTCATAAGGTCCTATATGATTCAATGTTAAGATCAAAAGCGTCTTTAACCCACGGTAATAGGCAATTACTTTTGGTAGCCTTCAAATTTATTTCTTTGATAAGACATGTCTTGTGAGTTTAAATCAGGGATCATGTAAGGAGATGAAAGATAAATATATTTTTACTTCATAGCCCCAATAAAAATTATTTTACTGTCCAGTATCAGTTTCTTATCTTTAAATAAAACATGCCCATTTTTGTATACGGAATAAATAGAATATAACTCATATATTGTGTCATTTACCCCTACTTTATCAGCGTTTTTGTTCGCTAGGTCGTACGCCGTGAATTCGAATACCAGCGAAAGCTAATATTTGCATAACACACAACTGATTGATTTTCAGGTCTAGACATATTCTGACTGTACTTGTGTTTTTGACGCGGCTTCATATTTGTCTTAATCGCCACGCTTACCAAATGTCTAGAATAATTTTGCTCTAGCATTTATGAATTATACCGCGTGTCGTGCGGTGGTGGCATTAGAGAATCGGACACCCCATTTCGTCCCGTGGGTGTCGTAAAAGTCGTCTAAACGAAAATGTTAGGAAAAATGTCATGGCCTCCGTTTGATGCCGAAATAACCATTTCTGTAATGTCAAACTTAAATTATCCAGCAACGTCTAAGGTGCGGAGCGTCTGGTACTGCGGCCATCAATCCGCCTTTTTTTTATTGGATAAAGTGATGAAACGAGCAAACGTTCACCTGATGGTAAGTGCCCTGTAATTGACTAACTGTGTCTGCCTATAACAAATGCTGTGTCACCCAGAAAATTTCTGTGTGATACCACACTGTGTCCATCAGCCTGAGACATAAGTTCTTAAGTCTCCTGCACCTGATGATAAGTGCAACGTCTGCCTGTAACAAATGCTATATCGCCCAGAACTTTTCTGTATGGCACTGCGCCAGTCACCCTGAGACATCACTTCTAATGTCTCATATGCCCAGTGATTACACTAGTTCTCAGTGCCCTTCAAACCGAAACACAGTAATGTTTGCACACTACTGCTTCACGCCAGAATAACTGACCCTGTAGTGGTACCTACTTAGACGGATTCCTGCATAGGAATCCTACCACCAGTAAACACAGTTACAGTGAATCCAGCTGTGAACTTTTACAGGCTGTTGAAGAAACAGATATAACAGATGGTTATTCCACCTACAGTCGAGGACCACGCGATTATCCCGGCGATTCCCTTCGCGAATTTCGATCATAAAACACTTTTGATCAACCAACAGAATTAGATTAGGTGGTATATTCTCTCATGGTTTGTCTCATGGTCTCCAATAAAAGATTATTGGAGAAAGTGACGCGACGAGCAAAACGTTCACCTTATGGTAAGTGCAACGTCTGCCCATAACAAATGCTGTGTCACCCAGAAAAATTCTGTGTGACACCGCACTGTGCCCATCACCTTGAGACATCAGTTCTTAAGCCTCATTCGTCCATTAATTCCACTAGCTCTCAGTGCCCTTCAGACCGAAACACAGTAATGTTTGCAGATTACTGCTTCACTGCAGAATAACTTTTCCTGTGGTGGTACTTACCTAGACAGATTCCTGCATAGGAATGGCTGATGAAGATGTCAAGGTAACCCACCAGGTAGGGTGGTCCAATCTGACCAGTAGTATCTTAACGTTTAAAAATCTGTTAATAACCCTTTAATTGTTGCAAAGTTTGAGAGGTATAAACAAAGAATGTTTAATTTTTCGGTTGTCTTAACGTTGATAGAATTTGTCTTACCGATTTACCGCGTTTCTGCACAATGTAAGTGTACATAAGCTCAGTCGGTGTGAACAACTTCTTGAAGTTTTCTTCTACAAATATTTTACCTGTTTTTTATAAGAAAAAGGGACTAGACATTCACCTGATGGTAAGTGCTCTGCTCATAACAGATGATGTGTCACCCCGAATATTTCTGTGTGGCAGCACACTGCACCCGTCACCCTGCCACATCAGTTCGTAAGTCGTATATCCCTAGTGATTGCACTAGACCACACACACAATGCAACACAGTAATGTTTGCACACTACTGCTTTACGACACCACCAATATTTGTGGAACACCATTGCTAAAAGAAGGGTCGTGGCGAGGCCCGCCGCCGCCTCGGCGGTGTCGGCTCCGAGAAGGATCTGTTCTTCCGCGATCCTTCTTGGCAGCCTGAAACAAAAAAAAATTAAAACATGAAGTCAAAAAAACTATAAAAAAAATACATATAGACGAACATAGAACATCCTCCTTATTTGAAGTAGGCTAAAAATAAATTCAACTTAATAATTAAAAATATTAATCTCTTAATTATGTCATCATCATATCAGCCTATCATTAGTCCACTGCTGAACATAGGTATCCCCCATAGATTGTAAGAAACATTTGGGGGGGGGAGGGTTGCTACAGTTGCCACGCTAGGCAGATAGGTTGGCAACCGAAGTTTCTTAGTTCAGATAATTGAGGAAGATGCTGCTGCTCATCTACTGGGTTTAATTTTTCCTTCGTCGACTTTTAAGCAACCCATGGGATGAGAAGACGTACGACGTACGGGCGTGGTAGATTATCTTAAGTCTGTACTTGTAATTTTAACCACGCTATTAATCTTTCTTATACACATAAAACTATTGCCAAATAAACCATGGTTATCACGGGATTTTGGGACTATTACGAGAATTATCGTTAGTAATAGTGGTAGTTACAAATATACATGCTCAAATAACCAACATATATTATATGGTTGAAAAGATTCGAATCGATGAATGAAAGGATTAAAGTCTCCGCAATGAATGCAGTCCCTTCAAGCAAAAAGAGAAAAGTATACATAAAGTACAAAGACTACAAAGAATACAAAGACCTTATTCTTTCCAACCGGCTAAACTTTCTCTTTCGAGTCTTTCAAGTTTCAAGTATCAAGTGGAACGCCCATTGATCTCTTTCGTGCGAATAAAACAGTGTAGGTGCCGTAATACGGTGTGAGTAAATACTCACTCTTGGAGGACTCACGTTCCTCTTTTTTCATTTATTTTTAAATCGATGCTCCACACTAGGATTTCTCCTGTCGTCGTCGTCGTCGTCGTTTCAGCCTATCACTAGTCCACTGCTGAACATAGGCCTCCCCCAGAGAAAGCCACAAAAGTTTGTAGCCCTCATATTGGAGGGATTTTGCCATAGTTGCCACGCTTGGCAGGCGGTTTGGCAACCGCAGTTTATTTATTCAGATGTTCCAGGAAGATGCTGCTGCCCATCTCCTGGGTTTTAATTTCCCTCTGTCGACTTTTACGACACCCACGGGATGACATGGGGTGGTAGATTCTCTAAGGCCGCTACCACACGGCCTTAGAGAATTCTCCTGTATCGTGAGTGAATATTAGAGCCTCGGCTGAGATTCGAGCCCGCAGCGTAGAGGTTAGATAATCTGACCACTAAGTCACGCGGTCGTTGAAAAATGAGAGAAAGTATTTTTTTAGCTATAATAAATGGAGAAGAAAGGTTGTCAAGTGGCAACCTCGCACCGGCAAACGCAGGTACAGTGAAGGACGACCTCTACTAAATGGAGCGAAGACCTGCATGTTTTTGTTTAAATATTATAATATATAAGTACATTTAAATGAAACTAATTTTACGGATTTTATCGCGTTTTATTTTATTATTTATAACCCGACGTTTCGAGTGCTTTACAGCACCCATGGTCACGGGCGGACTGAGGTGACAGATGTCCGATGTCATAGTTAACCCGGAGTACCTTCAGCTTTTGGTGACCATGGGTGCTGTAAAGCACTCGAAACGTCGGGTTATAAATAATAAAATAAAACGCGATAAAATCCGTAAAATTAGTTTCATTTAAATGTGTAGTGTTCGCGTAAATATAAGAAATCATTATATAAGTACATGTTAATAACTGTTGTAGAGTAGTTATTAAGGACAAAATATATATGTTTTTTTATTGTATAAAGTGACGAAACGAGCAAAACGTCCACCTGGTGGTAAGTGCAACGTCCGCCCACAACAAATGCTGTGTCACCCAGAATATTTCTGCGTGGCACCACACAGCGCCCGTCACCCTGAGACATCTGATCTTAAGTCGCAAATGCCCAGTGATTACGCTAGCTGACAGTGCCCTTCAAACCGAAACATAGTAATATTTGCACGCTACTGCTTCACGGCAGAATAACTGGCCGTGGGGTGGTACCTACCTAGACGGATTCCTGCAAAGGAATCCTACCACAAGTCCATGTGTACATCAACATCAAATTATTCCTTATTTTCTAAGATAAGTTTAAAATTGTTGATATCTATCTTCTTTCTATATAAATAAAAATCGATTGCCACGTGTATTAAAGTTTATCCATCACTTGAGAACGGTTTGACGGATAAGTCTTTTTTTGTTGTGTTCGCAATTGACAGGATAAGGTATCTTAAAAGATTTTTTTGAAATCAGGATGAATACAAGTATACTTCTAAACCCAAAAATAATACTAAACTTGTTAACAAAAATAGATTACATGGGGCATTGTTCTTAACTTCGAAAAGAGTTTCTTAAATTTGTCTCTATATTTTTTTATATACGAGTATGTTTGGTCGTAACTTCTTTGTTTATTAACCGATGTTAATGATTTTTTAAAAAGGTCGTACTCTCAAGGGTGGTCCCATATAAAATTGGTCATGTACTGATAATGGGATCCATGAGAAAATCATGAAACTCTTAAATTTGCTTAAGCCGGTCTGGAGCTGCTTCGTGGAGCTCCGTTTTTTGATTAAATAATTATCTTCATTAAGACATATTTACAATATTTTATAACACATTTGGAGAAAGGCTAGGACACAAGAAATTGATATTTGATAAGTTAGTTTCCGTAAATGACCAAATACTAATAAATATATAATAAAGCTGAAGAGTTTGTGTGTTTGAACACTCTAATCTCAGGAAATACTAATCCGATTTGAAAAATGGTTTTTGCGTTAGATAGCCCGTTTATTCACAAAAGGTTCTAGGTTATAAAATTTTACGTTATGGTGTTAATGAGTTGCACGTTGAGAACCAAACGTTATCGAGAACGTCCAATCTCGGAATGCTCAGGTCAGCGAGATGTCATGTGGCTTATTTTACACAGGTGAAACCTCGGAGCACAACTTCTGTAAGGCTAATTATATCAAATTAATTATTTTCCGTTTTTATTTAAGAATGGCATCATAACTTGCTCATCATACTACTATTGATAGAGTTAAATATTTTTGGTGGTTAGTTCACACATCTCAATAAACACACACGTCTTTTTTAAACAACGAAAAACGGTAAAAATCTTAGACTTTAAATTATTCGACAGAAATCTGAATACTGAATCGCTGTTTAAAGATCATTGTACATTGTATTCGTCTCAGATAAAATGTGCGCATATTTCCTAATAAAAATAGCAAAAGTTTTTCGCATAACGTCTCCAATGAGATGTCATGGATTTCCAATACAAAAAGTAATAGTGGTGCTGACAATCACAATTGATTCTATTTATTCAAAAGTGTTAGCAGCAGCCAAAATGGTAACCCCGACGTGATCATCCAGCAGCCAAAATGGTGACCCCGACGTGATCATCCCGCAGCCAGCTTCTCCGAACCACAGCAACAACGTCATCGCCATCGCAGTCACAGCACCAAACTACTGTCGGCACAACTCGTGCTTCCTAGTCTCAGCCACTGAGGATCATGAATGGTGGGGCCCCATTCTCCGCAGGCTGACTCCTGCGGCATCAACACTTGTCTCCATATGTCTCGACGCACTGAACACCTGGACACAGGTTCACCGCAACGCCAGACTGCACCTCATCGCCTGACGTCTCAAGTTCTCCACGCTAACTACGACTTCCAGTCTCAGCGGGGGAGTGATGTAGCGACATCTATGTCGCCACATGAGAAGCTTAAGAAATATTCCCATACGTCCATAATCTCAGAAGTCAGGTTCTCTGACGACTGGGTCATGCAGTCGTCACTACAACATCTAAATAAACAACAACTAAAATAAAGCTTTACTGAAAATTGTTAATACTTCTTGTAGTCTTATGTTGTTTATTTACATTCGACACATAAAAGGAGTTATTTGTCATAATTTTAAAAAGTTTCTTAGCGCTTAGTTACGTTAATGTACACACGAAAATATTAATTTTTGCACATAATTGACGGTTTCTCTATGCTTTCAAATGTATCTTTACGGAGTTCATACGAGTATTTACTGTAGCAGTAGCGTCACCTAGAGATCAATAATATCTTGCTACATTATATCAATCCTTAACTAAAAACATTATTCGAATTTAGTGAAAAGAATCAGCCGTTATTATGCGGAAATCCATTATAATGAAGGAAAGTAATTTAATTTGCTAAGATCCGAATGCAAAATTTAAAAATGGTGTATATTGCCTTGTTTTTTGAAGAGAAGCGCCGCCCTCCATTATACCCTCCACCATCCACTACAATACTACCACTAGGTAATATACACTGAAGTCGAAAACACAACTCCAAACGGTTCCTGGTGGCGGTGTTAGGTTGCTTGTGCACGCTACTGAGGGAGGTCGGGCGCGGTGCTCTTCAAAAAACTAGGTAATATACACCATTTTATATTGTGCATGCGGATCTTAGCTTAACTTACTTTCTTTCATTATTCGAATTATTTTTAAAAATAATCTTCCAAAAGTAATCCCTCCAATTTTTATTGGAAAAAGTGGGAAGATGAGCATATATGTTCACGTGGTGGTAAGCGCAACGTCTGCCCGTAGCAAATGCTGTGCCACCCAGAATTTTTCTGTGACACCACTCTACGCTCGTCACCCTGCGACGTCAGTTCTTAAATCTCATATTCCCAGTAATTACACTAGCCCCTCAAATCGAAACACAGTAATGTTTGCATGCTACTGCTTCACAGCAAAAAAGTGATACTGGGCAAGCTGTATAGACGGATTGCACAGGAATCCTGCTACCATTTAAGTTTAATTTAACAAATTCGTACTCATAATATATTCATAGTATAAAAACTAAGGAAATTATTACATACAACCCCAGTTATCAGTACTAACTTCGTTTATTCAATCAAGTCAACTGAGCTAATATAATATACGCTCGTGTTATTGCAAATTAAGCAAAGTTTCGAGTAATTTGAGCCCTTTATGTGGACTTACAAATTCAATATTATTGATAATAATAACAAATTTGGCTACGATGTTATTATTAGCAAGAATGTAGGTTTCTACTCAGCAATTAATGCTTCATACAATTTATGCAGCATAAAATAGTGTTGCAAGTACCTGCATCTAACAAATAGTATGTTATAATAAAGCAAAAACTCTAAAAAACTTTCGCAATAATATATACACAACCATAAAAATACATTAAATTTAATATGGCTTTTATAACATTGTACAGCCGAATCTGAGAATCAGTAAAACTGTTACTCGTTCAGCTACTCGTAACCAAGAGGATACAATAAATGTCTCCAGCTCGGTTGGCGCCTCTACTCGCTCTCTCGAACGTATGTCACTTTATTTAATGTGGATTTTTTTCATATTTGTATCATTTGTTTTTTTTTTAAAAAAACGTAGCCCCACAGTAGGATTTTATCCTGTATCGTGGGTGCGTTTTACAAACATACATTTCACATGCACAACACAACCAGACCCGAAAAGCAACAATTTGTGTTTTTGCACAAATGTTGCCTCCGGCTGGGAATCGAACCCAGGACCGGTGGCGCA